>VZRV01003632.1:0-491665 GCA_013398115.1 Falcunculus frontatus | reverse complement strand
GAAAAAGAGAAGAGGAAGGAAAAGGAAAGGAAAGGAAAGGAAAGGAAAGGAAAGGAAAGGAAAGGAAAGGAAAGGAAAGGAAAGGAAAGGAAAGGAAAGGAAAGGAAAGGAAAGGAAAGGAAAGGAAAGGAAAGGAAAGGAAAGGAAAGGAAGAAAAAAAGAAAGAAAGAAGGAAGGAAGGAAGGAAGGAATTTCTTCTTCTTGTGAAGAAATACATCTTCTGAAGGGATGTGCTTTATTTTGGGAATGAACAGCTTCTGGAAGAAAACAGTTTTGTTTAGTGGAAATTTATTCTGTCACATGTTTCTAGAGGAAAAGAGTTTACAAGCTTCAATCCAGACTCCTTAATGTGCCTTGTAACTGTGAAGACTCCAGATTGTGAGAGAAGGGTGTGGTTCCTTCTGCAGAAAACTCACATCAGAGGGCAAGGAGGCCTGAAAGGTTTAAAAATTAAGCTGGCTCTGTAAATTGCAATAACTTTCACGGACAGTTAAAGTGAAAAAAAACCCCACCAAACCTGAGAAGAAAGGGTGATGTACTTCAGTGATGAAGAACAATACATGAAATCATATATTACGTTCTGAAATAGAAGTTAGTATATCCTTAGATCATATTTTTTTCCATATAAAAGTATGTATTGTCTCTTGGCTGAGGATTTAATGGGGGAAAACATGAATTAATCACATAAAATTCTATAAAGATGGATTACTCAAATTATATGAACTCTGTTATGAACATGAAATAGGTGGTTAGATATGCAATAACAGGCCATTATGCTTATTTTTCTGGAGACAAATCAAGTAATATATTAACTTATAAACTCCTTGGCACACACATTCCAGATTTCTTATTAATAGGAAATCTTCATGTCAGGTGGTTAATTGTGTAAGCACTTGTAGACAGGGAATGGAAATCAGTCACAAGTAATGTCCACTTTTCCAACATTTATTGCTTTCTTATAAAGAGCTGCTTTAAACATCTCATCAGAACTGCAGTATTGGAAAACTTGCATTTCTGTGGTCATTTGTATCAACTCCCTGTGGTTCAAAGTATAATTTAGGGGTTAATCAGTGTTCTCCATTGTATGTGGAGACCCAAATATCTGAAAGAATGATGTTAATTTTGTGGAAATCTTGAAATCTCAAAAAACTCACCCCCAAACCTCTCAGTCAATATGATTTGCAAGAGTAAAGCTTTGGAGCATTTTCACATTGTTTAAGGTGGTGATGGATTTTTTATGGAGAGGAAAAAATATCCCCAAAGATATTAAAACCTTTCAAGTTAGGATGTATATCCTGCATAAGAAAGAAACAGGCAATTTTTCATATAATTTCCAACCCATCTGAATTTTTGAAAGATGGTTTAGATTCTCTTTACATACAATATCTACATGACTGAGTTAGCAGTGCTTAAGGGAAGTATTTCATCTGACTCATGGAACTGGAATTTCTGGGGTTCACATCCTTGTAGATACTGCACAGCCTTGTCATATATTCAGTACTCCCTGAGAAATATAAATATCTCTTTCCTCTGAAAATAGACCAGATCTCTAAATATCAGTGAACCAGCATCTATCAGACATTGAATACTGAAGCAAGAAATGGAAAGTCCTGCAGCAGCTTCAGCCATCTGTGAAAGAGACCAAAGGATTTTAAAATGGATATTTAGAAGAAAAGCTTGAGGCAGAGTTCAATCAGCTTTGGTCTATACCATTTAAAAATAAAATTAGAAAGGGACCACTGTGGTGATTTGGATGTTTGTGTTCCTTGTAAGAGGAAAAGCTGGATTGTGTTTAAAAGTTAAGTAATGTCATATAAGTTCCTAAAAATTTTTGGATAATCCAGTTACCTTTCCCAGTGAAATAGAACCCTGACACAAGCATTTTAGAATCAGTGTCTTAATTTGGGAAATTGTTTTCTCACCCAAAAAAAAAAAAAAAAAAAAAAAAAAGCCAGAACAAAACCACCAGAACAATTTATTCACTTTTACATAATTGAAAAATACTTTGGATGTCTCCCAGCTTCCATTTTCAGAGGAAACACATTCACCAAAATAGAGGGGCTGTGGGGCAGGAGGAGAGAAGAGCTCAGATTTCCTCAAGTGCCAGAGTTGCAAGTACCAAAGCATTGAATTCTGAGTTCCCCAAGGGATGCATTCTCTCTTTAAATGACACTGGCAAACACACCTCTGTGTATTTTTAAGGACTGAACATCTACAGGGTGTCTTTGTTACCACAAAAGAGATGGGAATGTCTGCTATTGATCCATGGGTGCTTCAGGAGAAGGCTTTTAAAAATAGAATGAATTCTTCCTTGTTACATTCTAAAGTATTTCTACAATAAATGGTCTCAGTTACGTTTTTAGTGCATCTGGCAGGTTCTTGAGAAATGGGGATTGCAGCTTAGTTGCAGAATTCCTCCTCCAAGTGGTGAACTTTCAAAGGAGAACCCTCTGCTTTGAGAAGGGTTGAAAAAACACAGCTGTTGGATAGGCTCCCCTACTTAATTTAATTTTAATTAAGATGCAAAGACCCATTTATTCTTAACTGTAGATCTGCAACTTTTTGCCTTAATATAAAGACTTCAATATAAAAATGCAGAATACACTTTGGATGTTATCCAGAAGGTATCCAATAACCCTTTTCTAGTTAAACTTTTCACTCTCTATTGGATTATGCTTTCTTACTTTCTCTCCCTCTGTTTTTTTTTAACAGATTGTCTTTAGAGCTGTTGTTCCCAGTTTAAACGTTTATGAATATGAGCTTCCAAATAGCTGGTAATTGGTAAATCCTTGCAATTGCTCAGTGAGTTATTGGCCTGGCTCTGGCATCGCTCTCTGAAGGATATGTGTTATTTCTTTCCCTTTGCCATCTTCCAAAATTTTATGTAAAAAAGAGAAAGAAATACACAAAGCATATTTAATCTTTTCTTTTGCTGTCATTGCCATGGAAACATTAAAAGTAAGAGGAATTGTAGGAAGAAGATAAAAAGGTAGAGACAAGGAAGGAGATACAGAGAAGTAAAGAAAAAAGGAAGGCAAGTGGCAGTGATTTAGTTGTGGGACAATATTTATATATCAGTTTGTTCAGAAATTGTGTCTTACTTGGAAAAACTCTACTTTTTAGACCTGAAATGCAGTTTAGTTTGATCAATTAGTATAAACATAAGAATATTCTTTCCATTCAGTAGAAATACCAAAAAACTCACTTCAGATAATGTCTTTTCTGATGTTTTCATGGTATTGTAACTCTGGTAATGGTGGAAATTTGCAGCAGAGTTGCATTACAGTGGGTCGAATGTTTCTGGGCTAGCATGTGTTCTGTTTGCTCTTCTGTCCTTTTTATGTGTCTTGGACCACTGCCCAAACCCTTTGGAAAAAAACTGTCCTCCCTGATAAGTGTAAAGAAGTCGCTGCAGTCGGGATTCTTAAATGTGATTTGGTCTGAAGGACTTTGAGAGTGTATTGATGCTCTTTTCTCGGATGCGTGAATCTAATCCAATTTTATCTGCATGCTCTTACTATAAATACCGCAATTTCCCCTGTAACCAGCCACTCCCTGTTGTTTTTCTCCATCCAGCAGTCCCTAATTTCTCGGCCGTGTTTCTGGCTGTATGTTACCGAGTTCCAGCAGGTGGCAGCCCTGCCGCGTTATTTCGGGGTGCGGAGGGTGGGTGAAGCACAGCACCGCAAATGGCTTCTTTTGCAAAACTCTTTGCAGCAATTCCGAAGTTCTCATCCCTGTCGTGCCTGTGATTTACCACTTCGAGAGAATAATGTCCCCAAATCTCCATTCTACATCTGTTTTATCCTGTCATGATGTCTGCTATCATATTCCACAGTAAAATATGTGTGTCACTTCAGTCGTTGTTGCTGGATTCCTCAATCCCATGTTGTGGTTTAACTCTAAGACACAGGCAGCAATTCCACTGCATTAAGCTGATAAAGGCAATACTTTGTACAAAACTCTGTTCTCTGTTGTGTTTTTAATAAATGGGTGTTAATGTCTCGCTGCCACTATTTTATTTAGGGAAATTGGTGCTGTGTTTGCATAGCCCAGTGCTGTGTGGGAATGCAGTTGGATGTTGAGAGGATTAGGCTGGGGTGAACATCTCTGTGTCACCTCTCCAGTCCCCTCTTCATTATCTGATACAGTAACAAAACTGCCACTGCATCTGGTTTTCCTGTTTATTTCGTCTGTTAAGCTAACCTTCAATTTATCCATTTTAAAAGATGTTCTGGTGTTTCATAAGCACAGGGCAGAACGTGGTAATGTAGGAATTTCTTCTGCCAAAGGATAAACAATAAGTTTAATGATAATGCATTCATTAGAAATGTGTTTTTAAGCATTTAAAAGCCAAAAGTGCGTGGTCTGTGTGACATTCTGCAAGTCTTCAAGATGCATTGATCCTTTAAGTCTTACTTGGGTTCTGGAATGAGAACCTGCTCCTTGAGAGAGCAAGAGCATAAAGCAGAAGAATCCAGCTTTCTGGATAAAGCTCTGGTATGGATGTCATGAAGCTGCTATTTTCTGGACCTACTCATACATATGTTATTGTCACAGCCCTTTAAATAGAGTCGGTGTTGCTAAGCAATATTCAAATCATGTAAAGTCCTTCTGAAAGCAGCGAATACCTGTTAACATTCCTTTGGGCTATACTCGTTGATTTACTACTAGTAAATCATGAGTACTGAACCGAGTTCATGCGTTTTCCCCTGTTTTCCTTTTCTTTGTTGTTTTGTTTTTACTCCAAGAGTTTAACCTTTAAATGCACAGCTGCAAAAACTGAACTGAGCGAGTTAGAGCAGGGAACCAGTGGGGGGAATATGGGAGGAAGGTACCCAAATGGGAATGCTGGGCTCATTAATGCACGTTTTCTGCTGTTCTGCTCCTTGAATTTCAGACATTTAGAAAGTGGAGATAAGAATTGCCAGACAGCGTTGTTGCCTGGCAGCCTGTAGAAACCGTAAGATGCTAAGTGAGGCTGCCTGACCCAAGTGAAACAGATATTTTAGCCCCTTTTTTCTTCCTGCTAATTCTTGAAAGAGCTGTTGGGATACTGCCTGGTTATAGCGCTAAAAATTCCTCCAGTGAAGGGACACATATAGATACCAGTATATTTTTAGAAGTGATGCAATTCATATTTTAGGTAGGGTAGTATATTTTTACATTCTTAGTTGGAGATGAAGGGAGATGTTCTCATAAAGAAAAGCTTTATTGCAATTTATGATGGGAGTGTAGGCTGCTACTAGTTGTGAATAATGTAAGTAACCTATGGATATTGAGCTGTGTGTTGCATAAATTCTGTTTTCTCAGTAGAACTAAGATTTGGTGTTAGTATTCTTATTTCTTTCAAAAGGCATTGTAGTCTTTTCCTTTCAATGAATTAAATCTTGGTGGTGAATCATCCTCTTTAAAGCTTTAGGAGGTTTTTTTTTCTTAATTTTTGTATCAAACACAAAGAGCAAAACAGAGGAATTCTTCTTTTGATATGCTGCATATGAATTTCCTGTGTGTCAATGCAGCTTGTTAAAACAAGATTTGAAGAGATACCTTGTTGGATAAATATGAGTTTCTCTTTATATTAGCTGGTTCTAGTGAGGAGAGAAAAACAACAGAGAGTTTTAAATTCCAGAAACTCATTTATTAACTTACTGAAATTCAATCTTCCTTTTTTTTTCTTCTAATTGGATCTTGAAGAAATAATTTCCTAAAAAGATGGCAGTTTTAAAGCCTGGTGTTTTAGCAGTGTGTTGTAAAACATCTACACTGGGTCACTGTCAGGAGTAATGATGATGACAGCAGTTTATTACAGAAGTAGGTAATGACACCACAGTTCAGAGCTCTCCTCTGGTGGGTGCCACACATACTAATTGGCTTAGTGCTTTTAGGAGGTGATTAATGAGGTTTCTGAGACACTCTGCAAATATTGGAGTGCTTTAGCAAATAGCAAGTTAACAAACATTAAGGGAAATAGCTAGTGAGGAAAATATTTGAAAGCCTAAAATATGTATTAAATATACATTTTCTCAACATTTGAATTGTTCCTTGGTGCATTTCAATGCAATTTGTCTCCTGCTTTCTTCTACCAAAGAGAAATAGGCCCTGGCACAGGGTGCCTGGAGAAGCTGCCCCATCCCTGGGAGTGTCCAAGGCCAGGTTGGACGGGGCTTGGAGCCACCTGGGCTAGTGGAAGGTGTCCCTGCCCATGGCTGAGGGGTGGAACTGGATCATCTTTGATGTCCCTTCCAATCCAAACCATTCTGTGATTCTGTAAGATGTTGAGTGACCAGCTGTTGGGTTCTTCATGGATTCTCTGATATTATCGGACTTGTTCTTCTGTGTTTTGAAGTTGAAGATGTTTTATAGCCAAAGCATCTCCACCTGAGAAGTCTGGAAGGAATTTCTGTCCGCTGCTGATTTCTGGTTCACTCTCCCTTCTCAGGATGATTTTTTCCTAAGCTGGAAGCCTGTACTGCTCCTGCTTGGTTGCTGATAGACTTGTGGTTGCAGAGGCTTTAATTTGTGACCCTTTATTTAACTTCATTTCCTCTTTTATTTGTCTTGTGGTATTTATAAAAAATTGTGATGTTTCTGTTTCTTAGTTTTCCAAGTACATATTTAGATAACCTGGTCCTAGGTTTTTCATTACACATACTTGAGCAGACAACATTCTGAGATCCAACGTGTCACCTGGGAATTAAGAAATGTCAAATAATGGCTTGGAAATGCCAAAATTTTGTGTTGTTAGACTTTGCCTTTTAGCACAAAAATCCTGCCTTGAGATAGTGCACATTCTTTCATAAGCCATTGAACTCATAAAATTGTATTTTTGGCTGCTATCTTTCATCATTGCTTTTGTAATTTTTTAACAAATACACATGAGGTAACATCTTCAGCACTGGTAGCGATGTTCCTTCTTGGGTGTGAGAATAGAATCAATATCTAATTTTTCCAGCATACAAATCCAAATCCAGCTTTGGAACATGGATCTAAACTGGGATTTTGTTTTTTTCAGGGCTTTGGGTGGCTAATGTGCCTTTTTAAGGACAGTTCCAACCCCTGATCAATTTTTAGTAAAGTTTATAGGTGTCCAACTCATAAGTAATAAGGTGATGATATTTCTTCTGATATTACTGATTATAAGCTTGCTTTTATATTTACTTTTATTTGGACAAATTTTAACTGCTCAAGAATAAGAAGTTAGGATTTCAAATATCTTGTTTTAAAATTCTTCTGACTCTGTTCTTGACAGTTCTTGTTTAATCAGTTCAGGATTTCCTGAGCCTTGTAAAATCTTGCCTTTGTGTCGGTTTCTCCTGGTGCTGTGATACTTTGCTACTTACTAATGTTGATACAGCCAGCAGTGGGCAAAAAACACCGGAAAACCATCTCAAGAAAAACATGAATCTAATGTCTGATGGAGAAACACGTTCTGGATCTGGAAGAGGTACTTTGTGTTCAGATGCAACATTTACATACTCGTTATCACACTTAAAAGGTAATTGCAAAAATCAGTAGTCAATTGAGGTCAATTCACATCATTAATCAGGGTCATTACAGGGAAATACAGCTGTATTTGTAATTAGGTAACTACTTTAATAAGAAACAAGGTAATCTCTAAAGACAGGAGTTTGGTTGCGTTAAGAAGAGAAGTAAATGCTGCTCCTGCAGTAACCTTGCTATTTCTAGATTCAGGTTCTGGTATCCCAGGATTCATCCCAATCTGTTTAAATTCTGGCCTTTTCATGACCTGTGATCTCCCAAACTGTGCAGCCTCAGAGTTTAAGGCAGCTGGGAAAAGTATTTAAAGCTCCTTGTCAGTGAGTGAGTCCCCTCAGTGACTCAGCCTTTGATGTCAGTATTGTCAATGAATCCCCTTCCTGGCTTTGAAATGCAGAAAGTACCCAGCACTGGGTGCTGATCTTATCCTGTGAATATTCCAGTGCTTATGTCACCCTACATTTGGAGTTTTCCTGCCCGACCTGGCCCTTAATCCCTTCTGGCTGAGGGAGCAGTCACCTTCCTGATGCTTCAGGTTTGCTGGGAGCAGCCCAGGTGATGAGTCCTCTCCTTTTATTGCCTTGCACCAACGAAAGAATCCTGACTCCTGACGCTATTTTGGGATAGAAGAAGAGGATGTTGTCTTCTTCCACAGAACTCCTATCTGTTTAAGTCAAGGAAAAACATATTGCAGTACTTGTGACTGTCAGTGACAAAGAAACTTGCTGTAGTGTGTGTGTCTCTGTATCGTGGATACTAATGAGCCATGTAAACCCCACATTTGTTACTAACTTCACAGTGATTGATCATTTGCATCGTGTGTGGATAATTACTTCCCCAAATAGAATTCCTAATATCATGACAACTCTCACAGCCCCCTCAAACTGATTCACTTGTGTAACTATGGCAGCTTCTTGTTGTATTGTGCTGCAGAGATTGTCTGATTAGTAAGAAATTGTAATTTATTTGGATAATCAAACTCAATGTACGTAACAAGGAAACTTAATGATCTCTTAGTAGTTCTCACCGTGAATTTTATTGTCAATAGCAGCATTAGAGTTTTTTTCCCAACATTAGCACATAGAACTGGAGTTTATGAACGGCCATTACTGTGCTAATACCAAATCAGAGAATACCTTTTGATGGAAGGAACCGGGGGATGGTATCTGATCAAGTCTGCTCAAAGCAAAACTGCCTTCAGTGTATGATGAGGTTGCTCAGGGCCTTGTCCTCTCACACTGTCTCCAAGGGTGAACTCCATGGTCTCTTAGGGCAACCTCAGTCCTTTCCAGGGGTCATTTCCCCATGTCCATTATGGGAATCTGTGATGAATAAATAACTTTGTTTTGTGAATTTTCCATAAAGCAGCCCATCTCTTTTTTTTTTTTTTTTTTTTTTTTTGGATGAAATTTATATAAAGCATACATTTCCATTAAAGTAATTTTCCCTCTAAGGTAATCAGTAAAGAGAGACTGGAGGGGTAGAATCCACCTGCAGTGGAAGAGGCAAGGGGAGTTTTTGGCACCAGGCTGACTGGATCAGTGAGGTGGGCTTGACACTGGGGGAGCAGGGTCCAAAGTACTGGTGAAAAATATGAGGGGTAGTGGTTACATGTCACTGATGGGGAGATTCTAATTAGACACGAGGGAAATTTTTCCCGATGGGAACAGTCAGCTGTTGGAATAATCTTCCCAGGAAAGTGGTGGACTGCCCAACGCTGGACACATTTAGGATATGGCTGGACAGGGTTCTGGACCATCGTGTCTAGACAGTGCTTTGGCCAAGAAAGGCTGGACCAGATGATCCTTGAGTCCCCTTCCAACCTGGCATTCCATGATTCTATGAAAATATTTGCACCTAAACTGAATGAGGTGTTTTGGTATAAGGTTGAACCAAGTCATGTATAAACAGCAGACCCTGCTATTCCAGGCTGTTCCGTGTATCAAGTATGGGTTAGCAATAGTAAACTGATAATATATTTGATTGCCATAATTAAAGGCATTTGATTACATCAGCTTGGAACATTGTCTATAATATGATTAAAATCGCGCTGGGGCACATTCAGCAGTTTTACACTTCAGTAATACACAATATGGAATGAAAACCTGGCAGCAGACTGAGGGATTCAATGTTGCATGCAGGAATACAGAGTAAGCACAATTACAGTGTTCAGAAGGAGCAGACAAGTAATGCATTTCAACAAATTCTGCCTTTGTCTTTGCTTAGTCTTCAGAATGAAGCTTCAGATTTCACAAGTGCAGCTTGTAACTTGTTCAAGCTTCTTTTAATAGGTATTTTTGAAAGTGTTGAAAGACCAGGATGCATGTTCTAATGTCTATATGTGCTTCACATTTTACATGAAAAGCTTAGCTGTGGTCTTTTCTTCACTGAAACATCTTGCTTTGTTTGAGTCCTCGTTCTTTTCTTTCCTCTGTTGTTTTCAGAACCTGATGTTTATTACTTTTTTTTGTGCTTTGACTAATTTTTTCCCCTTTTGTCTTTAAAATTACCTGTTCTTCATCTCTCTCATTCTTTGGTTTCCCCCAGTTTACTTCTCCCCAGCACAGAAAGCATCCATACTGATAACACTTAAGATGCATTCTTTGAAATGGACTTTCTAAGTTAGAGGCCTAAGAGAGGCTTTCCTCTCTTTAGTCAGTAGGAATCCTTTGCTTCCTTCTGCTTCACTGTTTTTATTATGTCTAAATTCCCAAGAAGTTAGAGAAAGAATGGAAAAGTAATGGACTTTGAACTGAACCTTAAAGGTGTTCAGAAAATGAGACAGGAAAAGGGAATGAGAGCCTAGAGACAGAGCTGTCAGGAAGCAAACAGTAGAATGGAGCAGAACTTCATAACAATTTTTGTCTCTACTTTTTATGTTTGTTACCATTTTTTAATACTGTAAAATTTTTGAAGCAGTGTGAATGATTTATTGGTACTAATCATCATGCAATTATTTGTTGAGTTGGGCTGATAATTAGGAAATCTCTTGCTCATATTGTTGAATTTTTGTCACTTAAATTCTTATATATGGAATAAGAGCTGACTTCCCTCTGTAGTTTTACTATTACACATCAACTTCAAACTTACTGAAAGTGTGAGGTCTCCAATTTGCCAGTCTCAAGATTAATTTGAAAAATCTTATCAAACCCAAAGAATTTTCTTGTGCCTTTGAAGTGACAAAGTCCCAGCACCAAAGAAGTGATAGAACAGGCTCAGTGTTACTTTTCCAAACCAACCTTAAATAAAATTCCTGTTATTCTTGGGTGTAGAGCAAGACTCTTGTGTTAGAGCTGAGAAAAATTTGGTGGGAAGCTGTGTGAGAGGAGAGGACCTTGAGAAAAAGAAATGAGGAAGGAGTTCCTAAATTGTTTTTCTATGGAGTTTTATCTGTAAGGAAACACCTGTGTAGGTGAATCTCTGCCCCATCCCAGTTTTGGAGTCAAGTACCATAACTGCTCGTCTGGTTAAACATTTTTCTCTTCACTGTCATGTTGTGACTGGTAGTTTCCACTTGATGCTTGTGAATCAAATCATTGTTATTTTCAAAAGAATTCACACATAATTTGAATTTCTAAGTGCCAGGTGTTGTTGTTACTATGTTCAAAGAACACAATTGCATGTAAAAAAGCTGTCACTACAAAACTAAAATAAAATATGAAAATACTAAATAAAAACCCCCAAAGTCAGTGTTATTGCTCATAATTTGATTTACTGCGTTTTATATCCCTTTTGTGGTAGGTGGTAATCTTCTCCAAAATTCAATGAAATATTGTACTTTGTCACAGGAGTATGCATGCAGAAAAAAACCACTTTCCTGGGCTTGATGAGTAATTATTTTGCCATCTTAGCCAGGGAATTTAATCACATAGATAAAGTACTGAAATTTTAGGATATTAAAAATTTACTCATAGAAAATTGTGTTTTGATTGTTATCTTCTCTTGAAAAAAAGGATTTCGTATGTATAATGATTTAATTCTATAAACGAATGTGATTTTGTGAGAACTTTTACCAGCACCACCGACGGATATTTTCTGTATTGGTTCCAACATTTAGAAAGATATTTCCATCTCAAATGATCTTTAGGTCTCTTAGAATCCAGCAGCACATGAGCCAGGAGTGTCCCACAGGGGTAAACAAGTCTGTGCTTGAAAATTTTGGGGAAACACTGAAGTTTGTATCCACCTGTCAAATGAAGCAGCAAATGTTTGCTCATCTGCTAACTTCAAAGATCAAAACAAAAGCCCATTTCTTTTAAAGCAGGTTTATTTTAAAGAGAGAAACTCATGCAAGGAATAAATAAAACCAGAACACAGCTAGAGTGGGTCAGATGAGACCTTCAGCTCCCTGTCCAGTAAGAGTTGTTTAACAAAGAGTACAAGGAGCATGAAAATTGTGGCATGAGCTTTTCCCTGCTGTATCTTCCAAGCTTCCACAGGCTGTGATTTAGAAACTTCCTGAGTTGAAATTAGCATCTGAATCGCTGCTTTAATAGCCATCTGTGGACCCATAATCCACTGTTTTTGCTAAAGACTTATTGAACCCACTCATATGTTTGAGCTTCCCTGCAACAATGAGTTTCTGAATTTAATTAGATACTGTATGAAGTAGTAATTATTGTTGTTCATTTTAAATGTCCAACCTGATTATCCTATTTTAGATGTCCTAATTTATTGATTACTGGCCAAGCTTCAAAATAACCATCTCTTACTGACCATTTTCTTTGTTTAGAACCTGGACTGCTGCATCTACTCATCTCTCAAGAGATGCAAAGCCCTGAAATATATATTTAGCTTCACCATTTTGTTCTTAAAGAGAGAATACTGTGGTCCTACATTGTGTATGTGATTATCTTTTTAACTTGTCGTTTTACATATAATGTTTAGAAACTTGGTGCAATTTAATAAGTTGATTAAAAAAATGTGGAGGCAGTGCTCATATTCAGCTGAATAATATATTTGAAGGCAGATGTTGTGATAAGTCGTGCAGTACAGTGTGTTAAATTTAGGTGGACAGTTTGGGAACTGCTTTGCATCTTCTCAAAGCTGAAAAGAATGAGATCAGATTCAAATCCCTCCAGAATCATTACGGTTGGAAGAGACCTCCCTGATCAAGTCCAGCCTTGACCAAATACCACCATGGCCACTGAATCATGTTGTGATGCTCCAATTCGGCTTTATTTTTTTATTTTTATTTTTCCAGGGGTGGTGACTCCACCCCTTTGGAGGGCAGCCTGTTCCAAGAGCTTGTTTCAGCCAAGCATCTTGCTAATTTATTTCCTTAAAATTGGTTTAAAATTAGAGAAAATGGTCCTAGACTGGAGTGGTGAGCATCCACTGGGGGGATCTACTTGGTTATGGTTATTTGTTACTCACAGCCCCCAACAGCAGCACTGAAATGCAACATGCAGAGTTTATGCTGGTGTCACCCAGTTTGTTATCTTTGAGTGACCTTTGGCTGAGAGTTAGCTACAGTTGAATAATATTGACAAATCAGGGTGGGTGGGTTTAATTTGTTTTTAATACGACTTGCTAATTACTCTTGAAATTGCATTTTCCAGGGGTTTCATTGTAATGTTGGAAAAGGGTGTTGAGGCAGGAATTGAAAACTTGCAGCGATAAGCACGATGCCTTAATTTTAGGCTACTTCTGTAAAACATTACTGCCATTTTAACAACAAACAGGGGATCAAAATAAGAAGTGGATGCCTGAGAAAAAAATGAGGAAGAGTAATAAAGTTCCAGCCAGCAGTTTAATGGGATGTGATGATGGGGAAAATAAGTTTGTGGATTTGACATGCATTCCTTCCAATTCTCCTACACTCATTTGCAGCGTTAGATATGTTCCTTACATTTCCTTAATCCATGTGTCCTTTTTTAAGAGGAAAAACCTTTAATGTGAGCCATCATATGTTAATTTGTTATGTATTAAGGTAATTTGCTTTGGCTGGTATTATAGAAATAATTATGGTAGTGTAAAATGAGTTGCTGGTCTTCCCAAATTAATTGTAGAATAATGAGATTAATCATGAGTAGGAGTGAGTCCAACAGAATTTTAATATGGAAGAGCAAAATGGGATTATGTGGAACAGACCATCTTTTATCTCCTTTTGGCTAAAAAAGGAAATATTCCATCATGTGAATGGAATTCCTTGGGGTGTTGTGTGGTTGCTAAGCAGATGACATCAAGGGATGAAAGCTCTGCCAGTGATTACATGATGCAGTGCCTTGAGTTCCAGGCAGGCATGAAGATAAGAAATTGAGAGGATGAGGGGAAATCGCCTCCGGGTGATCCAGAAGAGGTGCAGGTTGGATATTAGGAAAAATTTCTTTGCTGAAAGGGTGGTTGACCATTGGAACAGGCTCCCCAAGGAGGAGTTGGAGTCACCATCCCCAAAGTGTTCACCTCTGTGAAGTGGAAGAGTAAAGATCTGAGGGTTCAGGTGACCGTGGCTCCAATTTGTCCCTAATCCAAATGGGACAGGAATCTCCTTTCACCCCTTTCCTCAAATAGGGTCTGGATTGCTCATCACGAGTTGTCACTGGTGTTTTAACTTGGGCAAACTGGGGCAGAGCCATGGATTTGTCATTCTTTTTGTGTGATGAGAAGTGTTCAGGTGAGAAGTACTGAAGTTTTCTCCACTCGCAGCAAATCAACGTGATGGAAAAGTACGTGGTGATTTAACAATTTTGGAGACTTAATTTTATTTCAAATAATCAAACAGGCTAATTAGATAGCTGAATTTCACAGAAGTGCTGTCTAATCAAGGGCTTGGGCAACAGGGGATTTGCAGAAATGAGCAGATCTTTTCTTGTTAAATATTGTCAAACTATGAGGTATCTCACCATATGGTATATTAGGAAAGACATTTGTCCAATCACAGACATCATTTTGCCATTTTAATAATGCAAAGAGAAATGTTGTGAAAGTGTAGAAATTAATTAGAAAGGCAATAGGTAAAGCAAAGAAAGTGAGAAGTTTGACTTTCCAATTAGTTGAACTTTTCCTCTTAATGAGGTAGAGCTAAAACCTGAAAAAAAACTTGTCATGATCTGTTTGTTCTGGAGCAGAGTTTGTGTTAGACATGATTCTAGGCTTTTTCTTAAACTCCTTTTTAAAGCATTATAATTTTCTTCTGACAGCAGCACACAGCGCGGTATGAAAGCCTGAAGAGTGACCTGGTGTTATTTTGTACTTTCAGGCTGTGCTTTGAAAAGCAGCTTTGGACAAACAAATCAAATTTTGTTATTATAGTAGATAAGAGACAATGTATTTCAGCATTTGATTTTAAATCATAGCTACTTGTTGTGTCTTTAAATGGTTGATCAGCTTGGGTGGTGAAATGTGAAGCAGCTCAAGACATATCACAATAATCTTGAAGTTCTCCTGATATGTTTCCTTTAAAAAGTAAGTTTTAGAGTACTTTAGGCAGCCTCAGAAATGAAATTGGATCGCTCCTAAATTGTCAAAGGATGTCAGGGCTCTGAAAATAATATTTTTGGTACTACTTTGCTGGCCTGTCTCTTGCTTGAGCTCATTATGGAGCATTCCCAAGGTGGTTTGCATTTGCCAGGAAATGAAGTTCTTGTGCCCTAGACAGCTGCAGTCTCTATCCCCACTTACAACATCACAGGACTTTATTTTTCTTCCACAAATGATGCTTGTTCCAGACACTGGGCACCAGTGAATATCCCTTTTTTGGGAGACATTTGATCTGCGGTCCACTCAGGTGGTTTTGAGTCTCTTCTGCAGCTCCCTTGGCCTACTCCACCTTGGGAAAACTGGGAATTCTGTGTGTGTATAGCCCACGAGGTGCGTAAGGAGGCTGAGGCAGTGAAGGTAAGGAGAGCTGTGGGAGAGACTCACAGAGTCACCCAAATGCACTGACTCTGAATAACGTCGACGTTGGGTGTATTTTGAGTGATTACACTTTGCAGGGGATGCACCAAAAGCTTATGGAGAAGCATTCTTGAAGTTGTCTCTGTGTGACAGAGTGTGTTGGGATCATGGGAGTCATTTTTAGGAGGCACAAATGGCTTTTAGTGTGTGAGCAGCTTGGATGCTGCTGTGGGTGGAGCTCTTGGAAGCAGAAGAACTGTCCCCAGGTGAGATGTATTTTGAGTCTAAACTTCAGAGTCTAAAAAATGACATACGGACTTTTTTTTTGTACATTAGTCTTAAAAATGAGGAGTGTTACCTAAAATCCCTGCTCATTGTTAGATAATGTACCTGAAAAGTCTCAGCTAGCTATTAGATATTTGCTACCAGGCCAGACTGAAAGTGCAGATCAATATGCTCTTTGTGCACGAAAACTGTTGGCAGCAGTAGACCAGAGCTTCCCTGTGATTCTTTCTGCCGCAGAAACATGCCCCAGAAATAATGGCAAAATCTGTTCTGAAAAATACTGAATATTGTAGAACAGGAGGGCTGTGTGTGTTACCGGGGGCATCGCTGAGCAGCCGGTCCCACCAACACCATGGTTCGTGTTTTGGTGGAATTCCTTTCCTTCCTTGCCCTCTGCTCTACTGCAAACAGCCCACCTGGTAAAGAGAGGGGATTGTAGACAGTGTTTGAATGTTTGCCGTGGGAAGTATTTTGATGTTTTCTGTAGAAATAGGAGGCTCTCGTAAATCTGCAGAGCGCTGCTTCTCTGCAGTGAAGGGTGTGGTTTTTTCCCCTGCATGTGAGAGTTGAAAAAGAATCGATCGGTAGAAATAATGATGAGGAGAATGAACAGTAGCAATTGGCTTATTTCTGCTTTTCTCTTTTTTTCAAAAATACTGCAGAACTCATGCTAGGTAATATGGTAAACCATCCGCTCGTGCCAGCTGATCTTGATCTTTTTCACTTTTTTTTTTTTCTGGGTGTGATAGACTGGTGAGTGACAATTAGGTGTTAGAATGAAAACATTACTTTTCATAAATGATGGTACTTGTTGATCAATTTTACTTTCAAATTTGACCATAATATAAAATGTTAGGAACACAAGTGAATATTATTTATGTTTTGCAAAGTTTAGATTTTTTTTCTCCTTAACCACTGGGCTGCTGGTTCACTAAATTGGAAGAGGATAGATTTAGATTAGATATTGGGAAGAAATTGTTCCTTGTGAGGGTGGGGAGGCCCTGGCACAGGGTGCCCAGAGAAGCTGTGGCTGCTCCATCCCAGGAAGTGTCCAAGGCCAGGTTGGAGGGGGCTTGAAGCACCCTGGTCCATTGGAAGGTGTCCCCTGCCCCATGGCAGGGGCTGGAACAAGATGGTCCTTATGGTCCTTTCCAACCCAAGCCATTCCATGACTCCTTGCAGTGGTGGGATCCCGCTCTGGTTGGTCCCACTGAGGATCTCGGTTCCTGAGATCGCTGTGAAAGCAGCTCCATGAAAGCACAAAGGTTGGATGTGGGACACATTCATAGGTTTGAAACCACTTCATGCCCTCAATCCTTTTCCTGATATTGCTGGAGTGAGGTAAGATGTGGTAAAGCCCTAATGGAACTGGAAATTCTAAATAATTGTGTTTCTTTTGATTCCTCTCAAATCTCTTTTTTTTTCCATCACATACCAAATTATTCCTCAAACAATTTGCTGTAGGTGCCTGGTCATGGTCAGTTTGGCAGCTCTCAGATGATAAATTAGGAGCAGGATGAACAGTTTTATCATGTTTTGCTGGTTGTTCTTTTTATCCGTTCTCTTGTCATTACATTCCTATTCAGAACATCATTGTTATAAAATAAGCCACATTGTAAACTACCTGCAGTGGTCACTGCAGGATAATCTCTCTCTTAAGGCATTTTTTGTATTCTTTAATTACCAAAGAGAATTTAAATTATGAAAGGACAAGAAAATGCACAGTGAAAATCTGATTTTGTATTTTGAATTTAATCAGAGCAATTCAGTGCTGACCTTCAATGGCTCTCTGTAATATCCTGGATGAGTTCTATGACTGTGAGATTGCCAAGTCTTTTATGAAGGTCACAGTCATGAAGTTACTGTGGGACTAAAACCCACAGCTGTATTTAATATTTTAAAGATGGTTTTCTTTCCAGTGTGACTAAAAGACTGAACTGACAAGCTTCCTAGCATAGTGACTTTCACTTTGGCAGCTCTACATGGTGCCATTTGGTAGAGCAAATTGAGTATCAAAGTGTGTGATAGATTAACAAAAAATATTTTAAAATTAAAAGTGCATTCCTCCTATAATAAGAATTTAAATATTTTTCATGCTCTTCTTTTTTCTCTTTTTTCTTTTCACTAGAGGTCTCTTCTATTGCTTTTATTTATGTATTGACAATTCTCTGCAAGATTAGTTATGGAGTTTTGCAGTCCAGTTATAATTACGGTGGGAAATGCAACCTGTGACTATAACAGTGCTGATTGATATATGAAATGTGACGACTTAGAATTTGCAAAATATTGAAGGAAGCCTTGCTGTTAACAAGGAATTAAGAAGAAAATTCAGATGAGAATAATTTAGAAAATTTTGAATATGTGAAAGCAATAGTAGTAGTAGTAATAATAACAATAATAATATCAATTTATTATTATAATTTTAATTATATTTTAAATTAAATTTATTATTATTATTATTATTATTATATCATAATCATCATCATCTAATAATAGTAATAATAATTGTAGTAAACATTATACAGATGCCTTTACAAGATTCATGGGTTTTGGGGTTCTTCGTGTATTTTTTACATGCATTGATATATATGCATTGAACATGACCCCAGCTATTAAACCCCTTATTGTGTTGTTTATAAATTGTCATTTATTTGGCTGTAGATTACAACCCAAAAGGAGTTCAGCTTCCTACTGTTCCCTTCCTCTTTGTCTCTGGAATTGTTTTGGACCCTGGTAGTTCATTGTCACTGAGTTTACACATTTGCATAATTACAGCTCTGTCTGCATTTTTTGTTGTCTTGTGTGGAAATGTTTAAATGACAGCATCACAAGCTCTAAGAGAGCAAGACTCCAGTAAGTCAGTCCAGAAAGCTCGTCTTGTTTTCCTGCACAATAATCCAAGGGAAACAAAGCAAGTTGAAGAGAATATATTTATAGAGGCTTTAAGAAAAATGTCCAAGTATAACCATAAATTTCCTAAATTCTGTTTTGTGTTGAACCTGACTGTGATTTACAAATACACAATCGCTACATTTAGCGATCTAAAGCTGGTACATTTGAGGAGTTGACATTGTAAAATGTAAAGAAGCTGTAGTTGACTAAAAAAGAAATCAGAAACCCATATAATGCAGATTTGTGTAGTGTGGCATATTTTACATCGGTATTGCTGCTGTAAAAGCTGAGCATGGACACACTAAAAGCCATGTATTGCTGTTTTAGAACTTACAAGTATCAAAGGCTTGGGAATTAGAATTTTATTAAAATAATATTTCTAATTATATGGCCCACAACAAGCAGACTTCAAATTACTTTTTACTTAGCAATTTGGTTTTGATATTTGCAGCAGAGATATTTCCTGTTTGCCACACAAACTCAGTACAGAATCTTCCACAGTTTCAGGACGCTCAAATATTAGGGATTCTTTCAGTTTACTTAGAAATTATATAGCAGTTTAGTTACGCAACAGAAATTTATTTATTGATTGGGAAGCTTGGAATGGTTTATCAACGTCTTGTGCAAAACAGATTAAGCCATGATTTCAGATTCTGGTGATGTGGATGTTCAAAGATAGGCTGAACATGATGTTAACAGGGAAAGCCAGGATGAGTAGGGATGTGGGATATTTCTAAAGAGAATTCCCTGGAGGAAAAGTAGATTTGAACTGGTGGGCCAATGCTTGAAGTTAATGAATGGCACCAAGTAAGTGAGTGATACCTAAAAACATTTATTGAGTCTTTCTCTGTTGAGGAAGGCCGGGAAAAGGTTTGGGGTTTTCTGTTTTCCCCTAACTCTTGATAACGCTGTAAGCACTGGAGCCCTCAGATTGAGGCAGAATAGAACAACATGCCTCCAAATATTTATAGTTTCTGTGATGTGCTTTTCTGTGATAGTTCTGAGCAGTATGACTAGGAAAGCCTTGTAAATTTATAAATATCAAACTTAAGAATTATAAATGCTCACTTTGATAGAGTTGTGTTTCACTCAGTGTCCCTGCTGCTTTGAAGTTTAAGGTACATAGTAACAAAAGAGATTTTTTTTCCTCCCCTAATCACTGTATCTGACAAATTCAGAACTGATGGAATGTGTCATTAAGAAAGAAAGTAAAAGGAACAAGCAGAACCACTGCTTTGTGCCATTAAGGTGTTGTTTTGTTTTTCTTTTACTTGGGTGACATTTTGGGGATAGGCTGCAATTATTTGTTGAAAATTGTATGTTAGAGTTGGAGAAGAAAGAGATGTTCTCTCATTCTTTTGTTCTTCACTGTTGATGATAATATTCAGTACATGTTCTTTTATTTCCCTTTGATATCTCTTTATTTGTATACTGCTATGTCTGTATTTGATCAGGTAAAGTATTGCTGCTTATTTTACCTCCTTAACCCACTTATTGTCTAGAAATTTCTAACTGCCCTCACAAGCTCCTACTCCAGGCTACGCTTTGCCTTTTCCCACTTCCTTTTGGTTTTGGTTCTGGTGATCCACATAAACAGCTTTGGTACTATCTCCTATCACAAAACTCAGGCAAATTAGCCCATGGAGATCTGCTCTTGTTTCTCTGTTTCTGTGGGACTTTTTTTGGCTATTTAAGGCTGTAACATTTCTCTGCAGAGTTACAAAATAAATCTTACCCAGTTAACCTTCCCAGCCCTTCAGCCAAATGCAATAAAGAGCCCATGTTGTAGAGGTGGAAATACCAAAAATTGTATAACATCAGGTTATCAAATACATTAATGTCTGCCATAAGGTAATTTACCATTTATTGTTACAAGCTGGGCAGACAGTTAATAATCCTAAGAAAGAGTAGAAGAAAAAGTGCTCTTCTCTCCTTTAGTGGGTTAGTTGTCTGTGAGAGAACCTGAAAATGTGGACTATGGAGTGGTTTGGGTTGAAAGGGACTTTAAATGTCATTGAGTTCCACCCCCTGCCATGGTCAGGGACACCTTCCACTGTCCCACTGGATATCCAAGCCCCATCCAGCCTGGCTTTGGACACTTCCAGGGGTGGGACTTACTTAAAGTAATGCATATTTCTGCTTTATTATGTTGGTGCTTTACACTGCAAAAGAAAAGGGAAAAAACATTCTTTCTCTTCTCTTAGAGCTGTACAGAACCAATTGAAATCCAGTGAAATCAAGTACAAGATGCACATTTGAAAATAGAGAAGGTGACTGGGAACCACTGAGATCAGCAAAGCTCCCTGAAGATACATTTGTGTTCTTGCATGGGACTGATCCAATTTCCAGTTGCTCGTGTCCAAGTCAAGCTTGGGAATTGGGAGGAGATTCACGGTGCTTGCCTTGCTTAAATCACTGAACCAAAATTTTCTTTCAAGCAGGAGGCAGGCTTGAACCAAAATTGCTCCTTTCATCCATCACTTATCATGATAAAGAGAAATACCACATAACTGAGAGCTTGAATTACCAGTACTGTATGTACAAGGAAGCAAGGGTGAGAGAGAGAATGTATTGAGCTCCTTTAAAAAATCCATGCACCTTGCAAGTGCATTTGAGTTCATCATTGTGCTCCCTGCTATTCTGCTTCTCTGCTTGAAATTATTTGTACCATATATAATAACATAATTGTTTAATTCTGTGATAGTTTTTCTGTATTCAAAATTGTGCTCAAGTTTCTGCAGGAACTGGTGCACTCGTAGCAATAGGAGGTTGGGGAAATATTTCAGAAAAAAACAGAGCAAAATTATTGTTGTTTTTATTTATGACTTTTGAAAGGTTTGTTGGTTTTTTTTCTCTTCTGCCCTTGAACGGGGTACTTGTAGTGGAATGGCAGAAAGATATAATTTAATCAAAAAGAACATGCTATGTTGAAAGTAACTTCAAAGCTATGATTAAATGTACTTACAATAATTAGTTTCAAAGCATTCTAATTCCTAGCAGTGTTTGAAGAATTCAGCATCTAATGAAGTAAAATAAATTACACACCACTTTGTTCATTGAATAACCAATTTTCTTCTCCTAACCACCATTTATCAACAGAGCCTTTCACCAGAAAACTTCCCAGCTCTCCTTTAAATAAACTCAGCCCCAAGCACACTCCTTGTACGCCCTCCCACACACACACAGAGAATGGGCTCGATTATAACCCCCCTGTTGGATTATAATGTACAAAACCCAATAGTTAACTTTGGATTAAGAGTTGAATCAAGAGAAAGGAAATGTTCTGTAGTGCTGTGTTTAAAGAACTCCTGTTAGTATCAATGGAAGAAGACAAATCACATTTCCCAAATTCTGTTTTCTGATATTCTTGAGTAATACTAAATTGAGATGTTCCATGTGCTACATAATTCGAACTATAATTTTTTGAGAAGGAAACATGGAATTTGGTATTTGTCATCCTTGATTCATACCAGATCAATCGGTCAGTGTTTTGGATGACTGAAGCAAAAAATACAGTATTTACATATCTGTAAGTAATCTCCCTGGCAGTGCAAATAATCTCACATTTTGACCAAAGGATGTGAACTATCGTGTGTTCCCCAGCCCCAGAAACACGTTTCAGCAGCAATGAGAAAATTTAGATGAGAACTGAGAAAAATGGAGAAGTTTTCATGTGAGTTTGTGCAGCAGGAAAAGGGATTTGTTGGTCATCTCATAGCCTGGCTTGCTTTTTTTTTAATATATTTTGAGTATTATGAGACAATAAATTTGCTTGAAATGCTTATGGACTAGAAATGATTTTCAGTACAAATGATGCAGCACCTCTTTTGCCTCATGTCCCTTTGGAATGCAAAAGAGTGAGCTGGAACTGGACTTTTTGTATAATTGGGACAATTCAGCACACAGAAAATCCCTGATGCCACTGGCACCGCAAAAACAGAAGAAAAAAAAAAAGAGAAAGAAATTTGGTTGTTCCCAGTGAGTCTGAAGTTATTTGTATCTTTCATTTGGGTCTAAGTTCTTATCGTCTTCTGAGATCATCCTGCGTTATTTTTCCCAAAGTTGGAATATAATACAATTAGATTTACTAACTGCCCAGTAATTTAACAAGAAAGCATTGTGCTATTAGCCTTCCTGTTTTAGAATCAAAATAAGTTATTAAATTTATTCTACTGCAGTTTGTAGCATTTCTTAAAGATCTGTACAACTTGAAGACCTATGAGTAAAACCAGAAAATCCCCACTTTCTTCCTTCTCCAGTTTGACGTTTTTTCTTTTTTGGAGGATTAGACCCAGCATTTACTCTTCAATTTAGTTATTTATTTAGTTATTTATCTATATTATCATTTGTATAGGTGTATTTGTGTCACAGTTCATCCAGGGCCTGTCTAAATTTGGAGTTTTCATTCTCTCTGTGCACACACTCGTGAGCAGTATCTGTAACCATTCCCGGGCCTATTAACTTGAATAACAGAATTTTATGAGTGACATAGTTGGAGTAGGTGTTTACTGTGTTAGTCAGGTAGCAAAATTCAGAATACACCAGCAGATTAATTTAATAGCAATTTTGAGAAACAGTGTGACTTATTTATTGCTAAAGACCATCACATATCAAAATGAGTTTGCATCCACTTAAAAAATGTTAATCTCAAGTCTGTGGGAAACTGGAGTCAATATTTAAGCAACTTTCCTCATTAATTTTCCATTTATAATGAGTATTGTGCAGGGGCATTTTTAACCCCCTGGGAATATTTTGTCGTAGATTTGTCTGTGATGTAAGATTTCAGTTAGGTAAAGTAATGAATATGTAGTGGATAAATGTGGGTATATATATATATGTGTGTGTGTGTGTGTGCATACATATATATATGTATGTATGTGTGTGTGTTTTATATATAATAATTGAAATAAACATCTTGTAGTGACTACAAGTTATTACTAGATGTAGGTAGAAGAGATAAATGGAGTAGCAGAGCAATAATGGCCCAAATAAATGAAATTTTGGAAATTAAAAATGGAAGGAGAGGCTCTATCGGTGGTCTGGATTGCTGACTGTCATTCTGTGTTGATTATTCAGTGTGGATTAGTTATTTAGAGAAGAAATCCCAGCAATACATAAATAATTTACCTGCTCTTCACTGAGGACACGAAGGATTAGAGCTTTCTTTTCTTATAAAATTGTAATGAACAGTCTTAGCAAACCTGGTTATTGCTGTGGTATTGTTACTGTAACTCTGTACGGACAAGGCATTGAATGCATGAGAAGAAAAGTATCCTGTAAAAGTTGTTCTTATTTGACTTTGAAAGCTTTGGTTTCTCTGTTTCTGTGCAGAAATTTTAGGACTATTCTTGGCTATTCCATACTTTTGTTTTGATTTTTTTTGCTTCCTATATAGAAAATACATTCTGTTCTGCTTGTACTGAATTATCAGACCTAAATATATATATGCATATTTTATATATGTACACCCATGGAAGCTGCTGCTTCTGTATTCCCAGCTCTGGAAGAAACCTGGTGAACTAGACTTTCTTTTTTTCTGCAATTCAGTATGCCCAATGAATTGCACAGATTCCTTGAAAAACAGTTTCTAATAAGATTCCCACGACTTTCTGAAAACATAGAACAGCTCAGGCAACAGGAGGTGTCTAGGAGGAAAATTTATCCATGGAACAAGTGTGATGTTTCCCTAGAATGCTTCCCCAGCCTGAGCTAAATCACAGCTTGTAAAGGAAGAGGAGACCAAAAATGAAAATGCATTTGTTAAAAAGTCAGGGGGCAAGTTTTATTTCCATACTTCCTTGAGCAGGTATGAAAAATGTACATAATGGGCATGGTTCTGAACTGTTGTGGATAACTGGATACTGCTACTCCTCGTTAACTTTTTGGTAACTAAATCCAAATTTATATCAGGATATATATAAAAAAAAAAAAATGTTTTCACTACCTCATTTCTAAGGTGATTCTGTACATGTGTTCTTCACAGTGGAGACACTTTGAATGGAGACTTATTCATGCTTGTCATATTTGGAAAGTTGAAGCAGATTTAGGGTTTTTTTCCTGAAGTTTAAGGTTTACTTATCATGTCTTTTTTTCCCTAGATAATGCACCTTTATTGAAAGATATGAAAGTACAGAGATGTGCAATGCAAAATGTTTGCAGATGTCTTTACTCCTTTGTTACTTTTTAACATATTCACGTGATTTTTTCTTTAGTGATTCTATGGATTCTGTTGTTTCTTTGGGTTATTAAACAGCATCACAAACAAGTTATAAAGAACTCAGAAAGTTCAAAGGGGAGTTTTCAATCTGATCCCCCTTTATGCCCAGAGATGGTGTCCAAGGCTATAAGGAGTTTACAACACTGAACCCTCTGGTTTCATATTGTATTTCTGCTTTTTTGGTATTAAAGCTGAATTGTGCCATTTAATGCTCTCCTGGAAAGTGCTAAATTGATATGTTGTGGTAATTAGGATTGGTTTAGAGCATGGCCAGGAAAGGGAAGAATATATTCTTAGGTACCAGGAGCTCTGGGCTTCATGATACCCTGTCAGATAGTTTTCCTCAAATCTCAGGAAAGAAAATCAGTGAGATGGGACTCAGTCAATGCATCCGTGATGTTAACACAATCTCTCAGGCTGTGTAAATCTGGATAAATCAGCACTCTCACAGAAAACTCAAGTCTTAGACAAATGACATTATTTTTTTGTTAGTATTCATGCATGTAATAAACCTTTTTTTTTCTATTGGACATTTATATTTTCAGATAAATGCTTTCATTTAATAAGAATGCAGAATTTTGGGCTCCTAGCTCTACCCACCCCTTCTCTTCCTCCAAAATAATTTTTTGGAGTTTGGTTTGCTGGGTTTTATTTTTTCCAAAAAGGTACTATTTTGTTCTGTATTGATTTATGTAGCACTGACTTCAGATGGAGAAAATTATGGGCACCTCTGCAATAGCCCTTTAACCTAAACTTCCCTGGCTCTCAGTCACCCTGAGAGCTCCAACACATATATTTTCAGTTTGGCTCTTCCTTCAATTCAGTTGCTTGCAGCTGTTTCTCCAGTTCCACTTCCAGGCTCCACCTGTTCCCTTTGGATGTTGGAGATGATGGTGGTGAGGCTCAGAGCTGTTGTTGCTTTGGGGCTTCTCTTATGGGATTGGGATAAATTGCTCCAAGACAAGAAACAAGAATTTACTTTTTGATGTACAGCTGGGAAATACCAACCAGAGGGAAGAGGTTTGTTGTAAGACCTGGTCCAGTTTTATTTACAGAGCAGTAAAATTATAGGTAATGATTGCAAGGAATAGCTAATAGGTAATGATTCCAAGAAAGATAAATAAATAACTCTTTGTTTAGTGTTTTTTTTTCTTAAAAGTCTCTTTTTGTACAGAAAAAGAAACCAGATCATCCTTGACTACTTTAGCAATGTTACAAAAGAAGTCATTGTTTTAGCATAAATGAAGACAAATATAGAAGTAAAGACAATTACTGGCTAGATGAATGAGGGTAGTTTTATGGGATTTTTTTTTTTCCTTTTTTATTTCAAAGGCAAGTCCTGCTTATCACTCTGCTGTTGGATTTTACAAAAAGGAGATCTGTGTTTGCAGATTGCAGATTTAAATCCAGCAACACTGGAGTTGTTCAAGGAAAACTTACAAAATTAATAATCTGTGAAGGTTACAGGCCCTCTTGTTACTGAAAATCAGTAAGCTAACCTGTATTCTTTAAGTTGTACTGTAGATCAAAGAAACATAAATACAGTTATTTTCGGAGGTCATCCTAAAGTAAGAACAAATAAAAAAATAATGCATATATATATATGCATGAAACATATATTTAATGGTGTATGAGCCTATAGTATCTCCAGAGTATCTTGTGCAAATGACAGTGTTGCCCTCAGGTTGTTATTGAGCCTAACCTTGGATATTTGTGTAATGCCCAAAACTCAAAGTACAGACACTCTGGATTATTGCAAGGGCTGTGATAACTGTGAGTATCTGTATCTGGAATTCTTTGCTTCTGTAACTCTCTGAACAGGTAAGTTGAAAGATGAGGAAAATCTGAAAAACAATGGGCCATAAATGATAGAAGGACATTAATAATTAAATGCATTGCAAGTTAAAAAAAAAAAAAATCAGCTACAGCAATTCTTAATGATACCTTCCATGGACCATTTAAGTCTATGAATTTCAAGTGCAACCATTTGTGCCAAACAAGGTTAAAATGGCTAAAAGAGTGACTATATTTTAATGTGCTATAAAGAAATTAAAAGCGACCAGTAGTCCATAGAAGTATCATCCTTCAGCTCGGAATGCTCTGGCCATTTCCAGGGAAAGGTTTAGTCAATCCCAGGGCAATAACTTAACTCTGTGGAGCTGCAGTAAAGGTTGATGTAATTGTAGAACTGAGGCTTTGTCAGTTCAAATTCCGCTGTAGCCCATTCCTCTAGTCAGAAACAAAGTTTCTTCACTCTTTAAAGAGATGCATTGTATTTTAAACTTTTCTGTTTACTCCATTCACTTAATATACAGCTAGTTCGTCTAATTGCTGGTGACGTGGTTTTCAGTATTTAGTTTATTGAAAGGGAAATGCCACATCCATTTACTTTGTTTATCTACTTATTTGTGAATAATTGACAATAAATAGTGATTAGTTTTCTATGTTTCATTCTAGCATTGCAGTTAACTCCTTGACTGTCAGGATTGTGCTGATGCACATTATTTTTATGTGTTGCACTGCTTCAACACTCTTAGCTCACCAATACTTTTATCCTCCCAGTAGTAATTTAATCAGGTAAAACCCATCAGCAGCAATACAGCCCAGATATTTGATTACCTCTATGCTGAAAGAGAATGTGGCTTTTTTTTTTTGTTTGTTTTTTTTTTTTTCTTTTTTTTTGTTGAAATAAACGGTTTTAGAATTGGATTTAAGTCTCAGATTCAGAGGAGTTACAGCTCTTGGCGTGGGGCAGATTGTGTTATCACAAAGCAGTTCTCCATTTGGTGTCCCAGCCATGGCATCACTCACAGGCACAGGGATTGCAGTGCTGTGTGAAGAGTTGGCACAAATGCGGTCCCATGCTTTGGGTCAGGGGCTCTGCCAGGTCCCTGCAGCTGAAAAACCATGGATGGGCCAGTGGGCTTCTCTTGGTGGGAGTCCAGAAAGGGTAAAAAACTTTGCAAGAGCAGAGTAAACATAGAAGTGAAGCTGGGTGATCCTTCCTCCTTCACCTTCCTCCCCTCTGATCCCATCTTTATCTCTCCTCTGCTTTGTGCAGGACCCTGTGCTTGCCTTTTGAAAGAGGAATGTTTTTCAATTCCAGTTCTTCCTAATTGTCTCTTTTTATCATGAAATCCTGCCATATTTGACAAGCAGGAAAGAAAGGAGTTTTTTCACAAGTTTCTTAGGAGCAACACGAAGTGGGGAGGAGTCAGTCTCAGAAAGTGAGAAAAGTTGCTTATGTGTTTTCCTTTTAATCATTTTTTAGGTTTTTTTTTTAATTTCACCATGGCTGCTCAGCGTCTTGTTCTGAGCAGCAGCAGAGGCAATGCATCTGTCAGGCTTAGGAGGCAGCTACAGCATTGATATTCTTGCTTTCATGTTTCAGCAGTTATCTTTGCAACTATAAATGACAGAACCTCTTTTAAATACCATTTAAAATAAAAGCTAGAATTCTGTAGACATTGATGGCAATCATGTGGGAAGGATTGCTACTTACTGTGAAAATACGGCTTTGTTAAGCTTCAGATAAGAAATGAATGAGATTATTAAAGACAAAAAACTGGGTTTATTCCTTTTTTTGTTATTAATGAGTGTGATTTGATAAATACATGGTAAGTTTTGGAATGACAGATCTGTTTCTGACACAGCAGGCTTTATACAAAAATGAAGATTAACATCAAAAGCAAAAGAGAAAATCATAGAATCATGGAATGGTTTGGGCTGGAAAGGACTTTTAAAGGTCACCCAGTTCCAACCCCCTGGGTACCTTCCACTAAACCAGATTGCTCCAAGCCCTGTCCAGCACTGCTTTGAACACTTCCAGGGAAAAAGAGGAAAATACCATTTCTTAGTGTCAGGACCCTTGGGTGCTGGGTGGGGTGTGCAGCACGTGCATTTTCTTACAGCGTGGTGATGGTGGGAGCTGTGCCTTGAAACAGTTGGGAAAGGGGAGGTAGCACTGCTCCCTCAACCAGAACCAGGAGTTTTTCCAAGTGATACTAAGTTGAGAGCTAGTGGCCATAAGGACATTTCAGAGGTGAGAAGAACAGAGAAGAAAAAGACAAACTACACATTTTGGAATCGTGGAGAAACAGAAGGACTTTTTGAGAGTGGTCACCGTTTATTAGTCAAGTACAGAAGTAATGAATGAAATGTATGTTTATTACATGCATTAATTACATTACTACTGAGTAAGAAATGTGGAAGAATAAATTACAAATAAATGGAATCTAAACCAGATTTTTTCATAATGTGCAAATAAAACTACAGTTGATTGCATCCTCCTAAATCTAAGAGCAGAAGGAGAGTGGGAACAGAAGAACATGATTAATCTTTAACAGTAAACTTTTTTTCTTGTCACTTGAATCAAAGGCAGCCATGCATCAGATGTTGAGTTTGAACTAAATAAATGATAAAAATGCATGATTTAATGGAGTCAGTGAAAATTACACCAAAAGGCTCTATTCAATTGTCTTTAACATGGACTGGCTAATCCCACCCTGATTCTCCTAGCTAAGTTTTAAAAACTAATTAAAAAACAAAACCCGCTTGAATTAAAACAATAGAAAAAGGGAGGGGATATTTTGAAATTACCTGCCTGTAAAAGTAGGGTAGATCCCATGCAGGAGGATACTGCATTGCTATAATTGGATTTAGGATTTTGCCTTTGAGGAACAGACTTGGAGCAGCCATCACTTTGTTCCTACCTGGATGCTGTAACATCACTTGACAGTCACCTGTTAGCACGGATTAAAATGTTATTGCCATCAGGAAATGTAGCACAGGAGAAGACTCTGAAGAGATGACAATTCATCCAGGCAATGTCAAACAAATGTTAGGTCTTCATTCCTGTATTGAAGTGAGTTAGGAGTTGATTCTGTGATTCTATGAATGTCACTGGAAGTTAAAGCTGTCTGAGACAAAAATCTGTGTTTCTAAAATGGTACCTGAAACCTGCAGATTTTAGCTTGGCTTCTTTATATCCTTCTATCCACTCAACGTATCTCATGCCACCAAATTGTTAAGACTTATAAACAAAAGCTGCAGTATATTTTTATGCAATAAAGGTTTGTTTGGGAGAAAAAAATAGCTAGTAACTGTCTCCCATAACACCTCTGTTTTCCTGTGAGCTAAGACAAATAAGAAAAGGACAAAAGCACCCACCAACAAAACCCTTTCTGCAGTGTCTGTTTAACAAAAATGGAACATAATTATATGTGTGAATTGAAAGAAACTGAACTTCACAGGCCATATATAGAGCTGGAGCCCATCTCTGGTGGTAAATTAATTCCAGCATTCTCTCAATTTTTCCTTTCTGAATTGCTGAGTACTTCAGAGAGTTAGTGCCGAGAGCCGTGTCGGCCCAGTAAAATATTTTTGTGTATTTCAAAGCCAACACTAAATTATACTGCCTGTTTTTTGTCTACAAATTCATGGAGTTATACTTAGAAATACAGTTTTACCCAAGAGGTTAACTGAATTCTGTGAGAATCTGTATTCTTCCTGAAGTTGCCAGAGATTTGTTTGTAAGAAGATAATGTGCTACAGCACGTGCTGTGGTTTTTCTGTCCTCTTAGTGTGGATAGAGAGTGAAATCAGGATAAATCCTCTAGCTTGCTTATAAAGTTCATTGTGGAAGAAAGACATAAAATTATGGATACCCTATGGGGTAGAAAACAAGTTTAATGTACTACAGTAAAGGGCTTGACTGTGGTTGTATCTCTTCTATTTTCTTCAGTTGCTTTTATAGGATATTCATTATGACCTTAATAGCTTATTGTGCATGAGAAAACTGGCTTAATGAATAACTGGTAGGGATGTGCCCTGGGCTCCTGGTGCAGCCTGAAGCTTGTGTCACAAGAAAAACAGCAGTTAAAAAAATCCCTGCATTCAGGATCATTTATTCACATTTTGCCTCTTAGTAGTAGAGTTGTAACAGTCTACTCTGTTGCTGCTTTTGTGACAGATGCCATCATTTCACTAAACAACAGCAGGAATAGGGTAAAAAAAAAAATTGAAGTGTCTGCACATATGTATCATGTGTCATCTGAAAGCTTCATGCAAATTTCTTAACTAAATAAAACTACAACAAGCAATGTGAGAATGAGCTGTAGCTATAGCACTTATGCACTTGAGTGCACGTCTTTCTAGTTGTGAGATAGCAGAAAATAGGTAAATAATTATCATGAAATCACTGAATGGTTTGGTTTGGAAGTGACTTCAAAGATCATCTCATTCCAGCCCCATCTCATTCTAGTCCAAGGGACACCTTGCACTAGAGCAGGTTGCTCAATAATACCTGTGTTTTAGTGGGTTTAAATGGACTGGAGAAGCCACCATGTCCTTATGCAATAGGTAAATCTCTTATTCCAAAATCTGAAATTTGAAGGTGTTTCTGCTGAATTTGAAGAGTATGGCATGTGAAGGGGAGAGGGAGCGTCATGGGTGGAGTTGGAGTGTGTGTGCCAAGGCAGGGCCATGTCCTGTAATCAGGAATTGTAATGAATAATCATGGAATCAGTTATTGTGATTTCGTGTTGGTATCAGCTTTTAATCTGCTTTCACCGTGTGCCTCCTGGCAGCAGAGACTGTGCCTGGCCCACCAGGAATGGAGTCTCTGGGAATGTCAGGAATGGGATGGGTTAACACGTGCAGTGTGTCCTAATGTCTTCTTACAGGAGGTTTGTTCCCAGTTCCCTATGGAATAAGCAGCATCAACAGCCAATGATGGTTGTGACTTTTGGACAGGACTCGAAGCAGCTGTGGCTGAACTTTACTGCTTGCCCTGTGCTTTGATCCCTCATGACTTTGCTGAAGTCGTGTCTGATCCTCAGTTTGAAATGTGAAAATAAATAAAAGTATCTTTCTTATTAGCTGGCAGGTTGTTTTCCTGGCATCCAAGAAGCTGTTGCTTTCTCCAAACTATGGAAATTTTTCGTGTTCCCTTCAAAGCTGTGAGAATGTTGTCACACACGATGGCGTCGTCACAGCTGACTAAAGACACTTAGCATCTCTTTGGGAGATGATGGGGAGAAATGAGGCATTTTCTCCATCATATGTTAGAGAAAACCCATTAATGTCAAAAAGTGAAGCTGTGGTATTCATGTGGTGTCTGTGGTGTGAGGGCTCTGCCATCAGCACTTGGGAAGCTGCCTCTAGGAAAGGGAAATGATGTTCCTTAAGAACAGTCATAGTATAAAAGGATGTGGGTGGTGAGCTGGATTCCTTCAGCCCTCAAAACTGTGATATTGTTATTTTAGACAGACGTGTAGGTCACGATTTTGTTGTCCCAAATGTTGTGATGCTTCCTGAATCATGAAATGATAAAGTATATAACATTCCTGCTCTTTAGCACAGAGCTGTACTCAGAAAAAAATCCATGTTTGTTAGGTTGGGAGTTAGAATTCTGAAATACAGCTCCCCCTCAAAAAAAAGTATATATGTATATAGGATTATGTGAATGGGAAAGTAAAAGCAGGATGATAAATAGCTCTACTTTTAGCATTTAATTTTGTATCCATATTTAGCACACTTATTCTGGTAACTATTAAAGTTTCCATATATTTATCAGTGAAGGAGAGGTTTTTTTTTAGTGTGACTTTTAATTAGAGGTTAGAGGGGAAATTGGAAAAAAAAAATCACACCTAAATTTTCCAAGTGTGGAATAACTTGGAAGTAAAAAGAGGCAAAGTCAGCCACTGTTAACTCTGTGTTTCACACGTATATTTCCTCTTCATAAGCAAGATAATATTAGTATTCACTTGTAGTTGTCTTCAATTTTTTTTCCCCCTACGAGACAGAAAAAGCCCCAACTGTCAAGTTTTTGGCTTGTTTGGGTTTTTTTATCTGCTTTTAATATCTCTCAGCCAGCCTTTTAAAATCTCCAGCTGTATTTATTTCAGATACCTTCCCCACTCTTGATCTCTTAGAAAGCGAGGTGGTTGTTAGTGATATCTGGGTGATGAAAACAGCTGTGCAGTGATGAGCAATGAGGGGATGGTTGCTGCTGCAGTCGGGTGAAGCTGAGAAACTGAGGCAAAGGTTTCATAGGAATTTATTTAAGTAACACACAGCACAGGAATTGGGACACGTATGCACAAAGTTGTTTAAGAACTCAAGCAGACAGAAGTAGGTAAGTAAATAAGAATGAGATATGCTGAGATCACCGGTAGATCTGCTCAGCTTTTTGGCAGAATTATGTATCCAGTGGGAAACAATTCTGTATTTTTTAGGAGATAGGAATTCTCCATCCCAGATTTTCATGCCCTGTATCTAGAGTTGCTTATTCTTAAGATGTTTATTGCTAGATAGGCGCTGCTGGCCACCAAGGCATAAATGTAGCCATGCATTGTGATCCCATAATAAATAGTTTTTTCTGAGAGATCCCTGTGTCCCACTTGTAATCAGCAGGAGCAAGCACTGGAATGTGCTTAGTGCACAGTGGCAGGGATGTCAAATTGTTAACAGCATCTTGCACCCGGGAGCAGCAGAACAGGTGATTCATGGCTAAACTAAACCAAACCAGAGAGAAAGAAGAAAATGTCAATATAAGTTGAATTTTCAGACAGGGAGTGTCAAAGCAATAGATCATGGAGTGAAGGGTTGTTTTGAAAAGCTGACAGCACTTAAATCCTCTTCCCCATTATATTTTCCTACACTGTTTTGGTCCACAACCAAAAATGTATCTTGTAGGGTCTTTTGTTTGTTTATTTGTTTGGGAAATTCAAGGGTTTAGTTTCCAACATTAATTCTTGCACAGGAGGATCTGCAGTTCTGTGACTCACTGTGCTTTTGATCTTGGTGTAAGCATCATTATTCAACTTTAAAACATTTATTCTACTTTTTGGTAAAGTGTGGTTATTTTTTCTCTCACTTAACGTTTTTTTTTGTTTGTTTGTGTTTTTCTCGTTCTTTCTATGTTCTGGATAAAATTGACCAGGAGGTTTGGCCCCTGCATCTGCACAATCCAAGCACCTGCCTGCTGGGTGTGAAGAGAAAGCTGATGGAGAAAGTGAGAGAGTGAGAGTAGTTTGCTAGAGAAAGTAAAAGGGAGGAGTAAAGGAGGGTAGATATATAAAAGAAATTTAGATAGTTCAATTAAAGTAAGATGGAAAAAGAGAAATGAGGCAGGAGAATAAAAGGAGGAGGTGAGATGTAGGTGAGAAGAATGTCACACACATTGTTTATAAATCTTCAGCTCTGGCTGCTTTTTGTTTCAAGTACGGGGGGAAAAATTAAACACACCAACATTGCTCAGAACTGGGCTTATTATCAGGCAGAGGAGAAGGATGCTGTTTGGTCCTGCTTTTTCACAATAAGACTGTGTAAATCTATGAAAAATACTTTGAGGGATGTGTAAAATAATCTCCCTATGAACCAGAAAGCAGCACTGAGAACTGCACACATGTCAACAGCCTTGAAACCAGTAGTACCTCAGGGACCAAATTTTTTTATTTTATATGTCATGTAACAGTGTTTCTTGATGTACCCTTGGCTATCACACTAAGTTAAAGTTCACTTTGCCCTTCATTACTTCAACAGTTAAGGATTTATGGTTTGTTAATTCTCTTTTTTCTGTTTGCTGTTTAACCCATCTGCCTCTTTTTGGCCCTGAAGTGGAGCAGGAGGGGAGCAGGTAGCTGGAGTGGTTGATAACTTTTGATGTCTGCAGATGGTTGTGGAGCCTTTCTAAGGGGCTGTATTGATCAGGAGAGAGACCAGAGCACTTCCAGTCATTCCTTTTCAACTCACAGGTTGGAGAGATGAGTAAATAAAGTCCTTCTTTGTGGATGTTTCCTTTTTAGCTGTCATTTTTAGGAGTGGGAAAAGGTATCACCTGTCCACAGGTTTCTGTGTGACTGACATTTTCAATTCTTTGTAGTAACAAACCAGTGTTTGACCAGCTTTCATCTTTTTTTGGTTCAGATATCTTGAAGGCTGATTCCCAGCTCATTTTCTGCTGTGTTTGACAAGGTGTTGCTGTACTTGGAGCATGTCTAAATGATTCTGTTTCCTGGTACTGCTGGTGGAGGTTGTTCTGGAGTTTCCCTGTGTTTGCATCTCCAGCCAGGCTGGTTTGAGAGTAATTCCAGCAGCAGAAAGTCACAACCAAAGGTAAAAGGGGAAGAAGAAAGCAGCAGAGTGGTCATGGTGTGCCTCCTGTTTCTCCTTTGGCAGCAAGGAAAAACCAGGCCAGTTACACCAAAAGAAAAAAACACAAAAACCATAAATTTGATGCTATTACTGCTTAGTATCTAAATTCGAATTTTTCCTTCTGGAATGATTGGCATGAGCATTGATTGTGAGTTTTATCATGTTGGGTTTCTCTGCAAGAAATACTGATAGGGGCCAAAGAGACCCTGAGCCATGACCTGCCTGGCAGAAGGTGGGGGATTGGGAAGGGCAACGTGAAAGTCAGGACAGGTTTGTGCACTGGGGGAGAGAGAAAGACAAGAGCTCAGTCCAGTTGCAGTTTAAGGATTCCCAGGTCCCCAGGAATGGCTGAGAGCTGAGGCAAATGGTGTGTGGAGCTTTTGGGGAGTCTCTTATTTTGGCTTTTCTAAAGTGGAAGTTGGGCAGTCTTGACCTACCTGCGCACCGAGGCTTGTCTCACTTTGCTGTGTTTTGTTTTTTCCTTAAAAAGTGGCACTTGAACACAATCTAGTTACTATTTCTAGAGAACAAACAAGCCATGAAACATGTTGATGTTCCATGGATCAATAATGAGGGATTTCAAGCCTAAAAAGACAACTGCCTCCTTCTCTTTCAAGTTCGAATGGCGTGCGAAAGTGTGGTGACATTTCCTGTGACAGTCTGCATCACAAGGATTCCTTAGAGCTCCCCCATACTGAAGTTTTATAAGGAACTGGATGCAGGTGATCTTAAATTGCAGTTATTCAGTGATTCTTTAATTAAATAGAGAGTAAAAAATGTGATTTGAGGTTGGTAGGTCGTTAGTTTTCCTAATGGATTTGACTGTAGGTTGTTATATGGCTTCTTTACATTAGGAACTGCCACTTTGCATTAGACTAATGGTCTTTCAGGTCCTCAGGTCCTTTCAGGTACTCCTGCAACTTGCATTACTTATAACATTTTTTTTTTAAGCATTTTTTTCCCATACTTTATTCTCTGGTTGTTAGAAATAACCTTTGAAAATGAAGGCCACCTCAAGGTCATGTTTCAGAATTTTTACTAGTGTTTATTTGTGATCCAGAAGAGGAAGCATTCCCTAAAATCTCGCTGCTTTTTACCAAGTCCTCTATAGCTGAAAGTTAAAAAATAACCACATGATGCCTTGATACTTGTATGTGCTCCTGCCTTAATTGATCAGGCAGCCTAATGATAGAAAATAGAATTTATCTAATGTATTTCTCAATCTGCAAAAACATTTCAGTAATGTTTCAGGCTTAGTAAGGGCTCAGTTCCTGCATCTCACAGAAATGAACATAAATGGACAATGTGTTGCTAAAAGTCATCTGAAAGCAAACACAGTTAAAAGTTCGGAGAGGTGTTGGACTGATTTAATCTTTAAGGGAAAGATGCACAACATGGCTGATATCTAATTCCAGAAGTAATTTTTCATCCTGGAAAAGGGTGTATTGACAACTAAATTCAGACAATTTGTTTAATGCTCGTGCACAAAGTCTTCAGTGCTGAGTAGTCAATTTGTTGGGAATCAGGGTCTCTGGACTGTGTTCCCACTGTAATTTAGAGATTCATTTACTTAGATAAGGCACTTAATCTCCTTGGGTCTGTTTCCCAATAGCAAAAGAGAAATAATAAACCTCAGAAGTCTTAATTATGGGTGTCTCCTTAGGTTTAATTAATTCGTAAGGGATGTTAATGTCACCATATGAAAACTGGCGTGTGGGTGAAGTGTGTGTATGTGTATAATTACATTTGACTCACACACACACGTTCTTAACAGAGCCCTGTGAGGGCTGCAAGGCCAAGCAGGCAGGAGAAAATACGAGTTTTGCTTATGGACACTCCCTTGTGACCTCTCATTATGGTAAATATTTAATTACACCATCATCTGCTGTCATCCCAGCAGAACGCCTGTCTCATTCACTTCATCAGCTGCAGATTTTCACCTCCTTTCGCCAGGTCGATTCCTCTTCCCCATCTCAAAATGCCTTTGGGAAGCTCCTGAAGGAATAGTTACACCAAGGTATTTTTTCTCGTAGTTTCAAGAGCAGTTCCTTGGCATTCAGCAGATCCATGTGTATGTGAATACATTGGCCCTGTCTTCCCAATTGCAGATACATTTCAAGAACCAGTTTCCAGTGTGGCTGGCAGGAATCCACGACTGAGGTTGGCAGAAAGTGTTGCCCAGCTGGGATTTGAGTGGGGCACTGCAGCTCCAGGTGCCTGCACGGGAATGTTACAGTACCAGGTACTGAACAGATGCACCTTGGCTTTGGAAAAGATCACAAAGTGACCCATTTTGTGCAGGTCAAATAATAGTAAGAGTCCCATCTGTTACAACAATTCCTGGTAAATTTCAGCTCTATGAAGCAGGAATTTTGTGCCAATGCTCTTACGGTTACTCCTAAGACAACGTAACTCCATCTAGTACCTGAGGGGATGACATCCATATTTCATGTTCCTAGGAACGACTCTTTTATTTTCAAGAAACTGATGAGTGAGACAATTGTTTTCTAAAATTAGGGGGTAGGAGACCCATGGAGAAATCCCTGAAGGCAGTAAAATGCAGTTGCAGGATATATTATTGCAGAGTTTGCATTGCATTTCCCCAAGCTGTCGGGGTTCACTGATTGTTTTGAAATACTCTTTCTAAAGGCTAATTTTGTTTTAAAGAGTATTTGCTACTGAGGACTGCCAGTACAGCTAATCCATTATCTAGCACTGAGCTAAAATACAGTATTTGCACTGTTAGGATGTGCTGGGTGGTGCTGAACACCTCGTGGTGTTCAGATGTTTGAATTCATTGAGGCTCACTGAATAAAGCCTGCTTCATTCAGCTGGGAGAATGGGTTATGAAATTAGCAGAAGTGCCATCATTAATACCTATTATTCTTGTGCTTCAGTGGAGGATAATCATGCTCATTGCTTTTCCAAAAATAGAGGTGTTTTTCCAGGACACAAATTACAACTTTTTTTTTTTCTCTCTTGTTTAAAACTATTCATTGTTATGAAAGTAGGAAGGAAAATACATTAGGACAAAATTGGTATTTCTGTTCCATAGATTGAAACTTCTTCAAGAGCCAGAATTTTTAGAGAGAAAGAGAGTTGTTATATTAAATTAAAATATTGCTCATTTTACATCGTGATTGGGACAACTCCCATAGGCTTTTTTTTAGCATTATTTAATTTCTAATTTAAATAGTAGCTTGTTCTTAAGACACAGGCTGCATTCTAACTCCCCATCCAAGGCACACCTCGGACTCTGGTGAAGCAGAAATAAATGATAGCAAAGACAGAAGAATTTAAGGAATAGCTAAAGAGAGGAGTCAGGATTGTTTTCATCCCTCAGACCAACATGGAATGAATTTGGTCCCATGTTCAGACCAGTGTGTAAAACCCTTTTCCTGGTCGAAAGCGTCTGGGATGTGGAGCATCCATGAACTTTGAGAATGTACAGATGCTGTAAGTTAAAAGGATGCTGTCACACTTGGTTATAGTGGCTCTGTGCTGGTCATGTAAATTTGTGTCACTCCCTTGGTTTGGAGCAGTGTCACCATCATTTCCTGTCCTCTTCAGTTGAATTACACATGTTCAGTAAAACCCAAACACATACTGATTTGGTAACCCCGGGTTTCTGTTTCTGGAATTGCCGCATACCGAAGTAGCTCCATATTTGGGCTTTCACATAGATCACGTGGGTGGTGATGCTGGCCTGCATCCTTCAGGCTTTAATTCTCACATGAAAAAGGATGTTAGGATGTCTTCCTTAGAAAAATAACTTAAAACCCCTCAAAACAACAACTAATGCAGCAAGATTTAATGCACTTAACAGCTGATATGTCAGCTTAATGTTTGATTTTTCAGCCAGAGATAACAGTGACTTCAAAGGCCTTGTAGCCAAGAATGTTGCTGCTGACTTTGCAATGGTAATGAAAGCTGTGGAAATATCTTTGAATGATGTGAGAGGTGAATTATACAGCACATACTGGCTGAAGGATTTTGAGTTGTCCAACTGCACTGTGTGTTTTTCTGCTGAAATAGCTCCAGGACTAAGATTTTGAGTGACTGCAAAAAAAATCTGAAATGCCAAAACCATAATGAGCATTTTAGGACTGACCTTTAGAAGGTACTTTATACACTTTGTACGCAGATTGTTTTGAACAGGCTACAGGCTCCTATTTTAAATTCTAAAACCAGTGTAATAAGGCAGGCCCCATGTGAATACGGTGAAAAACAGACACTAACCTTAGTTACTCATTTTTAAAATACCCGAAAACCTGTAGCATCTATGTGCTAACAATCCACGGGCAATTTAAAAGTATAATCCTCCCAGGTGCTGAATAATTGCCAAGTAATAGGAATGTATTTCTGTGACTCCAGTGAGCCTCTCTGTAATGCTGTGAAGTAATTGTGGGTGCACGGGATGTGGTTTGAGTGATGAGAGAAATTTGTCTGAGCCACTGAGCTGGATGCTCGCACGCAGCAAGGTCCACGAGGGATCATGTCTAATCTTGAATGTGCAGATGGTGAGGATTAGGTGTGAAAGGATGTAAAACCCAACAGCAGCTGGGGACAATGAAGTTCATTATAAATCTATTGAATATTTTGAACTGCTAGGTGAGAGCTGCAGCAAGAGGTGGCATTTTATTGATTCAGTGGATGTATTATTTAAATAAATCTTACTTAAAATCAAACAACTCTTTGATGAGCATCTGCGGCACTGTAAAGCTGGAATATATTTATTAAACTGATTGGGTTCACCGTGTAACCACTCCTTGAGTTTTCTGGACCTTGGAATTGAATATACTCCTTAAAGGCTCGGTACTGGAACTCAGCAGTCTGCCAAACCTGTTTCACTTCCTCCTTCTCTTCCAACAAACTTGGAATGAAGAGTGGACCCAAAATAAATTAGAAAATCTGAGGGGTCAGTAATGAAAAAAAAAATTTAAAAAAATCTGATTTCAGCTGTAGACTTCAAATTGCTTTATAAAAGATTGAGTATTCATATCTCAGGAGGGCAGAAAGGTGTGACCTGCACAGCACAACTCAGAGGCAAATGGCACAACTGGGAATTGGGTACCTGGGCCTTGAGTTGCACTTTGAGCACTGCATGGGGTGATCTGGTAACTGGTCCACTGCAGCAGGGATTTACCAGGGAAAATGTCCCTGTTACTGGTCAGCTCAGTGAGAACTGGGAGAGGCTGGAGAGGGGGATTGAGGAGAGAGAAGAATCCAGGGCTTCCATGTGGGGGAGTTACTTGGGAGCTGAGGAAAGACAATGCAGCAAACAGTTCCTTTGCTAAACTGGCTTTTCTCCAGAAAAATAAAAATACAAAAAATTGCATTGCTCCGAGACACTGGAAAAGAAAGCAGGGGGGAGCATGGCCAGGACAGCTGACCCGAGCTGGCCAGAGGGATATTCCACATCATAGAACATCATCCCAGTTTATAAACTGGGGGAGTGTGCTGGGAGGGGCTGATCTCTGCTCAGGCATGGGCTGAGCACTGCTCAGTGGGTGCTGAGCAACTGCATTGTGCATCACTTGTGTTTCTTGGGCTTTGTGCCTCTCTCTTTTGTTCATCATCATCATTCTCATCACCATCACCATCAATTATTATTAGTTGTATCAATAATAATAATAATAATAATAATAATAATAATAATAATTTATTTCAATTCTTCATCTGTTCTCATCCCAACCCTTGAGTTTTCCATTTTTGGGATCCTCCTCCCCATCTCTATGGGGCAGGGCAGTGAGTGAGCAGCCCCATGCTATCTTGTTACAGGCTGAGGTTAAACTGCAAAATTTCCATAAAGCCTCTCTTTAAAATAAAACTTGTTATAAAGTCTTGACAAAAGAAACCCTTTTTTTCTTTTTTTCCCCTCCTTCCAACTAAATTGAGTTGATTCAGGGTGAAAATCAGAGATGCTTAAAATTTGTTAAATCATGAAAAAATATCCCATTTTAAAGCTTTTGAAAACAATGCAAATGCTTTGGCTAATAAGACTTATTTTTTTAAAGCAATGCTTTGGTCACTGAAGATGCCAAATTGATGGTCCTGCTAAATAACAAGCTCCAGCTACAAAGGAAAGCAGTGGAAGCAATGGATTGTGATGCTAATTTCCATACTTTGAGCTTTAAAATTGTTCAGGACTTACTGTTTAAGCACAAAAGAGTTCTTCAGACAATGCTGCTGCTCTGAAATTTTTATTCTTTTCCCCTTCAGCTTGAAATGGCAGGTTACAAATCAGTTCTCCTGACTAACTTCTCTTTGTAGATGAATCTCTGCTGAGGGTTCATACTGTGATTCTCATACATTATCTAAAGACATTTGTTCTTCTTCTTTCCCCGTTTTATGTATTTTTATGTATAACTATTGACTTTAATGGAGCTGCTCCCAGTCTTCCCTGCATGTCTGGCATTTATTTTATTTTATTTTTGCTTTTGCTTAGGCTGTATTGTGAAATGAGAATAAAGCCACCAGTTTGTTCTTTGAGAATATCCAGCATTATTGCTATTTATTAGAGCTATTATGAAAACTATGAGCTAAATGGAGATGATATGAGGAGAATTTTAATTTTACTGACATGTAAAATAGAGGCGTTTGGGAAATGGTGGCTCTCACCCTGGGGATCAGTTTGATTGGTCTTATAGATATATATGGAAGATGATTCAATTATTCTCCTTTTAGTATGTTGATAAATGTATGGTTTTTTGGATAAAACTGATTTTTTTTTCTTCTTTCAAGAATGCCACGATAAATAATGAACTTCTTTAATATAAGAAAGAAGTGAGTCCTATTCCAGATCTTTCCTTTTTAGAGCAGAGTGGTTTTATCCATAGAAATCCGATGCTTTAAGAATTGTATGAAACCTCAGAGTGTATATAAATCAGGAAAATACCAGGAAAATGTTTGACTTGTTTCTTACAGACAGGCACTGCACGTCCTCTGTATCAAAGGTGAAGAGAGGCAATTTTTATTTGCGAGTTGATGTAAACCATGAAAACCTTGGCTGTCCCACAGCCTGTTCTTCATGAGGCCAACAGAGGAACACCACAAATGAACTTGTTGGCAGCACCAAAGGGTGGCAGCACTCAGACACAGCCCAGCTGCTGTTTTAATTGGACGAGAGCTTTATGGGCAGAGTGAAGTTAATGTGCAGTCCCAGCTTTGCAGCCCGTCAGACTGACAGTGTTTCATTTCACTCACAGTTATCAAAATGTGGTTTTTCTTCACCATGATCCTCTCTCACTATAAGTTTTGCAGTCGTAGAGGGATGCAACTGATATGCAGTCAAATTGTTCCTGACAGAGTGATTTTAAAAGCTTTTAGATTGGATGTAAAGAAGGAAACCTTGTCTTTGCAGAGTCTGCTCAGCCCATCCATCTGCATTGACTGTCTTAGAGTTACACTGAGCAGAAATGACACCTTAAAGAAGACTAAGTGCTGCTTAACTTTTTAATGTCATTCTTGGGAGGTCTGAAGTTGAGTTTTCTTTTCCTGGTTGCTGTATCACTCCATCATTTTATGAAAAATAAAACAGTACTTGTGTTTCTAATAGTGGACTTCCCATTGTTCCTTGTGCAGGGTGGAGATGGGAGTTTGGGGAGTGAAAACCCCACTGTGGGAATCAATTGATGTGTCCTTAAACATCTATTCATGAGAGAAGAAAGCAAGCCCAAAAGAAGCCTCTTATATTTCTTACCACCAGACCCCCAATATTGCAGACATGTCTTTTAATCCTGCTTCCAAATCCATGAAAATTGTCATTAAAATTAAGGGTTATTTTTGTCCTGGCACTTTTGGATGGGCTGTTTCAGAACCCCAGTCTTGTTACTGTCAGAAATTTTGTGGTTTTGGGATTGTATTTATTCCTAGTCAACTCACACTTGATTAATTTTCTTCCAACCACGTCACTCATCTTAAATCTTAGTCTGTATCATTCCATTTCATGGTATCTTTCAGCAGAGCAGTCTTACAATGTCCCTTCACAGCCTTCCTTTTGCTACAACTGCACAATCCCAGCTTCTTTAGTTTCTTTTTGCAGCCCTCCTAACTCCTTTTCTTGTGCTTTGCTCATTTAGATTCCTTCTTTTTGAACATAAATGACAAAGAAGCGTTCCAGATGAAGACTCCCCGCCTTACTCAATCCCATCAATATTTCCTCTCTGTGCTTGCCCCACACTCCTGGTATTGCACTTGCCTTATTCACAGGTAGATTGTACTTATTTAGAGTAATAGGTCTTCCCTCCAGTACCATTTGCACCTGATGATTGCCTGACTTAAAACAAATTCTTGCCAGTGGTCCCTAGATTAAGTAGCTGAGCTTCACACTCTTAGTTTCTAACCTGTGTCATATATTTAAACCTCGTGGTTATCCAGCTCTTCACAGTGAGAGGCGTTCAGATTTGTATTTTAGATTCTGTCCAATTTTTTTCTGCATAATCAAATTTCCCGACTGCGAGCACGAATGTGTGATTGTACTATCTTCTTAGTCTCATCTGATTTTTCAGTTTCTCCCTTGCACAGGCTCTGCCCTGCCATTTCTTCCTTGGATGTGCTGCGGCATCCAGACAGGAGCCAACAATCACCTTTTTCCTAACCCTGACATTACTATCTTGGGCTCAGGCTTCCCATTTTTGCCTCATTCCTGACCCTGTTGTTTGTTTGTTTTTTAGTTTTTTTTTAAATATTCTGTTTCAAAAAACATTTTAAACCACAGTTTTTCTTGGACTCAGGATATATGAACATGGGGATAACCTTCCTGTACACTCTCCTTTAATGAAATATCTGCAAAATGGAACATTACTTACAGTCTTTATTTGTATTTAACATTAGCTTCAAAAGCCTCATCTAAATTGACATTTCTGCCTCTGAGTTACACTTAAAAGAAGTACAGAAAAGGTCTATGATCACTTAATGTGCAATGGAAATTACAGCTAAGAATAGTGCAAGGAAGTTTTGCTTTGGAGAAAGATTTATGTGAGGGGGAAAGTACTTAGGTATTCACAAGGAGCTAGGTCATGTAAGTGTAAAAGTTATTTTCAACACTGTATCAAATTCAAGGTTAAAAGCTCATTCAACTCTTTTATATTAAAGGTAATATTTATAATATTGGTTACATTGGATTGTGCTGCTCGAGACATTTTAATATTAACAATGTAAATGCTACAACAATGGTACCTCTGAGAAATATGTAATATATGTCTGTGCTGCTAATACAATTCTTACTGCCATTATCTACTTTATCTCATTTCCATTAAAGTGATGGATATTAAGCAATATGAAATAGAAATGGCCATTTTCTCTATTTTCTGCTTTGCTAGCTGGCAGTAGGTAACTGATGAAAATCTCATTTTATCAGGCACGCTTTAGATTTCAAAACTGGACTGTAATGGGTGAATAGCAGGAATAACGCTAGCAATGAGCTTGGTCATTAGTACATAGAGATATTCAAGAGATTTTCTAAGGGTATTCAGTAATTTGCCTGAGAAACATGACAATTCTTGTAGCCATGCATAATTTAAATACTTCTTTGCTGTTTGTAGTCATGTAACAAATAGATAGGAAACTGTGTTGTGTAACCTGAAATGAAAGCTGATTTGCTGTCATGGAACTTAAAAATCCAGATGTGATAGTTTAAGGCTTCCTTCAGTTCAGATTTACCTTTTAATCATGTTTTTAAAGAGCCATAGAATTACCTACAAGACACCTAAAAAATGACCAGTCCCTTCTACTCATTTAATTTTAGAATACAATAGAATTCCTCCCCAAAAGTTGTTCTTCCAGCCTGCTGAGGTCCTCTCCAGACTGACATTACTCATGCAGTACTTAATGTGTAACTATCCATCTTTTTTCTAAATTATTTTGAAGAATAAACAAAGAATCTTCTCTCACAGGATGTTCCTCGTGTCTCTTCAAGGTGCTTGCAGCTCCCCTTTGTCCATTCTCCAAGAAGTTTTCAGTTATCTTAAAATGCCCTGAAGAGACTCGATGCTTTATCTGAGGATCCCTTCCCCATCCACTGTCACCTTTCCCTTGGCATAGTTTGTCTCTAGTTTTGACTCTCCTAATTCTGCAGAATATTGGAATTGTCTCTTTCAGTCTTGGAAATGGCAGATAATAACCCCAAAGTGCTGCCTCTGAACATGTGATGCAGGGGTGTACAGATGTGAGATTCTCCTAAAAGCAAGGAGACAATGATTCTTTTAAAATTCATTACTACTTTTTTCCAATAGCCACTAAAAAAAAAAAAAAAAAAATCTGCAATTTATGTAATTACCACATTGCAGAGGAAACTTCTAGGGGAAAAAGTGAAATGAATATGATCCATTAGTATGCAAAGCTGTAACTCAATACAGTAGAAAGAGTTTATTTGTCTTGTGATTGCATTCAGTGCAGTTAATTGACTCTCACTTCTTTATTACTTATAAACTGTGAATAAGATTTGAGAAAGGCTCACACACATTTGCACATATTGATTTTATTAATCAGTAACTTTATTTTGTATTGTAATTAAGCCCTAAAAAACCACATCTGTGTCCTCAGCTCTCTGATGGTGTCACCAGCATAACAAAAGCTTTGAGTAGTCAGGAGCCCTGTGACCACCCCAAATACTTTGTGAAGCTGAGACACAACTCTGTTCACTTTTGCTTACGTGCAAAATACTAAAAACCCTTTTATTTTGAGTCATTTGGCTGCGGCGTTTCTTTGTTGGTAGATGATATGCAGGACTGAGAGGAGCTACAAGCCCAGAATGTCCAACATTCTGGTGAGCACAAAGCCTTAGGAAATAAGTAATTGAAAATTGTAATTGACTTCCCATAATTATATCCCTAATTTTCAGAACATTTGTATGTTAATCCCCAGGCAAAAATTGAAATACACTCTTCTGGGTTGTTTGCTTGTTGCAAAGGCAGAATATTAAAAAACTTTGTGTTATTCCCTTGCCTGGCAGTGTACTACAGGGTTGAAATTGTACAAATATAATGTGCTGGGACAAATCAACACTGAGCACAGCAGCCTCCCTGCTATTGAAATGCTGGAGAGCTGCCAAACAAACAAAAATAAATCATTTCATATGACATTATTTTGACTACTTTGACAAAAGGGAAAAGCAACAAGACATTAATTACAGGGCTCTGTCAAACTCTGCCACTGTTAGCAAAGTGTTCTAACTCTCCTCTGCAAGAATTTGGTGCTGAAATGGTGCCAAAATCTATATGTACCTTTTGGGTGCAGGTCAGAGCCATCAATCAGGAAACTGCTTCAGGATCAGTAGTGACACACAAAAAAAAAAAAAAAATATTTTTCTTATTTATGAGTCCCACTGTGTTACAGTCCTATCAGTTTCCAAGATTTGGTAAAGACTGTGTGAGCAAATTCACTGAAGGCCAAACTGAGGGATAAGGGCAGAAAAGAATTTGACAAGGTGAGTTCTTCCTCAGCTTTTCTCTCTCCTCTGTCCCCATCCAGCTCTCCTGGAAATGGATTTTAAACAGATGCCTTTGCAGTGTTTGCTTTATATCTCCTTTGGGTTTTGTCTTGAATGCTTGGAATTGAAAGCTACTTTTTTGTTTGTTTGTTGGTTTGGGGATTTTTGTGTTTTTCTTTTTTTCCCCTCTTCTTTTTTCTACTTTAACCTCTTCTGAAATGCATGATTTAGTTGTTGGTCAAAGGTGAACTCTTTCTTTAAACTGTGTTTTAGCAAAATCTAGGCTAAAATTGGGACAGTTTAGTTCTTAGAAAAACTAATTCTGTCTCTCCCCAATTAGTGAAGAGGTTATTCTGGGGAAGCTGTCACAATTCCATGAAGTGCTTTACATACTCCTTCACTCTGTAGGCTTTTGGCCAAGTTGTGCTCAGGAGTTCCGACGGTGAGGTAGGAGGTAGGGTGTGTTTCTAAATCCAGAGTCTAATTTAGGGAGAGGAGAGCTCTTCACCTGAGAAATACTCCCCCACAAGGGTCTGAAAGGGATGTTAGGAGCTCTAAAATGTTATTTGTCCCACACAGTTCCCAGGACAGATCTCAGGGCACATTTATCTGCTTCCTCTTGCTCGAGTGCCCTCCTGTGCCAGGTAGACAAAAGCGAGGCCAGGTTGTGTGGTGGCTTTCAGACAATAAAACCATTTTGTCTGATTTTGTGCTTGTTGTCCTTTCTGCTTGGCTGCTTCGGTGTGGTGGGGCTTGAGGCAAACAAGGGTGGCAAAGATGTGCCTCGTGGCTGACCCAAAATCTTCCTTCTGTGGCATCATTCCAAGAAATCTCTCCAATCCTCCCAGCATCAACTTCAGGATGTCCAAGACTTTGGGTCGTGGTCTCCTTAGGGCTATGGCAGGTTCTGAGGGGAGGGGAAGCCCTTCCTCCACCCCAGTTTGGTGTCGCTTCAGCTCTTTAACACAGATTGAGAACAAGCTGGTTCTGTGGGTTTTTAGGAAACCTCAGCAGGTGGGGATGGGGAATACTTGGGCTCAGCAGTCACTCTCACTCTGTGCACATTGAGCCTGCAATTTCTAACGGGACCAGCACTAATCTATGGGTTATGTAACCACATAGGAAACTCTTTTTTCTCTTTTTCTCCCGTTGGTGTTGAGGGGTTTAAGTAGAGGGGGTGAAACAGAGCCTTGCACTTGGGAAAGCCTCCCAAGTTTGAGTGGTGCTTGAAAGTATCTTGCTCAGGGACTGGAGTGGTGTATGAGCAAATGTGAATGTTAAAGGAGCATCAGCTGAAGAAAAGCTGGCGGATTTGAGCTGATTTTTTGTCTTTACTTGTAAGTTTTTAGGCTAAAGAGCTGCAACTCTGCCTTCCTGGGTGGGCTCTATGTTCAAAATATGCATTCTGAACATGCACTGAGGGACTCTCAAATCCAAACTACTTTTTTTTTCCACCAGAAGGGTGGAAGGGACAAACCTCATTCAAATCTCAAGAAAAAAAAAGTTTAGAGAAAACAAATGGAAAAAAAATCTATGAGTGTGTTATAAACTGCAAAATAAAGTGACACTCTCCTTCAGGTGAATCTCAGTGAGTTCTCGGCTTCTGATTCCTGCAGGTTAGACCCACTGTGGTATAGAGAAGTATACAAAGAGTTATAGCATTGCCAGATAATTATGAAAGGTGATCTAACATCCTGAAAATTATGGTGGGACTCAGGTAATTTAGATCAAAATAGATAAGAAAATTCAATGAACAATGGAAAAAGGATTGTAGGACTTCACCAAATAATTGTGAGAAGTGATTAAGATGGTAGAAATTCACCATGCTTTTGAGTAAGAATGAAAAGATGAGATGAGTAGAATTAAAGGAGTTTATTAAACATCTTTGAAGGATACAGATAAAGACACAATAATTGATTTTTTCTTGTAGTCTTGCATTGTGGAACAAAAGCAGTGGTAAAGCACTTGAGCGTTGTGGAAAGACATCATGATTTTTTTTTTTTTCAAAGGTAAGACTTCAATCTCTTCCATTCAAAGATCCTGATATTTACTTATAATCAAGACCCAAATTAAAATCTTCAGAGAAAAGTCTGCTTTTCCATAGTGGCAGATTAGTTACATGATACATCTTAAGACTGACTGTAGTACCAAACCTTTATCTTAAATACTTTTTTTTATATAAGGTAGAGAAAGAAAGCAATCCAGAGTCAATTAGTTTTGTTTGGATTTCCAAAGGAACAGGTAGACAGCAGTGATGAATTTAGTTAGCAGCAGTGAAGTTGTACCTGTCAGTACATCCTGCTGTCCAAAAACTAAGAGCTGACAGACTCCCATCGTCTTTCAGACTGAAAGTATCTTGATGGTAGTAAATGGACCACTTATCCTTTAATTAAGAAAAGGGCTATTAAAAAAAGGTATTCTTGTAGTGTCTCAGTGTGGTGTGTGGGAGTCTTTGAGACTGATGTGTCTTTGTCTGTTCTCTCTGCAAGAGATCTGCAAAACCTTCTCCAGAGTCAGCTCCCTGCAGGGCACCCTGACAGCTCTGATGGGCACCGAGCCTTCCAGTCAGCTCCTGTCCATCAGTCATGGAAAAGAGTCCTGAAAAAGGAAGGGAATCCCATTCAAAATGGTGAATAAATGCTGTCCTGTTGTTTATTCAGATTAGCAGAAAGTGTCTCTCTGCAGTTCCATAATGGCTGAGGAAAAATAGGTGCCATGGTGGGGTCACTGAAAAGGGAGTAAGAGGCTTAAAAAGGCTTTAAACGTAACTACAACCCCCTTAAGTCTAAAGAGGGGAGTCTTTTCTTCCTGCTTCAGTGGCCTAGAGTCACTGGTGGATACTTGGGGCCAAACCTTGTTAGAAATTCACCCAAACGAGGTATGAACTAAACCTTTCCTTTGTACATAGAAGCTCACCCTGCAGCCGTGTAAATACACTGAGATCCAGCTGGCACCCCCATGGGCCTTAGAAGGATTGGGGTCAGTCATGGGCAAACGTGTGGAGACAACCAAGTATTTAACTTTAAACTCTTCTCAGTGCAGTCTGGATGTGGTGGGCTTGATTTTTCATTTCTCTTCAGTTACAGTCCTGCCCCAGGACCTGCTTATTCATGAGAGGAGGGAATTCTGAATGATCTCATTCTAGGAATGTGTTTCCTAGGTTTCAGAAGTTTTGTCTCAGGAGGAAGAGATCCTGAGGGGCCAGATTTGGGAACCTCCTAAGGACACTGTCTTATCAACCATGGTTCTGCTGTTATCAGAGGAACAGGACAGTGCCTCTGAGTTTCATACCTGGGTGTGCAGAGCATTTACTAAAAGCCTCTTCGATATTAAGGCATAATTTGAAACAGGAAACAAAATCTGACACATAAGAGTAAGAAAACTTTGACATAGTTTAATAGAAATGTTTAGAATTGTAATCTCCCTGAGACATGTTAATTAAAATAACACAACAAATGGTGCCTCAGTGCAGAGTTTGACATGCACTGTGGCTTTAAGTTGTTTTTAATAAACATAGTAGAGAGTAATATCAATTTAGGAAAAAAAAGATAAGCAGGAATAAAATTCAAATTTAAATGCAAAGGTTAGAGTAGAACAGATGACTCATGCTTTATCTATATTGAAGTAATTATACAGTGAGAATTCAGAACAGTGGCTTTGGACTTATAAAGAGCAAATCACCATAGTGAGATTTATCTTCTAGCTAATTTTATGGCAATACAAAAGTTTCTAAAACCTGCTACTTGAAGGATGGGTAGAAAAGGTCATTGCTTCTTGATTTCCACCTTTTTTTTTTTCCACTGAAGAACTTCTCAATCATTCATGTTTACCAAATCATTTTACTTTTTTCCTGAGATTTCTTATTGAGGCTGTTGATTGCTTTTTCTGTGCATCTTTAAACTTTTCAAATGATATTCATGTCTGCTAGAAATGGTTGCCAGTTATATTTGCAGTGTAAGAGTCTGCAGGCACAGTGATAAACAAACGTGTTCTCTGAGGAGATTTGGGAGATTACTGAGCTTTTTATTGTGCCTTAACTCACCTCTGAGCATCCTGAGTGCTTGCTGGGACTGGTGGCTCTGTTTTCAGAAATGTTTGATCATAAAACAGAACAAAGGCATTTTAGTTATGAGGATTATAGAGATCTTGATTGAAGCATTTTTAAAGTCTGACGTCAATAGATGTCAACCTGCAGCGAGTTAGAAAGTCAGATTAGTGTGAGGCTATGAGGTGGTTTGCAGATGGCTGAAATGCTGCACCAAAACTTTAGAAGACATGATTTTTAATGTTTATTTCTCCCTCAACCAGAATTTATCATTTTGAATACATTTATATTTTTCCCTTCATAATCAAGGTTAAAAACAACGGTATCTAATCTGTTTTCTCTCTGCATTCAGGAAAACCAGATTGTTAAATGCCATAATTAAGTGCTTTGCAGATCAGATTCTACCTCCTTTGACAAAAGGAAGAAAAGATTCTGTAACTGTGGAAGTTTTCACTGTGTCAGGGAAAAGTTCAGGAGTGCAGGTGGGAAAATGAGTTGTGGAGAGAGGCAAAAGAGACCATCCTCCTTCTTTGTGGTTTCTTTCCCCCTCTCCTCTACATCCAGTTGAAACGGGAAGAAACTCAGTGATGGCAAATCAGGACAGAAAGGGAACTGGGATGAGATTTGGTCTTCAATATCTGAATATTTTTGTGCTGTAGGAAAAGTTTTTGTGAAACCACTCAAAGTAGGTATAAGGCAAATAAAGTCTCTAACCTAATACCTGATTGTCATATTTACTGCTTTGGAAAGAACTGACTCTTTTGAACAGCACTGAGCATTTATCTACTGCCGTCCATCTTCACATTCCTCAGAAATATTTGTCAGTTTTTTAATCCACTAAGTAGACTATTTCCTCCCTCCAGCCACTCACAGAATTGTTTCAGTTTTCTTGGGAAATTGCCTTTCATGTTAAATTTTCAATTCGCTCCTCTGCTTTACATAAAGCTTAACAGAACTTGCTTTTCTCCGAGGTGTGCTGTGATGTTGTTCAGAAACAGTTTCCATTTTCATTTTACCTGAGAGCCCATTTAGCCTGTCGTGGCAGAAAGGCGTGGGCAGCCTCCCTCCCTCCCTGGGATTGCTGGCAGTCCATCCCCAGCTCTGGGAAAGTGGGGAAAAGCACCAGGAAAAGGGGCACATGGGCAAAGGAGGGGTGGAACGATGTTTGTGCAGGGTGAACCTGCAGACATGGATGTGTCAAAGCAATCAGATAATTTCTTCACCTTTTTGGTGATATTAAACTCAAATTATTCCTAACACGTCTCTAGGGCTTTGGTTTATATTTTTTTGACATTACAGGAGGAATGTATGGTGAAACATTGTTTGGAAACCTGAGTTTTCAGCATGATTTCACACTTCTTTACATATCTATATATATCTATATCTATCTATATATATCTAGATATATATATATATGCATGTATATATATATAGATATATACAGACAAATGTGTATATATAGATACATACAGACATATATATAGATACATACATATATATATAGATACAGATATATTCAGACACCTGCACTACATAATATCCTTAACATTTTACCATTTTTACCTGGGCTGTTAAACAATTCTCCCATCATAATAAGAGTGCCGTTGTGATTTAATGCAAGAATAACACTCTTACATTGTAAGAAGTTTATTTGGCTTTTTTCTCCTCCAAGCTCCCGTCTGTATAACGTGGGATTATGCAGATGGACCTTACCAAAGGGTTCTTTGTTGGGTATGAGTCAGGCAGTTTAAGAAATAGGATTTATGCACCCAAGCAAAAGATCTGCACCTTTGTATCCCAGCGTGTTTCACTGTCTGGATGTTCCAGCTTTGTTCCACCCCAGCTCAGATGTTGTGCTGGGCTTTTATTCAATTCAGAAACACAGAGTGTGATATTTTACCTTATGCTGAGGTGCCACAACTAACAAAGTGAAGAGCTTTCCGTTAGGTGTTTTGGCTACTACCAGAAGTCTTTCTTGTCTAGAAGGTGGATAAAAGCAAGAAAAGAGAGTCTCCTATGGCTCTTGGTCTAATGTCAACAGGAAAGTACTGAAGGGATTGATTTTATGTCAGTTAACAAACCAGGCAATGAGAGAAAGTCAGAAAAAAGTCCTTGCAATAGCACTATTTGTTCCTGAGGTGGGGATATATAAGAGCAACATTTCTTCCTCTTAGCATCACAAAATGCTGCTGTCTTAAATACCTTTCTTTAAAAAAAAAAAAAAAAAAAAATTAAACATTTATTCACCCAAAACCCCCAAAACCTTCTTCAATTAACATGAGTGAACCTGCAGGGTCGGAACATAAAACGTTAGAGGTGTTGAGATTCTTCTAAAGGATTTCTGGTTCAGCTTTTAGACTTTTAAGAGTAGAATTGCAGTAATAAACACCTTTATGAAAGTTTAATGTATTTTATTTTAAAAGCAAATAAGTGAAAACAGAAATAGGATTTTTTTTTTCTGCACAATATAGTTTTGTCAGCTAATCAGTTAAGAAAAACTCCAGGCAATAAATAATTTTGCAAAACCTAAAGAATAATAACCCTTGGAGAACAAGTGTTTTCAAGACTCCAGTGTGAAGGGATGCTGGGGCCCCAGTGCAGTCAGATGCCTGTAATTATGTGAAGGTGTTTTGTAGTGTGTGAAATCACCTTTGAGTTCTAAGGGAAAAAGATAAATACATGGAAATAGAATCAAATAAAGCCTGAATTCTGCTGTTGTATCAGGAGGTTTTGGTAGGGAGTGGTTAACTGCATGTTTAACCACAATGATTGGGTGCATTTCACACGAGTTACCTATTGTGAGAATCAATATGAAAATATTTAGGCATTTTGGAACTTCTGTTCCACTTTCCCCATGACTTTGCCCAAACTGTTGATGTATCTATTAAAAAATGAGATTGTTAAATGATACAACCTCTCACATTCAGTGTTTTCTCTAAAGAACCACTCATATATTTTAGCTGGAGTTGTGACAGATGGACTCCCAGGCAGATCTGGCTGGGTGGAAGTTTAGGTAGTTGCTATGACATCATGAGCCCTGAAATGTTGGTGGGAGGATGATTTTGGAGAACATACTTGGCATGCATGAGCTATCACCTGTACTATGCCATGAATAGTCTTTTGGGAGATCTGACAGCAAAGAGGCAACTTGGGAAAGATACACATTCATTTTATAAAAATACTCCACCAAACATGAAAATTTGTGAAGGACAGGCAGGCTATTCTAAAACTTTTCCCCCTGTCAGCGTGTTCTGGGTTTCTATCTTGAGCAAGGAAACGGGGAAGGACACAGAAATGGAAACCAGTCCTGGACCTGACCTGTGATGGAGGCAGAAACCCTCTTGCTTTGCTCTGTTTCAAAGGTCGGTTCTGAAAGGCAGCTGCTCAGGGCTGGAGGAGCTCCATTACCCTGCCCTCCCTTCCCAGGAGAATTCACAGATAAATCCTGTTTGGAAACTTGAAAGGGAAATCATTTAATGATACTTTATTGAATGTTTCACTGCTGTCACTTTGAAAAGATCCCCTGTGCCCCACTCAGGTGAGACCCCACCTGCAGAGCTGCCCCAGCCCGAGGACCCCCAACATCAGAAGAACGTGGAGCTCCTGGAGCAAATCCAGAGGAGGCCACGGAGATGCTCCCAGGGCTGGAGCCCCTCTGCTCTGGAGCCAGGCTGGGAGAGCTGGGGGTGTTCATCTGGAGAAGAGAAAGATCCAGAAAAACCTGAGAGCCCCTTCCAGTGCCTAAAGGGGCTCCAGGAGAGCTGGAGAGGGACTTGGGACAAGGCATGGAGGGACAGGACACAGGGAATGGCTTCCCACTGCCAGAGGACAGGGTTAGATGAGATATTGGGAAGGAATTGTTCCCTGTAAGGGTGGTGAGGCCGTGGCACAGGGTGCCCAGAGAAGCTGTGGCTGCCCCTGGATCCCTGGAAGTGTCCAAGGCCAGGTTGGACAGGGCGTGGAGCACCCTGGGACAATGGAAGGGGTCCCTGCCCATGACAGGATGATTTTTTAGATCCCTTCCAACCCAAATTGTGCTCTTATTCTGTGTATGGTTCTGTGAAACAAACGTGGCAGGTCATAGAATCACAGAATATCCTGAGCTGGAAGAGACCTTACAAGGTTCTTCAAAATCCATGAAATTTCTATGACATAAAGGAATTCAAGCAGATCAGCGCATGCAGATAAATCTGTTAATTATGCAAAATACTTAAAAACCTTTGGGACATGGCAGTGCAGGATATTTTTCTCGTGTCAGTGAAAGGACAGTTTCAGTAAGGTCCCCTCCACGTGAGCCACTGCTGTTCAGCACGAGGTGAGCAGGGGAAAGTCACCTTCAAATGTGGCAATGTCCATGCTCTGTTGTGACCCTTCTCTGAAGGTTGTTGCATCTTTAGTAGATTCAAGAGAGAAAATGTGTGGAGATTTCTTTGCATCAGGACAAATGTCAGCTACAGTGCTCAGGGCTATAGGACAGACCCACTTCTGCCAAATTTCCAGGGACAGTCATATCTGGCAGAGAGAGGCAGAATGAGCAGCTGGAGAGCAGGAGCATCTTAAATCTCTACAGCTGTTTGCTTCTGTGCAGCTGAGCCAGAACTTCAGTCAGTTCCCCATTAGCTGGAGCTGTAACAAGATAAATTGAAATAAAGCAAGGTTGCATTCAACTAAATCAAATTGTGAATGGTTAAATTGAAACAGTGTTCGCACATAGATGAATCCTATGGTGCATTAGAAAAATAATTTAAAATAGAGTTAACTGCTGGAGGACTTCATTTAGGAGTCCAGATTAAGAAAAACAACAAGAATAATCTCTTTTTGAAAGAGATCGTATTAATGCTGTGTAAAACACACAGGAAAGTGCCTGGTTTGAAAAACAGCTTCATCATAATTTAAACAATTTCAAGGGAAAACTGAGACAGGAGTTTAGTCCTTTACTCCCACTCTAAACTGCCAACATAATGTAAATGCTTGATACCCAGGTAGAATAAGGTATTTATTTCGGTAAAATAATTCTGGAGTCTGAGTTTGGGGTTGGCACGAAGGGTTTGTGTGCCAAAGGGAAGTGGAAGGGCAGCAGTTTCGTCTGAGGCACAGCTATGCCTCTGAAATCCTGGATCCAGGGAGAAAGGTCGGAGCAGAGAACCAGCCCAGGGGACAGTGAGAGGTGCAGCTCCAGCAGATCCACAGCCTGGCTCACTCCTAAAGTCAGCTGGAATCATCTCCTGGTTTCTTTTTTTTTTCCAGTAAGGTGTTTTTTTTAAAAAAAAAAAAGGAAAAAGGAAAAAAAAACCAAAGCGATGGTAGGGAAGGTGAAGGAGCTGCTGAGAGATGTCAGTGGCTGTGATTTACTTCATCCAGATTCTGATTCTTTTTTTCTCAGATTTGTTCTGATTCTTTTTTTCTCAGATTTGTAAATTTTCTCAGAAACGTATTTTCTTCACTGTCTAATGCATGGCATAAGCATATATATTTTTTCCAACCAGTTTCTTTTACTTTTGGCAATTGTAGCTCCTTCTTGAAAATCAGGTGGGCTTGTTGGCTTTGCTTTTCTTTTTTTTTCAAATGATAATTCTTTACCGATCTGTTCTCTTTGAGAATTTTGAAACCAATGTCCTCATAAATGCTTATTTTTTAGTGTAAATTATATTCATAAAATAAAATTTGAAATATCAATTATTTTTAGAAGGTCCAGCTGTTGAAATCTCTACATTTTCTTGCTCTAATGGTTCTCAGCTGCTTCTTCTATTTCACTGCCACTGTAGTGAAGTATCTTCCAGCAATGCATATTTAGTGATATGTCAAACAGCTGCTGTGAACTATTTAGCCTTCCTCTAATCTTTTTCAGAGTAAAAATACTTTTGTCTGTAAGACAGGCATTACATTATTAATGTTTAATTTCCTTGACGCTCTTCTCTGGATCTGCTTCCTCATCTTCCTGAATCTGTAGCTTTATTTCTGTCTGTGTTTATCTATATCCTTATATATTCTTTAGTCATCTCTGTGTTTTTATTGGACATAGGCATTTGTGTTATTTTCTGTGGTCGTTTCTTTCCCCTGTAGTTTGAAGCTGAGCAATAAAAACCCATCTCCTGTACTGAGGAGCTTTACCTCTGTCCCAGGAGTGAGGGGCAGGGGGTGCTGCTCTCCCTGCAGCTCCAGGGCTGGGAAATCAGTGCTGTTCCCTACCCTGCTTTCCACAGGATGGACTTTGCAGGAAGGTGATGCCTTCTTGCCCAGCAGGATGGGACAAAGTCAAAGGTTTAGAAAGAAAAAAAAAATCACTTCTGTGTTCTTGAGCTAAAATCTATCCATGAGTTTTAGGCTGTATAACTCATTGGAAAATAAATTCTGTTTCAGTCTAACTAGGTAGATTTGTTTTGTTGTTGCTTTAAGATGCTCGTCTTGATTCAGTTACAGTTATAGGCAATAATTGAAAGTCAGCCCTTGTTGGCTGAGGGGGAGGAGCTGGGAACAGTTTGAGGTGTTTCACTTGGTTAGCACAGGGCTCAATTACACATTACTTTGTTTTATTTTGACCTAGAAAAGTGTCATTGTGGTAAAGGATCATTGCTTGCACCTGGAGAAAGGCCAGTCCATGGGCACTGTGGAATATTTGCCGTTCTTAGATGAGTCTCAGAGGGAAGTTGTAAACATTATTAATCGTAAAGTAAAGCAGGTGTGTTAAGGATCATAATCAGGTGATTGAAATGAGCCGAGGGAGGTGATTTTCTAGACCAGATGTAGATTTCAGTACAAAATAGTGTATTATTCCTGACTTTCACTGTCACACTGATATTTATTTACAGGCATATGTGTATGATCTTTTATTGGGTAAGAGGAGATTACTCTCATGGAGCAAGAACACCTTAAAAAGTAAAGTTAATGTGATTTACATTTTGGTGGGATTTTTAGGGGAGGGTGTTCTTTTGTGTGGTTTATTGGTTGTTTGTTTTGGGGTTTTTTGGTCTTGTTTTTCTTTTTTCTTAGCTGAGTACAAAGTATCTGGTTCCCATTTAGGCAGATTTTAGACAGTTAATTATCAGTCAATTATTATTAAAATTTCAAAACAATCTCTACAGTCATGGATGAGGTCAGTTTTTTACCCACTTTGAATCAAGGGGGGAGATAAGGGAAAAGAGGGACTAATTAAAATGAAGTCTCCAGGCTCCATCATCTCTCTGTGGCAGGCAGCTGCAGAACTTGAAAAATGGCTTTTGGCTGCTTGGCCAAATTCTGGTTATTTGCTTGGCTGCATGATAAAACCATCCATGACCTTCATCGCTGGAGAAGACTACAAATCTTTTGTGGTGGAGAAAAACCCAGAAGCAATAGGAGAACATTACAATTTCTGAAGTGGAAACTTTCAAATCCTCTTTTATACTTATGGAAAAAAATTGTGAAAATGCGTTCTGTAGGGAAAACAAAAAAGCCATGGAATTTTCCAAGGCAGTTTGATGTATAAAGCATAGTTTTAAATTGTTTTATCATAATAGATTTAACATTTTTAGTTATTAGTGTTTTGATTTATGCAGATAAATAGGTTTTTTACCTGTTGAAAAATAATCCAGCAGTATATTACAAATGTGAAAATAGGCAGTATTGCAACCAAGTACAGATAATTGGTCAAAGGCAGATAATGTGGAATGCCAAGCAATTAAAATGAAAAAGCTGCAGAGGTGCAAAGTTGTGACTTTTTGGTAGCACTGACTGGGTTTGATAGTTCTGTGATTCAGCTTTTCTGTCGTTCCCATCTAATGGACAGATAATGGTTGCCAGGCCAAGTGATGTCAAAACCTCTTTCTGACTTGAAAATGAGATTGTGCCAATTACTGATTGCTGTGTGAGTCCACAGAAGGATTCTGATGTAGGGACCGTTTTCCCTTGGCAATTGTCACTGTTACGTGTTTTGGGTAAAATTGCTAAACGCAATGAGTAGTGCAGCTACATCTGCCTTTCCTTATGTAAAAAAACTCCAAAAAACCCCCTCCTTCCAGTCTCTAACAGGTGTGTATCTCTACACATCACCTTTCTGATGATGTTGGTGATGGAGATGAAGAACAAGGGCTCATAAATTTCATTTACTTGGGTATTGCTAGCAGCAATAATGCTGCCAGGCCCAAGGAAAGATGTGTCATCAGTGCTGCCCTTGCAACCAGAAATCTACAGCTGTGTCCTGGGCTGTGTCCACAGGGCAGCAGCCAGGAGGCTCAGGGGTGGGTGTTGCAGTGAACTCAGCCTTGTTAGACCACACCTGAAATAGCAGGGAAACATTCCTGCTTATGCACAGAATCAGAATGGTTTGGGTTGAAAGGGAACTTAAAGCTCATTTTGTTCCAATCCCCTGCCATGGGCAGGGACACCTTCCACTGTCCCAGGGTGCTCCAAGCCCCGTCCAGCCTGGCCTTGGGCAGTTCTAGGGATCCAGGGGCAGCCACAGCTTCTCTGGGCACCCTGTGCCAGGGCCTCACCACCCTCACAGGGAAGGAATTCTTCCCCATATCCCATCTAACCCTGCCCTCTGGCAGTGGGAAGCCATTCCCTGTGTCCTGTCCCTCCATCCNCTCCCCTGCTGCCCACACTGGGGATCAGCCCAGGGCATGGGGATTTCTGGGCTACAGGCTCACACTGCCAATTGATTTATGCTGCACATCATTGCATTACGTGCACATAAAGAGATATCTGCAATCCTGGTGTGTGGCATTTATTACATTTACTGTGTGATTTCAGCATTTAGCCCTGCTGTGTCTGGTTGTGTCCCCTTAAAATTTATTGGTTGTCTCTGCATATGACATGGAGTTACCCCACAGCTCTGAGCTGGGGCTAATTCCTGGTACTCTCTTGGGATTGGTGTAATCAAAAATAGGAGAAAGAAGTTTCCAGAGCTTTTCTGGATGCTCTGCTAGGCAAGGGAAAGGGTGAGGGAAGTCAGGACCATCACCAAGCACCCAGTCCTGCTGCACTTAACCTTGGCTTGTCACCTCCTTGGTCCTTATATCAATGACTTGGCTGCACCTGGCAAATAAAGGCACCAATGGGCTCCTTCCAGCATAAAATAGCTTCAACTTAGCCATTTTAATTCCAAATAATCAGTATTGTTTCCTGTAGCCTGTTATTATCAGCTGAATGCATCCTTTCAGATACACGATAGAAAATATGATCAGAATATAAATGCTGAATTAATTTGAAATCCATTAGGTTTAATATAGCAATGTCTCTATAACAGCTCAAAATATTGTACAGAAGAAAACAACACACGCTCTTGCTGCAGAACAAATATTGGCTTTAGCTACTTTTGCAATATTAAAATGTCTTTCTTATTTTGAGTAGCTGAACTGCATCGAGAAAACTATTTATATCAGCTTTTCAGCTCGAAAGGGGAGATAACTCTAAGCTTGGGCAATTATGTATATTTGTAAGTGAGTGGAAAAGTGTGGTTTATTTATAAAGGAACCTATATGCATATATTAGTGTGTAGGTTTTACATCCAGAAAGTTCACTTGAACACTCTTTGTTACTTTGTTTTTCTGAGGTGAGTTGGGGCTAAATAGTGAGGAACTTCCTGTGAGTACTGACCTATGTGCAGCTGGATTCTTTCAGACTTTAAAGTGCTAAAGAGAAGTCACAGAATCACAGAATGGTTTGAGTTGGAAGAGACCTTGAAGACCGTTCAGTTCCAACTCCTGCCATGGGCAGGGACACCTTCCACTAGCCCAGGGTGCTCAGAACTTTATCCAACCTGGCCTTGGACACTTCCAGGGATCCAGGGGCAGCCACAGCTTCTCTGGGCACCCTGTGCCAGGGCCTCACCACCCTCACAAGGAACAATTCCTTCCCAATATCCCATCCAACCCCGCCCTCTGGCAGTGGGAAGCCATTCCCTGTGTCCTGTCACTCCATCCCTTATCCAAAATCCCTCTCCAGGTCTCCTGGAGCCCCTTTAGGCACTGGAAGGTCCTGGATGGAAGTCCTAATGTTATGTATAAAAAGAGAAAAATGTGTTTCTGTTGAAGTTTTTTAAACTTAATTAAAAACATAAAGCGATGGAAATGTTTAACTCAGTGTAATCTGGACTCACAAATAATTACGTCAACCTGACTTCTCTTCCCTGATAATAAAATGACTGGCACACTGATTCCACAGAAATCCCTTGAGCAGTGGCTCAGTGATCACTAAATCCAGCAGACAACTAAGAGGAATAACCTGTAGCCAAAATAAAATTTTGGCAATAAGTTCTTAAAATACACAGGTCAAGACTCTATCTTGTAATCTCCAGTGTGCTTTTACACCTCTCCATTTAAAAATATGATTTTGTAGCACCAAAATTCAACTGTCCCTACCATCACATTGAAGATTGTGGATATTTAAATAAGATTCATATGTCTGGTATTTAATATGTTTAGTTTCCAGTTTGCATACATACACCGCAGTTCTATAGTTCACAACCCCAAAACTGTGAGATTACATCCCAAATCCTGTTTTTCTGTGTTTATAGGGTTCTTGCAGCTGTGGAAAAGTTTTGAACATAATGTAAGATAATCATCATTCTACAGTCAGTCAATGGAGAGATACACAGAAGAAAAAAGTTATAAATGATTTAAGGCACCTATTTGTGATGAGTTGAATTATACTTTGGATCTGTCAAATGTAATGATCTTTTATGCTTTCTTTTTCTAAAATAATATCACTTAGCATAAGATAAAGTTATAAGGATTTTGAAACTCCCTGTAACTACTCAATTAAAAAAAAAAGCCATAAAAAGTGTATGTATGAAGATAATTGCATTCATCACAAATAAAGAATTTAATATTACTTATCTGTCTTTATGCCTTTTATCTAGAGATGTCAAAATACATGACAAAGGATAAAAAAGCACCACTTTTGAATTTTGCAGATAGGGAAAATAAGTACTGGCTGTTATTTTCCTCAAAGTCACAGAAGTCTACAGTAATATATCCCAAGTTATTTTACCATGTCTAATGCCTTGTCCATTAAAAATGCTGCTTCCAATAACTTTTCAACCCAAATGGGCTTTCAGTTGCACTCACAACTTTAGGCTGAAACAGATATAAAATCTGTAGCACTGTTTAAGAAAAAAAAACGAACTCTGAACGACTTTCTCATTCCCAGGGTCACATTCAAACTGATGCTTTGCAGAATTACCATTTTGTGCTTTTCTTTTAGGGAAAGCAAGAAAGATTCAGCTTTCAGCACCCCCTCTTCTTGCCAAGAATACTTCATCTTTTCTTTGAGCAAATACCTCTTAAGCTTAATTCCTGTGCTTAACCTTTCCTTTCTTCTAAAACTGCGGCTGAAGGGCAGCTACTGCAATGAGCAGAACTTCCTGGGAAGTATTTTAAAAGGCATTTTGGTATTAAAAATGAGAATGTGCTTTTAAAACAGAAAGAAGATAAATTTTTAGTCGTCATAATGGGTACCATTTGTTGTGGTCATCACAGCATTTGTTAATGTTTGAGACTTGTCTTAGAACCACAGGATCATTAAGGTTGGAAAAGATCTTTAAGATCATTGAGCCCAATTGTTCCCCCAGCACTGCCAAGGCCACCACTGCCCCATGTCCCCAAGTGCCACATCCTCATGGCTTTTAAATCCCTCCAGGGATGGGGACTCCAACACTGCCCTGGGCAGCTGTGCCAGGGTTGGACAACCCTTTCCATGAAGAAATTTTCCCAAATATCCCAATCTAAACCTCCCCTGGCACAGCTTGAGGCTTTTCCCTCTCATCCTGTCCCTGTTCCCTGGGAGCAGAGCCCGACCCCCCCCGGCTGCCCCCTCCTGTCAGGGAGTTGTGCAGAGCCACAAGGTCCCCCCTGAGCCTCCTTTTCTCCAGGCTGAGCCCCTTTCCCAGCTCCCTCAGCTGCTCCAGACCCTTCCCCAGCCCCATTCCCTTCTCTGGACACACAAATACCATAGGATTTGTCATGCTTTCCCCCCATTTTGTACCTTTTTACCCCCAAGAGTCTTCCAGGTTTTACAACATAACCCTTTTTACTGTAATCACTAGAAACTCTCGACCGTTCTTAAAAAATTTAGTGCTAAATATTCTCACACCTCATGACAGCTTTGTCATGAAGTTATACTGTCCTTTATCTTAAGGAAAAATCCTTATCCATCAGATTCTTCCGTATTCCTGAATCACAGCAGTTGTCCAGCACTTTGTGAATTGTTGGGAAGTGTAATACACCCATGGAATTCAAACTCTTCAAGCATTCCACAATTTTAAAAGATCAGTAGCTTCAGTTTAGGAAGGGGGTGGGGGGGGGAAGTTCTCCACTTGCTAGGAAAAAATAACAGTTTTTACAGGCTAATGGGGCTCACAGATTTCACAACTGACCTGTCTTAGTTATGGTGAGAACTGACTCGGAGCTGCATCTGAAAAGCATCATTTGAAACATGTAATTTTGTTTCGTTTTGCATAATCAACTGCAGTGAGGAGTGACAGTCCATGAAAATTTGCAGCCAAGATCAAACTGGTTGAGGGACTGTATGAAAAGTTTTGCCATCCATAGGATTTACGTAGGTGATGATATTGTGCCAAAATTAAGATCCTTTAATATATATTAATAAAATAGTATTTTCTTAAGTGTCTGCCTTTTAGACGAAGAGAAACATTTCGAAGTTGGGTTGTTACCTTTCAATAGATATTTAAACATAGATGAATCTAAATATTTGTGTGTGTATGTGAGAAAATTGATGGCTTCTTTAAATATATATATAAAATAAGGTACAAAAATGGATATAAAAAAATAGGAAAATTAAATGTTTGTCAGCAAAGCTGAATATTTGCTGCTTAAGGTACCTTTCAGCATTATTAAAAAGCAGCGTAAATATTTCATCTGTTGTCCTTGGAAAATACCAGAAAATATTCCTGATTTATTATGTGGGAGGAAGGACGTGAAAAAATATGTGGTGCTGAAAAAATGTACACTGCAGGAGAAAGAATCGACTAAACAGTAATTTGTAAACCTTAACTTGCTCTGTGAAAACTCCTTCCACTGATTTCTGGTGTATAAATCATCCATCTCTTCTCCGTGTATCTGCTGAGCAGAAAATGGCTGTTGGCTTTTTTGGGGAGGTTTTGTTGTATTTTGAATTCTTTTCCTAACAGAAAGGATGCACCTATGAAGCTGGTATAGCTTCCTCCTTAGATAAATTAATACAAATCTATAACGTTCTGGTTTCACTTTTAATGCTGTATTTTACACATCAGGTCTTTGCCTTTGACTTACAATAATAATTTGTCTGTCTATTTCATATTTTAGGTGAGTTTAGTAGTTTAATAGCAGTTTTCTCAGTTCTCTACAGTGTCTACTATTTAATTTAATTTTTTCTTTGTCTTGCAAGCTGCCTAATTACGCTGAAAAAATATATACTAAACAGAATACACCAAAAATCTTTAATTTTCAATAATCAATGGTTCTGCTTTTATGAATTTAAACCACTGCCATCATTTTTAGCATAATCATATTAAACAAATAACATTAATTAATTCAGTCATTATAAAATATAAAATAGAAAGATCTCGGGGGTTGTTTAGTTCACTCCTCTATACTACCAAAGTTTAGACACAAAGATTTGGTTGTGAAAAATATATATGATGAAAAATGGAGTGGAGGGAGGGGAACAGGGAGGACCCCCAAATATCAAACCTAGGAAACTCTGAAGTGAGTGGCTGAAGATAAAGGGTGAGTTTCAGCTCCCAGGTTAAATGGCAGGGAACGGCCTCAGCAAAACTTGTCTTTTAATTAAAATTATTTCAGCCTTTGATTATGAGCACTGATCAGTGACTTATGTTCCGAGATAAATCCATGTTATATAATGAATGATGCTCCTTCTTTAGGCTCCTTATTTCATTAATTACATGAGTTAAAAGGCTATAGTTGGAAACAGGAATAGTCAGCAGGAAAGGAAAAATACAAGAAATCTTCTGGGTGAGCTTCAGAGTCCTGTCTTCAGTTTCGATGCTAAATAATTTGCCTACATTTTTTTTTTGTGTGGTACTTTCCAAGGTGTGCAGCCTTTTCTTGGTGCTCAGGTTGAGCTCCTTCACTCCTGATAAGTGATTCTGAGAGTTTTCATGTGTGTGACTGTGAGTTACCTCTGATATTGGAGGATCTGAAGCAAACTTGACTTCAGGATCTGCCTCCCCTTTGATCTACAGCGTGGCCAAGCTCTCTGAAAAGAGGATAACCCAAGTTCATGGGAATTTTCCCAGTATAACCTTTTTCCATGGGCAGTATTGATATCCAGAGTCTCAGTTTTGGCTAAATTTGGGTTGTATCAGCTGTCAGAGATCCCTGATCACTTTTCCAATGTCATCATGAGGATACTCCAGATACCTCATGGACACTGAAAATATTTGATAATTGAATTGTAGCTTGATTTTCCTAAAAAACTGTCTATTCTACATAATGGCAAATGTGATATTTGCTCAAAAACATTCTCTTCACCTCCAGGTTTGTGTTTTTGGGGTTTCTTTCTGAAGTGGGAATTCCAGTTCCATACAATTCTTAGAGCATCCCTGACTTGCATGAGACACTGCTTTTGTATTAGAAATATGTTTTTGTTTCCAGTTTGTTTAGTCTTGGGCCACCAGTAAGTATTTTGACAAGCAAAGTCTAATCAAATCAAATCAGTAGAAAATTACGATCCTTGTGATAAATCTGAAAGGTTTTAGCAGCATGCTTCTGGCAAGCTCTGGCAGTAAAGGACACAAATAATGATTTTCTGAAACTTATAATTTGGCCAAGTACAAACAGGTTAGCTTGAGGACATCTTGATGGCTGCTAACTCTTGGATAAATTTCAAAGTACCGGTGCAAATTATAAAAGTATTAGGGTATTAAGAAAACAGCTGGGGAAATGAATATCAGGAGGGTTGTTAAATGACCTTAATAAAGGGATTGATACTGTTTCCTCATATCTTGTGGTAATTCTCAAGAGGACCTGGGGGAAAAATTAAAGTCAACATGGTGCAAAACTGAGGTGGGAATATTAAGTTATGAGGACATATTTTCCAAAACAAGAAAAGCTTGAGACTTTTTTCCACGGAAGAGGTAAAAAGAAACTGAGTGAGGGCAGTCTAGCAAAAAGTGAGTGAGGATTATATTTCTTTTCCAAGTGATGTTTGGAGATTCGCATGTTTTCCTTCCACTTTCAGTCACCTTCTTGGTATTTATTTTATTTAACTTTCTCTTTCTCTTTGTTATTGTCTTTTTCTCCTATCCCCCGTTTTTGTGCCTTTCCCTCTCTCTTTTCTTCTTCTTAGGTGTAAAACAGCAGCAGAAGAATATCTACATGTGCCTCCTAAGATGTACTTTCTTTTTAAATAATGATGAGTTTATCCATCCCTTTTCTCTTCAAAGCAAACAAAATCTTGCACTTGCACTGTTTTTTGGTTTTTGGCACGGTGCAACTATCTTTAAAAGGCTATAGCAGTCTCAGAAAGATACAACAACATTTGGAAAATGTGCAAGAATTGAAGAATATGAATTATATTAGGGCAAGAGTGTGGATTAAAAAATAATTCAGCAAATTAGAATGTGGTGAAAATAGGGATGTTAGTTGGAATTCTCAGAAATGCTTTGGAGGCCCATTGCAGTAGATGTCACAAGATCCTAAGGAATGAATTCTGCTCTAAAGAACCCATGCTCTAAGCAAGCCGTGAGTAAAGGGGTTTTTATCAGTCTAATTATGAAGAGCTGGGCTACACTAAAGAAGACTTTTTGCTGATGGTCCCATTTAATAACTTTTTACTCCTCAAGTATCCCCATCAGATAGAAAAGCAGTTTAATTGAGCAGCACTATCTTTGTTCCAGAAGTCTGGTGCCATATCCCAAGTCAAGCAAGATGTCTGTTCATCAGTGAAGTATCTTAATTACAGCACCACTATTCTGGTTTTGTTTTTTTTTTTTTTCCCTTCATGCAATGCATAATTTGCCAACTTCATTGACCTCCAGCTGCTCAGAGTTTGATTTTATGTGTTGAGCCATTTTAGATTCCTGCATTTTCAATTTTGCTCTTTTTTATTAATTGTTACTGCTGTTTACTCATTGCCAAGGAAGCTGGGGCACTTCTTCTTTCTCCCTAAGTACACTTTACTAAATAAATTGTAGCATGTATATTCTCTTTAGAAAGAGACTTCAGCCATTCCTGAGATGGTTGCTGTATTCAGCAAGTACTGATGGACCATTTCACTCATATGGAAGTGAGGTAGTGGATGAAATGGTGTAAAAATGAGAGGGAGATGTGGTAGAGGAGCACTTGCTCCATCTCATGTCGTTCAGCAGGACTGGCTGACTCAGGAAAACACCGGTAGTAACTGGGCTTGTGAGGTCACAGAAGGAGATGATAAAATAAAATATGAAGGAAAGGCTCTTACATCAGTCAGCAGGAGGCTGAGCTTGTAGAAAAGAAGAAAAGGAAAAAAAGGCAGAATAAAGCTAGAAAAGTGAAATAAAAGGAGAGGTAAAGTAGATCTTGCCTTCTGTAGCCCCAGGGCAGGGAGTGACTGTACAGGTGCTGGGAAGGCTCTGTTTGATGGGGGCTTTTTCCTCCAGCAAGGCAGAAAACACAGTCATGTAACATTGTTTTTGATGTTCTTTCTTCAGGCCTGCCCTTACTCTCCAGAAAGGATCTCTTAATTTTTCAGGATCAGAGTATGTTTGTCATATAATTTTTAGTATCCAAGAGGATATTGCAGAAGTGCAAGAACAGATGGAATCCTTTTTTCTCTTGAGCCAAGCCTACCTCTGCTTCACTTCAGCAAATCACCCACTTGAACATTGTTCTTCCTTGTTTTTTTTATAACACGTCCTACTTTATGGTTGCAGCTAAGGGGATGGAATTCTATGAGTTATTATAATCAAAATCAACAGTTTTTGAACATTTTCTTCTGCAACTTGAAAGACTCAGCTGTAATTCCTACTATGCATCTACTAAGTCATGGTGCTTTTTTACTGCTTACCATGAGAATGCTATTTTGCTCCTCAAATGGAATAATGGACTTTCTTAAACAAGTAGCACCTTTTTTCTTTATGAAACTTACTTTAAAAAGTACCACAAAGTACTTCTTTATATATAAAAAGTAGTGTTGTAAAAAACAATTTTGGAATACGTTAGTCAGTGAATAGGGGAGGCTTCTACCATACTTAAAAAGATTTGGGGTAAAGACAGGAAGAAGTTCTTGAAACCAGAATTTTATTGCAGGCATAGATAAGGTCAGTGAAGAAAGAATGTGTGTGGAGGGGATTCTGTAAAAAAGGAAAGAATAAAAAATGACATTCCATTTCTCTGCAGTTCTTGATGAGGGATATGTAGGCATAGTCTTAACATTGAACAAAAAAGGAAGTCATATATTTTTCTGTTCAAGTTCCACATTTTTTTTTAACTTTTCCAGTCTTTCTAAAGATTTGGCTACAGGATATAGTGAGCTGGAACTTTTCATTCACATTTCTATCTGGTTTGAAATACCATGGAGTTGTGGGGTGCTACCAGCTACATACAATCTGTATACTCCATACCCCTTGGCCTGTGAGTGGATGACTCTGGGAATTTCATTTCTCTGGGCAGATCAGTGATGTTCTGTGGAATATCCATGTGGATCAACTGTGGTGTCCACTAAAATGGCATTTTTGGTAACCAGATTGAGATTCTCCTGTGTGATGGATGCATCATGTGAAAATGAAAAAGAAAACATTTGAGTCATATGGATGTCCAGGGAATTTTCTTGTGGTGAAGGGACTCATGAGACCACTTCTCTGATGATTCTGCCTTTGCCATAGTCTTAGGAAAATCGTGGAGAATAGAATCTGACTCCAAACTCCAGTTGTCTCAAATGCAAGGGTCAAATCTGATCTTGTGTCCAGCAGAATTATGTCCTAATCCAGAATAATCGCCCGGGATGATTGGACTGTATCCTCTGAGGAAGCTGCCTTCTCTCCATGTAAAGACAGCCTGGATAACTGCTCAGGCTGGATGCCTCATTTCCACGTGGTTCTGTTTAAATGAAATTAAACCAACCCTTAATCTATCTGCAGATTTTTCATATATAAATGAATGTGTTAAAGTTTCATGTTCACCTTTCTCCCGCAGAAGCAATAATTAGCCATGACCCAGAGCTGATTACAGCACATGGTACTTCAGGAATCAGAAAGAGGAGAAACAGGGGAGATACCGGTAGCACAGAAGGCCAAACTGGATATGTGTAACCACATTTTATGTCACTCCTTCAAAACTGTAGTGACCAAAAGTACTCAGCAGAGCATCCATTATTTCCTAAAAGAAAAGAATACCAGGCTATTCAATATTGTATTTTTTTTAAAGGATTTGTGTTTGTGATTTACAACTCCTCCTCCACCCTTCTCCTTTGTCAGTCTTCTTTCTAGCAACTCCTAGCTGCCTCTTGTTAACATTCCTGCAGACACTGCTGGTACAGGAGGTCAGTCTGAAAAGACTCTGTGTTTTGAATTAAGTTATTTTTTATAGGACACTTTTTGCTTATTAATTAGATGAGTCATAGACTTGATTCGCCGTGGAGTTTATATTTACAAATAGTCATGAAAGAATTACTCAAAGACCACGAGCTAAATCTCTAAATGGAAGTTGTCTTCTAAGCCCATAATGCTAAAATTCCAGGAATTTTTGAAAAGAAGTTATGAAAAACAACAACAAAAAACCAACAACAACAAAAAACCCCGAATGAATAAACCATGAAGAAACCCCACTACAATTAAGAACAGGAAAGAACATACCTTAGAAATGTATAATAGCAATGGAAATATAAGGAAAATCATGAATGCTTGCAAGCTTTCCTGTATAGAATTCCATAGATGCTGAGACTAATCTTCAGTTACATAATAGATGTAAACAGTTAACATCAGTCTTATGTCAGCATTACACATAATTCGTAATATCTCTGAGATTTGCTTTCAAACAATAACATTTTTTAAATTAATAGAACAGCTTTCATGGGATCATTATAAAAATTGGAGGACTGTAAAGTCACCAGCATTAATAAATCATATGATATTGTGCAGTTATGCTGAATTAAGAGACTTTTTACATTTACTTAGAAAACATCATTGGATATCAGATATCCAGAGAGTTAAAGAATAATGATTATGTTTAACAAATGTGTGTTCTGGTGGGGAAAAAAAGAAGCAAAGAGTGCTAATAACTGAATATTATACTGGGAAACTGTGAGTTCCTTTTGCTTTTACCAATATGCATCTTCCCAGAAGAAAGAGGTAATTTTAAAATATTAAGTCTAGACTGTAATTTGATTGATTCTTGTGGATAGAAGCTGGATCCTTGTAGAAGGAGTGACATAAATGGATTTATTATTACTTCTTAAGGCAGGATAGACTCTGAGGAAGGGCTCAGTCTGCCCCAGTGCTTGTGTACCTTTGGAAAAGAGAAGGGGTTCTCATTGATTAATCCTCCAATCACTTTCACATCAAAGGTAGAGAATGGAACACAGGTTTTTTTTCTGCGGACCTTGATTCATCCATCTTGGGACATTTATCACAATACAGTTGGCATTTTCTTTTTGCAGCTTGACAGAACTCAGCTTTTCAGAGCTGCTGTGAGGTGGCAAAGCCAAGGCCAGCACAGGGGATGGCCAGAACAGTCAGGCACAGGAGCCAGGCAGAAAGAGATGTTTTATTTCATGTAACTCAGACACAAACCAGGTCCCTTTTTTTTTTTTTTTTTTTAACATCTGCTCAGCATCAACAGAACTTGTTAATCCAAAAAGCACCTTGGGAAGGAACGTGGGACGAGAGCTGCAATTCTCAAAAGCTTCTTCTTGTCCTTGACCTTTAGATTTCAGCACTTGCACAGGCTGCTGGGTTTTGCTGTTAAATGCCAGCCTGGAGTTACGAAGGGGTGAAAAATTATCAATTATAAAAAGAATTGCCTTTCAAATGAAGATCAATACAAATCCTCCTATTGAGGCAAGCAGATCTACATGCAGAAGCATTCAAATGTGGCAACAGGAGGAGGGATTTGTATTCTGAGGCCTGGCCCTGTTATTATATATAGCTATAGGTGCTTTACAAATCTGTCAGAGTAGAGATCTGTATTGCAAATGTATTGCTATGCTCGGATCAAGATGTTGGGGTTTTTTTTTAATAATTGCTACATTCCTCCACTCTTTTGTTTTCTTACAGGTTTATTTTCTTACTCCTGATTTATTGCTCTTCAAGCTGATGTTTACTGTGAGCAAAAAAACTATTGCATTAACAGACAAAAAATTCAGGTGTAAATTTACTTGGGGCAAAAGAGAACTCAAGTGATGGTAGTCTTAACACTCCTTAAAACTTCTAATATGCTGCCTGAGCTCCAGGTCCTGTTATGTACAGAGGCTTTGCACTTGGAAATTGTATTTTCTGCTCCAGATGGAAATACATTAAATCCTGATCCAATTTGCTCTGGAAAGCTGCTTGATGAATTCTGGGGTATAGAAAATACTCCCTAAACACTCTGAATTAATATAATTAGTAATAAATATTACTTAAGGGTGATAACAGCTTAGGGAATTTGGAAGAGAACATGAAGAAGGCTCGAGATATTTTCACCAAGATGCTGATCTCATATCTGGTAAAAATCCTCATTTTAAAATGTTATAACAAGATTTTAATCCATTCCAATGTATATCTCTCAGGTGGCTTTGAGATTGGTTTGACTTTTGGGTTTTTTTTTCCTTTTGAGACTTTGCCTTATGCCAGTCAGGATCCTCCCTCTTGCCCAAGAGTCTGTGATCAGTCTTGGGTTACAAATCTCTGGCAGGGTGTAGGAGCCCTTACTAACTGCATATATTCCACAGATTGTCTAAATTTAAGAGAAAAAAAAGTGTTTTCAGGGAAATCTCATTTATTCTGGGGACAGACATATGCAAATACAATGAAAACACAATTTCTGTTTGTGGTTCTTCTAATTAAGCTTGTCAGAATAATCCTTTAATTGAAAAAACCTGGCACATTAGTTTCTTTTTAGAATTGGTAGGCTAATTAGTATTTTTAAATATTTTTCTAAAGGTTTTCTAATGTTTTACAGTGCTTACAAGAAAATTACATGATCCGAGATAGGCTATCCGTAAGTCACGGGTCTGAAACTTCATCCATTTTAACTCTTTGATTCTCTCTTCATCAAGCACATTCCATTTGGAATACAAAAATTAGAAGACAGTGTCAAAAGCAGAAAAAGTTGCAACAATTGAAGAAATTCCCTCGTTTTTCTCTTCTGACGTGCAAATTACTGCTTGTTATAAAATATGGCCAAAGAACAAAACACATGAAGATACTTAATTATCTTGAAAACCTTCAGAAATAAAGGTTTCTCTTCGATGCCTGCCTGGTATTATTTTTTTGAAGCACTTCAGAAAATTGCATCTGAGATGAGATAAATGCAGCTGCACGTTTAAATTAAGATTATCTTTAGGCTAGTAATCTCATTTACTGCTCAGCAATTTGAATTCAAGTCAAGACAGTGCAATTAGTGTCATCATCCTGCTGGTATTTCTCATTGCTTTATGGTTGTATTTACTGTTAAGACCAGACAACTCATGTCAAGAATAAGTCAAGATAATACATTATTAGAGGGAGAATATGTCAGTAAGTTTTGCTGGTGCAGCCTGATGAGCTGGACTTCCCTTCAGACATCGATTCTGTGTGAGCTCTAACAAGAAAGTCTCATTAAAACACTTGACAAACTTAATACATTTCCATTTCAACATGGAGATTAATTTATTTCAAATGACATTCTGGAGAGCGTTTGGGGTTTTTTTACCCCCCTCTTCTTTTAATTGCTGGCTTAAAATTATAGCTGCTTTGAATATTTATATTATAGGTATTAAAATTTTAATTTGGAATTGTNTTTTGTAATGAAAATGTTATTTGTGTGATTCTGTATGTGATGTGTGAAGATACATTGCTCTCACTTCTTTTCAGTGTCAGTGAGCTCCTCTAGTAATGTTCCCTTTGCAAAGGACTCTGAGTAGCCCATTCCAGGAAGAGTAAAGGTTTTTCCTGGGTTTCTTCCCTGAATATGCTGCTACTAAATTCAATAATTCCATGGCAGTAAAGAGGAGATCTCCCCACTGTGCAATCTGTTAAATCAGAAAGAGTGCAGGCATGGGGGATTTTTTAACAAGGAAAAGGTGTGAAGGGATGAATCAAAAGCAGAGGGAGGACACTTTAATCAAAGCAGGAGAGTTTAGGTTACGTTTGAATTGCATGGTTAATGAATAGTTTAGTGTCAAACTTAGAAGTGTTTAAAAATAAGTATGTGTAGAGCTGGAGGGGCATGGCTGTGTATCGTTGTTTGGTGGGCAGTGTAAACTGTGCAAAAATGTGTTGTGCCAGAAGCATTTCTCGTTTCCTGCCATAAAGGTGTTTAATGTGTACCTGGTTTTAAACTTCTAAACTGAGTAATGTGGTTTATTTGAGAGGACTGTTCAAATCTACCAACTACCTTAATGCTTCAGCAGGCGAAGCAGCTGGTGCTATCCAGACCTTGAGCTGGTTGTGTGTGATACTCTCACACCTCTCTCTCTGTCTATATATTTCTGTGTGTTTTCATAATTAAGGAAATATTTTAGAAAGACTGCCCTGCTCTTCTATAGATTGTCCTCTGTGTGTATTTGTGAATCAATCCTGCGTAAGATGACTTCTACCCTGGCTAATAAATCTGCTTCTCAAAAGACGATCCTTTTCTTATTTGCAATTTATTCTTCTTGGAATATGCAGTATTGGGTTTAATAGAGGGTATCTGGGTAAAAGGAGGGAATACTGAAGAGAAAATTCCGTGGAGCCTCGAGAATCCCAGTACAGCAGAGTCACTCCAGCCTCTTATCTGTAGTTTTGAGTGTGTTTTGCACCATCCCTCGGACTGTTACCTCAAATCTGATAATCCAGTACTGTAGTAGCAGGTAATATGTTGGAAAGTGTCAGGATTTAGCAGATTGAGCAGAAAATCAAAGATAAAACAGTTTCAAATTGCTTAGCTAGGGAGATTCTAGCAAAAATTTTAATCGAGGTTCACCTATCAGTTGTTTTATTGTAATACAATTTGTTGGTTTGATGCTTGTTGCCCTGGCTGTAAATCAAGAAACATGAATTTTGGACTTTTCTGAGCAGAACTTAAGGTCATTTAAGAATGATTCAAGATGTGCTCAATGAGCTTGGGACCAGCTGAAGTTATCCCAGAAAACAGATCCCAAATAAACTGAGGAATTAATTTAAGAACTTCACTCAAAAAAAAAATCATCAGGTAAAAGCAGCACTTGCCAGAGCCATTCAGGGTTCAGAGCAGGGCCATGTTCTCACTGTGCTGCAGAACTGGAAAGAGAGAATGGGAAAAACACTGACGATGCTTTAGTAGTATTTTTTTTAATTCGTTCAGTAGTATTTTAATATCTAACCATTTTATTTAATGTCTCCGGTGACAAAGTGTGAGAGGAAAATAAAATTGCTGAAAATATGATGATTGCTGTAGAGCCGGTGAGGTGAGATTTGATTCTCATAAGGAAACCTAAATTCCAGCATTTCAGTTGATATTGGCATCCTTGGGCAGACAAGATTCCATCCCCAAATGGAGCAATTGTTCACTAAATTGAATTGTAAAGATTTTTGCCATCTCAGCTTATGTAAACTCCAGTTGCTCATGGGTTTGTCTGCTCTTAAGCCTGGTCTAGACTGAAGGAAACAGAAGCCCTTCTGTGGGCAGCAGAATTGCTGATGTTGTCTCTTAGGGCTGTGGGACTTGAGGTTGGGTTCCCCAGGGAATGGGGGAGGTTGGTTTGACTTCACATCCTTTTGTCACAGACAATTAGGATGTGTCCCCTGCGCTTTCCTGAATGTGAATTTTCAGAATTAGGTGTTTTCAGAGCTGCTGTTACCCTTCTATGAAGTTATTGTGAAGCTGAGAGGGGTTTGTATGGTTTCTTTTGAATAGGTTTGTGTTCAAGCTCACACAGGTGTGGAAGAGTCTGGAGAAGGGTTCACAGCCACGTGCCTGAGCACACAAACCTCGGGCTGCAAACAACACAGGACTCATATTCAACAAATACAAACCTACTGGCTCGATTCCCTTAATCTTAAAAGCCCTGTGTTTAAGATTTTAATTAGTAAATAAATACTTAGTTGTGATAAGCAAGTTGATTAAAAGTGCTCAGATTTATTGGAAAAGCCTTTTATTTGGCTAGACGTGTTTATCAGCTAGATTTGGATCCTGTGATGCTAAATGCTCTATACTGAAAGAAAATTACATTTCCTGCCCTAGGGCAAAAGCTTCATTTGTGTACTTTCCTAAACAGAATATTGGATGCAATTTGCTGCTGCTGCATTTTTCTGTCTTCTTAATCAAATGGTGTTATTTATTTCACAGGCATTTCTGCAGTGGGATTATTTGAATTATAAAATGGCCAAGACTGTGACTTCAAGCTTTTTGCATCTTGGAAAGGGTTGCCTTTGTAGGCACTGGGAAATTCTGTATTAGAACCCCCCTTGCAAAGCTGTGACAGGCACAGAGCATATGAAAATACTCACCTGAATCACAGACCCAGGGAGTCTCAGCTCTTCCCAGAACATGCTCTGGTTCATGAAACTGTCAGATATTTCCAGAAAAAAGGGAATAAATACTACAGAAAAATCAGTTTATATATTATATATTATATATTATGTATTNATATATTATATTTTACATTTAATATTTTATATATTTATAGAGGATTTGCAGGGGAAAATGGTTCAACTGGCTGTGTCATCTCCAAGGGATGGGAACAGAGATGTGAGCAGGTTTAGTGCTGGGGCCACCACTACAGAATTCACTCTTTGATAATTTATTAGTTTTTTAGAAGCAATATACTTTATATTTAGGGAGAACCAAGCTATGCTGGTTTGCAGATAGTTCATTATGCATAAGTTTGCATATGTAATACAATATTTTTTTCCTGCTTACAATTAAGAAAGTAAAAGTTAATAAATGACAGGAAAATATTAGATGATATTTGATACCAGCGCCCCACAATCATCTGGAAAAGTTCTCTGTGTATTCTTAGGCTACAAAAATTAATAGAACTTTATAAACTAATGCATTTATGTCTTGACTACCAGAGTGAGTTTCACCCAGGCTTTGGTCTCCAGGTACAGTTTAAAAATATCACAGAATACCAGAATTGTTTGGGGTTGGAAGGGACCTTAAAGACCTTCTGGTTCCACCCCTGCCATGGGCAGGGGCACCTTCCACTATCCCAGCTTGCTCCAAGCCTTGTCCAACCTGGCCTTGGACACTTCCAGGGATGGGGCAGCCAAAATCAGCTCCAAGTGATCACCCCACATGTAATTTAGTTACCACAATGCTTGGACCAACTTTCAGAGCATGACAGTGCAATTCAGTTCGTGCCACGTTCCAATAGGAAAACCTGCCACAGTTCTTGCCTTTATTTGTTTTGTGTCTTTTGCACCAAAAGATTACCAGCCACGTGTGTTTGGGGCAAACTCAGGAGTTTCACCCCAAAAAAAGAGCAGCCTGTAGTTGTGCTACTTCAGGGGCGAAGCAGGGATGAAATTTATCTGCGTTACTCTTTATATGCATGAAGAAAAGTAATGAAAATCTCTCTTGGAGCCTATTTTTCTTCATTTCCCCCCAGTGCTGATTCAGCCACACTGGGCTCTTGCAGGTACAAAGTCAAGGCTCTGCCCTTCCTGCACTTTACCTACTCTTTAGACAATTAAAATTAAGCATTTCTATGTTTTCCATGTTGTCAGCAAAAGGAGGCAAGAGGATAATTGATAATTTTATACACTGCCTTTAGGGTGGCTGAGATCAGGTAAAATAAATTTTGTGCTCCTTCCCATTCTGGGCCTTCAGGTCCTGATTTTGATGCTCTCTTTTGTGGAAGTGTCCATCCCAAATTTATATGACAACTCTTCATTTTTATTCTCTCTTACCTGCTTACAGGGCAGCATTGCCAATTTGGGCAATAGTCACAGACTGGTTTGGGGTGAAAAGGACCTTAAAAACAATCCAGTTCCAACCCCCTGCTCCATCTCTTGACAATGTTTTGCAAAATGAATGAAAAACCATTTTAGATCATTCATTCAATTTTCCTAGAAAATCAGGATTTTTCTCCTACTGTGATGTTTTAAAATCTGCCAATTAAAGATCATCTGCTTTTTATCCTGGGAGCATATTCCACCTTCAAACAGGCATCACTTGGCAGAGCTTGGAAGGTTTTAGGGTTCTTTTTGAATGGGTTTCAACCAGTATTATGATTACAGTAACAACTTGTGTTAGAGTATTATAGTTATCTCCAGAGCATTCTTAATTGTATATCTGGAAAGCAATGTAATATTGCTCATTGAAATTTACATTTTACTGTTATCTTTAATATGGTCACAATTCTTTCTGCAAAGTGTAAGTACACCTGGGATGATGACTCTCATCTTCCATGCTGTGCACACGGTGCCATAATTTTATTTTGTTAATTATATAATTTAGTAACATAAAATGTGCCCAGAAATCTTGTTTTACAAGTAATAAAATTAAAAGTAGTAAACTGTTTTATTTACATCGTGAATATGCAAGTTCTATTAATGTTGCTGTGTGAAATAGCTTTAGTTAATATTTATGCATTAATATTTATAGATAAATGACATTTGCAATGGAAATTTGCTTGCAGATTCTCCATTATGATATAAAACTGACTTCTGCAGAATATTTAACCAGCCTCACATATTGGCTTCTGATCTTTTCGTCCCTACAATTTATGTTGGCTTCCTCATAAACCAAGTTCTTTATAATGGAGTTAGGTTTAAGTGATTCTAACTCTGAAGTTACGTTTTCCAGAAATCAGTGTGCCAAATATTGCCAGTGTTGGATGTGGGAAGAGCCTTGTATTGCAAGTTATCTTCCTTCAAACTTCTGTGGAACTTTATGTCCAATATTTACATGGCAAAAATGCCAGAATAATTTTCAGGTTTATGTATTTATAAATTTAGCAGTCACCCCTCTTTCCTGCCCATAAATGAATAAATAAATAAATACATGAAACTAAATCAGCCACAGAATTCCTTGATAATTTGCAACCATGTATTTTAAAAGGGCAGTAAATTTTGCATAACTCCCATTATAATTCCGTCACTACGTTAAGCACCCCTATATTTTTATGCCTGCCTCCTAAGGAATAATTAAAGCATCATGCCAAGCTCACTGATGGAAAAACCAAATGGGTTTGGCATCTGAGGCAGGCACAAGTGTCTGAAAAACCTCGTAAACCTCCATGAGGGTAGAGAAGCAGTGGTGCTGTTTTTAAGCTTGTTTCTGGTGCTCACGTTGACACAGTTTGGGACAAATGCCCACTTCCAAAAAAGTTTTAAACACGCCACAAACTCACTCTGTTTACAAAGCTTGAAGATGCAGTATGTGTTCTTTCATTTTGATGTTGTGTTTTGTTTTGTTTTATTTTTATGTTACAGAACCGGGTGCTCTGCCAAAACCCGTAAGGTTTGGGTTTCTTTCTCAGTTAGATGTGACAGGAGATTTATCAGTTTACATTGCTATTGCACTCTCAGATAGCTCTTATTTAGACTTCTCTTGAGGAGTGGGTGTCCTTTGGCCACTGGAACAATGTGAACAGTCTCCAAGAGATATCACAATCCCAGACTGCTCCAAATAACTTAAAGGGAGATACTTCAGTGTAGAATCCCAGAATCACAGGGTGGTTTGGGTTGGAAGGGACATTTAAAGAGAAAAGGAGACTCAGAGGTGACCTTATCACTCTCTACAACTTCTTGAAAGGTGGTTGTAGTGAGGTGGGGGTTGGTCTCTTTTTCCAGGCGACGACTGGCAGAACAAGAGGACACGGTCTTAAGTTGCGCCAAGGAAAATATAGGTTGGAGATTAGGAAAAAGTTTTTTACAGAAAGAGTGATAAAATATTGGAATGGTCTGCCTGGGGAGGTGGTGGAGTCGCCATCCCTGGACGTGTTTAAGAGGAGATTGGATGTGGCACTCAGTGCCATGGTTTAGTTTAGTTGAGGTGTTGGGACATAGGTTGGACTCGATGATCTTGAAGGTCTCTTCCAACCTGGTGATTCTGGGATTCTGTGATTCTGTGAAAGCTCATCTCGGTCCAATCCCCTGCCATGGGCAGGGACACCTTCCACTAGACCAGGTTGCTCAGAGCTCCATCTAAGCTGGCCTTGGACATTTCCAGGGATGGGGCATCCAAAATATCCACATCATCACACAGTGACCACTCTTTCTTCCATTCCCACCCCTGGAAGTTTGGCTTTAATGTGATAAAACACAACATTCTGCACCTACTTGAAATACATAGATGGGCTTAGTCCAAGTGCCCAATAAAGTGTATTATTAGAACTGGGCCTAAACTGCAAGCCTTGATAGGAACCTGATTGCTTCTGCTTTCTCTGAAGATTTACAGCATTCCTTATTTGTGCTGTGCCTTGTTTTCCATGAATTATAATAGCAGAGCTAATCAAAAACTGCAATAAATACTGATATCACTGACATTAGATCAGCAAGGGGCATTAATACTCGTTGCAAAAAAACCCTGGAAGATAAATTATTGGAGGAAGGATAGGCATTTCAGCTGATTTTATTGTGACACCAGAAATTAAAATACAGTGCAATATTGACATTAAAGTATGCTCCCCTTTATTTGATTTGCTCAGTAATACAATCAGTAAGTTTTCAGTGCATTTGTCATACTTAGTATGTAATAGCTTTGGCCAAGATAGAAACCAAAATAATAGTCTCCCTCCAAACCCAGCCCAATTCTCATGCTTAAATCCTTATTTACAAATCCTATTCCACTGAAATATTTCTCCTTCTGTGTCTAGCAATTAAGAAGAGCATAATTTGGCATGCTGACATTACTGATCAAGTCATGAATTGCTCTCAGGGTGCTGTTACCCACTGAGTCTTTCCACAGGGCTCAGTTTGCTGCATTTACCAGGCAGGACACAGATCCTGCTGTGATCTGCAGTCGTGCATTGTCTCAGCAGCTGAAAAATGTTTAACCTACATCTGAAAAAACTAAATTTTAAGCCTGGGAGGAATTAGCAGACCTAGGGTGAGGTGAAAAAAATTATTCTATTTAAATTTGGGGGAAGGGAAAGAATAAATGTTTGAGGACAGGCATGGGCCTTGAGTTTCCTTCAGGCTGCTGTCTGGAGCCTCCAACATTTCTCTTTCCATGAGCCGTATTCTGGAGGGGATCCATGGCTGAGGGGATTCCCTTGAGCTATTATAATTTTTAGTGTATTTTATTCTGGAAGGAGGGAGTATTCTGTCTAGGAGACGGGGAAATGAGGCAAATCTCATTTAGAGAAGCTGTGCCGGTGCCTAATTTCTGTATTGTTAAAGCACAAAATTAAATTCTTGGTAGCTCTGCAGTTTTATATAATTGCCACCATTTTTCACTGAGCAAGGGAAAAAAATAAACAATGCTGCTTACATGAAGGACCATCCAGTGATGCTGCAGGACCAGGTGGTCAATGCTTAGGTCCTCTAGAAGTACAAATATTGATGAGTTCACCTCCTCTTGCCCTTAATCTTTTATTCCTGCAGTCTTTCATCTCTCTGACAACATTACTCTCTAAAATTCATGATGTCCAGCATTGGATTCCAAACCAACAACAGCACCCCAATTTCTAACAGTTGTGAGGAAAACCCCAATGCTCACATTCAAGATTCATGATCCTGGCTGACCCAACTTTTGTGATTTTACTGCTTTTTCTTCTCTGATGAAAAAGAATCCCATGTTTTCCATCATAACATCTTGATAATTTTCGTGAAATGTGCTCACCAGTTCTGCCCTGACATGTTTTGAAAGTGCAAAATATAAAGTCACCAATAATTCCCTGAGGAACATCATTTTGGATTAATTTTTTTAATCTGGTGATAGTTTGTGTTTGTAGGTAAAGGTTTCCATCTTAAAGCACAGCTACCAAAACATTTTTCTTACCTGCCCTAAGAAAATTCCTGAAAGAATTTCAGTCCTGGTGATTTGGATGCCTCTAATCCTGATTTCAGCCGTGGGAGTTAAAAAACCTGATTTATCCCTGAAAGAGAAGAGTGTGTGTTCCCAGGTATATTGTCCTGAGGAGCTGAGAGCTCCATTGGTAGATTATTTCTCGAATCACTGCAAGAAATAAACAGCCTCACAAATTCAATCAAATAGGTATAAAGCTCTTTAAATGTTCAGAGCTGGAGAAAGGGGATGCGGGAGTTAAATAAGGAGCAGGAGAGGAGATGAAATTGTTACTTAACTACCAGTTTGTGAAGGGAAATATGTTTAGGGAGTGCATTTTGTCTTGTATGTATTGAAAAGGAGACAGCATTAGGAGGAGATTTTTACACCTAGTGGGACTTTTATGTTGTTGTAGTCAGGAATAGAAGAGCAGGATTGATGCTCCAAGTGTAGGAAGCACATCCATTTCAAAATTTCCTTAGATTTAGCAGTGTAACCTGTTCTTCCCCCTTTAACATTTTAAAGCTTTATTTTTGTTGGAATTCATTGCAGTGCCAGTATAAAAATACATTAAGCTATAATACAAACCTTGGGCAAGATCCAGGTATGATGAAGTCAGTAGGAGTCTTCCTACTGCCTTTGGATGAGACTTATGGTTGTTCTCCCAGCAATTATTTATGCCTTCTGGAAAAGAAGCATTTTTAACACAAAAGTCTAACCCAATGATAGGCTTGTGGTGGAGTTCTCAAGGGTTTTACTTAAGCCTCTCTAAGATAAGATACAAGAGTACAGAAACCATTGAGTCTTGGTTTGAATCTCTGTGGTTTTGGTTTTTTTTAAAGCTGACAGAAAGGAAATAATTTTCTATTATATCCATTTTTAGACATTTGAATAAATTGCCTGATTGTTAAAGATACCAAGCATTCACACTTCAGAAGAGCACTTTGTATTAGTAAATGATGCAGGATGTTACCCCCCCCCAAACAGAGAACTGAGAAGAGAAGCAAATGTCCTGAAAAATCAGTCACTGTGACCCATAGTGCCTGGAAACAAGCTCTACCTGGTTTTCTCCTTCATGTTCTCCTTTATGGCCTCCAGAATCATGTCATTTTGTGATAGCAGCTTTCTGTCTGAGGGGTTTTGATGGGTTTGATCTTTGTGAAAGCAACTGCGAGGGCTTTGCTTCTCCAGGGACAGTGATAGAGGAGGAGAACTCGGCATCGGAGAGGAGCCAACACTTGGTAGCTGTCAGTGCACGATTTGGAGCCTCATCAAACAGAGCAGGAGGAGCTGTGACAGCCAGAAAGGTCTCTCTGGGTTAAGGGATGTGAGGCAGGAGTATGGGAAGAGCTCAGGGTTCTGGGGAAAGGTTTGGTGTGGATGAGCTGCCTCACAGATTTGGAGAGCTGGGTGGGAAGAGATCTTATGGATGACAGAGCAACCTGGGATAGTGGAAAGTGTCTGTGCCCAGGGCAGGGGGTTGGAATTAGAAGGTCTTTAAGGTCCCTTCCAACCAAAACCATTCTGTGATTCCATGATTCTGTGCTTTGGGAACAGCATGGAGTGATGGGGGCATTGTGGAGAGCAGTTGGAGGTGTTGGGAAATGTGGGAGTGGACAGAAATGAGGATGTTTGCCACAAATGAAGAATGTAGCTAAAGCTTCAGAGGTAGAGAGACCAAAGATCTCTAAACTTGACCTGCTTCTGAGAGCAGCTGGTAACAGCTCCTTAAGTCATCAATCAGTGCTGTGTTACCCTTCTCTTTTAGATTCAAGGAATTTCTGAGATAAAAGTTGCATCTATGACATTCTTGTGTAATAATTCTTAAATTTGTTTAACTGCTTTTGGAGTTCTTTAATATATGGCTCCAAGATATCTATGACAAATGTTTGTGCATGAGAAAGTATTTATTTTCCTCTGTCTAATCACTCAGTGCAGTTCTCCCCAAGGTCTTGTATAATGAGAGCAATGAAGAATTACCTTCTATTCACCTTTTCCATTAAGTTTATAAATGCATAGGTCTGCCTCTTTTTTTTTTTTTTCCTCCTTTCTCCACAAAGCTCATTTTGAGTGGAAGACTTTTCACACCTTTATTACTCTTGTTTGTATTTTCTGTTCTTTGGTTTAGCTGTGGCACTGCAGACAGAGATGTCCCCCCACACCTTTATGGGTGATGGTCTCTGTATTGTTCCCTAAACCTTTCAAAACAGAACCTTCTGTTTGTGTCCTGGAGCATCCCAGAAGGTTATAAATGTGCTTTTTGAGAACAACTCAAGCTAACACAAGATTTCCTTCCTGAGTGAACTACTGAAACAGGAAATATTGTTGTAAATGTACTGTTGGGGTGTTGCAACACTTTAATACTGATCTAGTTCTAACTGTGCTAAATATTTTGGTGTATAAGCAGATTTCACTCCTTCAGCAGCTCTAGATCAATTAGAGACATAAACATGAGCAAAGAACCAAAGCAGATTCCTGTGGGATTCTGCTCATAACTTCCCCTCATTGGGAAAATTGACTGTCTTTGATCTTTTAACAGGATACAGATCTGTGAGGGAGATTTTGCTTGTACCAGATAGTTTCTTGAAGCTTTTCTGTTAACGACTCAATCACAAAATTCTACTGATGTGGTGGTACTGTTCAAGTGCCTTAAAGAGCTTAATTGTACCTTGCTCATCTACCCTTGCCTGGTGATGTATCTGTGTGCAGTAGGTGAATCTTAAAATCTCTTAACGGGGTAATTGTGGAGAGACAAACAGACAACAAATCTTGTACAATTGATTAAGAGAATTTTGACAGTAAATGGAAGAGAAACAGAACTTAAATCTGAATAAATTTACTCAAAATTTGAAGAAAACAAGAAAGTACTTTACTTAGTCATTTTCCTAATAGTGATTATGATGAAAAAGTAAGAAGACTTTTTCTTTCCGGAGAACATTTATCTTTAAACTGCAGCCTTTGGATATAACTAAGATTTGGAGTGTGTTTATACAATTTTTATCCCATAATCCATAATCTCATAATTTCGTGATCATTAAGACTTTATTCTTCTTCCTATTTTGGTTTCATCATTTCTCTGACTCTTTTTGCCTTGCTAAGAATTATTGCAGAATCTCACCTAGATATGGATCATAGACAGGATGCTCCTACTGAGATTAAGTTCATCTGCTTAAGGATGTTCAAGTCAGCAGATTTGGGGGGCAGTAAGAATTTTTTCCTTGTTAGAAAGATTAACAAGGATTTTGGGGACTTGCATGTCTGTTAAACATTTTGGAACTGCCTTGTTCCCTTTAGTCCATTTGGTTAGAAGGAGCCAGGGCAATGGGGGTGGTTGTAAGGTGTCCTGTTCTTGCTGTGGGGTTTGCTTGTAACTTTTACACTGAGAGTTTAGGCAATAACCTAATTATAGGGTGAGTTTCTTTAAAGTGTTTTGCCCTGAGCCAACTATTGCAGGCTGATGACTGGTCCAGTTCAATTTTAAGTTTAGAAGTTCTTCTGAGAGACCAAATGGTTTTTAAAGTAAATTCTTGACAGTCCTCGGGTAAGTAAATTACAGAGAAATGGAATTATATTAACGATACTTCAGATAAAATTTTAGCTGTAAGATCTGGCTTCTATTACCCACTGTACATTACTGCCCTTCCCAGCCGTGCTAAATAATCATTTCTCTGGTGCTTTATTATTTTGTTTCTGTTGTGTCAGTGTATTAATAAAAATGTCAGTATATGACTAAAGTACATCATTCTATTCTGTCAGTGGAAAACGGCCATTAAAAAATAAATAATAGGGACAGAAAGACTCTTATTGTTATGGCTGGGGAAAAGAATCACAGAATCATAGAAGGGTTTGGGCAGGAAGGGACCTTAAAGATCATCCAGTTCCACCCCCTGCCATGGGCAGGGACACCTTCCACTATCCCAGGTTGCTCCAAGCCCCATCCAACCAGGCCTTGGACACTTCCAGGGATGGGTCAGCCCAGCAAAAGCCCTGGTCATATTTAAATGAAGATGAAGAATATGAAGGGTGCCAAATCATGAAGATGCCAAAATATGAAGGGTTTATAGCACACATTTAAAGAAAAATATTTTAAGAAAATATTTTCTCTGATTCTATTATGATGTATCTCTTTTCCAAGGAAATTCTAGTGCTGTTCACAGTTATATCTCATTCCTGCTAATTTAGGTGCATACACCTGGCAAAACCCATTGAAAGCATTGAAACTGAATGGAGTAAAAATGAAAACACTTTGAGACAATACTTATTTAAAAATATGTAAATCTGATGTTGTTCAGCTTTTGCCCAACACACTCATCTGAGTTATTATGTTTATTAAAGTGCATTTTTTCCAGACAGAACTCAAAATACAATCTTCTATGCAGATAAAAAAATATTGGTTTGTTGGGAAGTAGAACAATTTAGTATCATCTGTCTCATGAGACAGTAGTAATATTTATTATGTAAAAAACCCATTTTTTCTTAAAGATGCCAGCAAGCAGGGGATAGCTTAGGGAAAATTCCTCTGGTACAAGATACAGACCTTGTTCTCAGCTTTATGTACCTGATAAATGTTGTTCAGGTTTTGTCAATGTCACAGGAGCCATTAGCAGATCGCTTCAAAAGTTCAGTCATTTAAAAATGAACTGAGCTTTCTTTATTGGCATCCATTATTAAAAAGAAATATAACCGAGTTGTCATGAATGACTTTCATTTCACATCAGTTTCCCATCCATGTAACTGTGCTGCTTTCAAGGGACCTGCTCCTAATCTGTAACTGTTACAGATTTTAAAGTCAAAAGGGCCATTCTGATTATGTGTAATCTGACCTTTGGCATAACATATGACATAAATTTCCACCTGCATTATGTCTGGTGATTAAGTCCGTGCTACTTTGAAAGGTGATGAATAATGGATTTCACCTAACTTAATCTCTCAGAAAAAAAAAAACAAAAAACCTGTCATACAGCTCAGCTCTCTTAAGTAAGTGGAAAAAAGACAAGTACCTTTCAAGAAAGAGTCATCGCATGTGTTCAGTTACTTAAAGTGTGACAGATTGAGCTGCACACTGAGGGTCCTGTGTGTCCCCACTGCCTATGTTCTGGTTTAGAATGGCCTTGTGTGTTAACCAGCTCAAAACAGTTAATACAGACTTACAGAATCATGGAATGGTTTAGGTTAGAAGGGACCTTAAAGACAATTTTGTTCCAACCCCCTGCCATGGGCAGGGACACCTTCTACTATCCCAAGTTGCTCCAAGCCCTGTCCAAACTGGCTTTGGGCACTTCCTGGGCACCCTGTGCCAGGGCCTCACCACCCTCACAGTCAGGAATTCTTTCCCAGTATTGCATCTATCCCTGCCCTCTGGCAGTGTGAAGCCATTCTCCCTTGTCCTGTCCCTCCATCCCTTGCCCCCAGTCCCTCTCCAGCTCTCCTGGAGCCCCTTTAGGCCCTGGCAGGGGCTCTGAGGTCGCTCTGGAGCCTTCTCTTCTCCCGGTGAACCCCCCCAGCTCTCCCAGCCTGGCTCCAGAGCAGAGGGGCTCCAGCCCTTGGAGCATCTCCGTGGCCTCCTCTGGATTTGCTCCAGCAGCTCCACGTTCTTCTGGTGTTGGGGGTCCCAGGGCTGGGGCAGCTCTGCAGGTGGGGTCTCACCTGAGCAGGGCAGAGGAGCAGAATCCCCCCTCCCCTGCTGCCCCCACTGCTCTGGATGCAGCCCAGGATGAGGCTGGATGTTGAGGCTGCCAGCGTATCTGTACCTTTCCCCTGCAGCTTTGATCCAAAGATTTCGCTGAGCCTTGATCAGTTTTTCTCTGGGTTTATTATTCTCACTTAGGAGTTTATCGGTGTTCTGAATTTTTTCGGCTTCAATGCCCAAGTATTGAATCATGGAAATAAATCTCTATCAGCCATCGCTGGTAGAGTCAGAGTCATTTCCTCCTGTAGAGAAGGGTAAAACTTCAGATGAAACTGGGTCAGAAGGACACACTATTTGCACTTCATCTGAAGTCTGCAAGACATCTGGGATGAGTCTGTCCATATGTAGGCTTTTGCTTTTGAGTCAATTCATCAAAATAAGCATCCAGAATGTTCCAACTGAATATTATAAAATGACTCAGGGAAGGCACTTGGGTTATCAGTGCCTCAAATCTCCTGAGAGCCCTTCAGTAGAGCCATTTTTTTTCTATATGTGGATGTATGCTAATACGTGTATATTAACATTAACCTGCCTCCCCCCAGAGCTTCTGTGCCAGGAGTCATAAAAATAAATCCAAGGAATTTGTTTCAGGGTTACTGTTGTCAATATCCTTGGGTATTACATTTTTGGTGTCAAATTCTGGGGGATTTTCCAAATCATGTTGATGTTAATAGGAACAGGATGAAACTTTGGGTACCAAGGAGTCCTTAAGTGCAGTTGTGCTATGTAAGAGAAAGGCTGAAAACATGTTCAGAGCAGCTGTGATGACTGGTAAGTTGTTCTTAGTTATTGATTTCTGCTGCTATAAAAAAAGGATTCTTCTATATCACAGCATTTGAAGCTAATTAATTTGAAAAAGTATTTTAAAGTTAATATGCTTAGGTTGTTGGGGTTTTTTTTCCCACTGTGTATTGATGTGGAATTTTCTGCAATGCGTGGCATGTAGTGACAGGACCAAAGGAAATGGCCTCAAATTGCACCAGGGAAGGTTTAGATTGGATATTAGGAAAAAATTTCTTCATGGAAAGGGTGGTCAGACATTGGAATAGGCTGCCCAGGATAGTGGTGGAATCATCATCCCTGGAAGTGTTCAAAAGGTGGATGTGGCACTTGGGAAATCGGTTTAGTGGTGAACACGGTGGTGTTGGGTTAATGGTTGGGCTCAGTGATCTTAGAGATGTTTTCTGACCTTAATGATTTCTGATTCTACACCTACTGGCCTCAGCCAGATAAAATCAGACTTTGATAATGGCTTATTCCCAGCCTGGTCATGGAAAAGGACATTCACATTTGGGGGTGGTTCTTTATAGTTATTACCTTAAATAGCTCTGATAAGGGGTGATGAATCCATTGAAGGTGCCTGTGAGGAAAAACAAGGTATGAACCAGACAAACCTGGTATTTTTGAGATCTCCCCTATTTCTACTCTTTCTGCAGAAGCAAGCCCTGGGAAAAGCTGACCCCTCACATTACTTTTTTCACTGATATTTCAGGGTGTAGTTTGTGGATGCTGAAGGGAGGTAGCTGAGCTGCTGATCCAGCTGCTCATCAATTCCTGGGAAGTTTGCGGGCAGTGAAGGGGTAAGAAAGTTGAGAAGACCAGACAAAACAGAAATCTCCTTGGTATATAGGATTTCACTGTGTCCATAATCCGTCAAATGCTTCTTGAAACAAAAAGCCCCTTAGCACAGAAGAGTTTGGCAGGCTTACTTGGAGAACTGTTCAAACAGAGCCGTGGATGAAGAGAGATACAGTAGTGCTTCAACTTGTTTGTTTCATTGATTATATCATACAAAGGCTTTTATTTATTAACTGGGAGTACATTCTGTTGTCAGCTGAGTGAATGCAATTTCTGTGCAAGAGTTCTGTGTGGAGGGTAAATTAAATCCGAGATTGTTTTTATTATTTGCATCATTAGCAGTCAAGAGAAAACTTTCCTTTTCTCAATGTTGCCAAAAATGATCTTTTTGCTTTCTTTTAATTTAGAAAAAATTGTGAAACAGTAAGGAAGCGGGTTCTTGATATGCATCTGAAAGGCTTTAGAGACAGATCCCATCACCTGTGGAATAAGAATTACTGAATAGTTGTTGAGGTACGATTTGTTTCTGTGAAAGAGCTCCATAAACTGCCTGATTAACAGATACCAGCCCTGCTGGGTCCAACAGAATTGTTACACAGTATAATTTAATCAGGTACTTGAATACATTTCAGGATTTTCCAGTTGCTGTGTGGTTCCCCTGCGTGAGTGTAAAGCAAGTCTAAGCCAGAATGTTTAAAAGCATGCCTGGCAGTAGGCAATTTATCTTACAGGAGGCTTTTTGGGCTACCACAGATATCTCAGAGTCTGTTCTTTGCTCCCATGTCCCCTTTGGCAGCACAGCTCGGTCACAGCTTTGCAGCCATCAGGTTCTGGGTGCAGCCATTGGCTCCATCACCTCCCAGCCCTCCTGCACATTCCTGCTGCATCCTTTGAACAGTCTCCATTCAGCCAGCATGAGATTATATTATTAATATGGCCAGGTGAGTAGGATGACCTTATTATGGATATCCACGCTGTATAATGTCCTTGTTAAATACACAGACAGTGACGGATCTCTAAAGGGACTGGATCCCATTATTAATGTCCTTCTGTGCTGTCCATCACTTCACATCAGTGTTTTGCAATCAGAGCCTTTCCCTAAGAACCGTTTGTGTCCTGCAGGATTGGTGAAGGGACAATCTCTTTTGTGAAGGTAGAAAGAGAACAGGGTGTCTTCAGGTGCTCGGTGCTCTGTGAAGCTGTTTAATGTAGCAGTGGTTTTAATGCGCTGCTTTATGTGTGCTCACGGCCCACAGCCAGGCAATGCTGCCTACAGGTCACCTGTTAATTGAAGTTTCAAAGCCTTCAGCTGATGAATGTTTTCTGGCAGCAGTTATATTGGAAATAACATTTTTTATTTGGGAGATGTAGGTGAAACTTAAGAGTCACATGAATGTAATTCTGCTGTTCTTCACAGTGAGCCAGAAGCCTGATCTGAGAGGGGAATAATGCAGGATTAAGAAAACCACAAAGGAAACTTAGTTTATTCGTTTGAACCTTAATAAGAAATGTCTGTATACTCTAAAAGCCAGGCCCAGCTGCTTGGTATCGTTTAATGAGGAATTATATTTAATCAGCGTTGCCTCGGAGTGGCTGCGCAAGAGACTTTCAGTTGTTCTCTAGGAGGTGTTAGTCCTTTTAACAACAAATGAGAAAGGACTCCTAATGACAGCAGTTAATAGATGTGAGGGCCTTGTGCTGCTCTGTATGGTCTGATGGGTCAGTTAAAATGAGACAACAAAACATACAAGCACAGACGGGAACAATTTGGGCTCTTTGTGGAAAGATGAATGTCCGTGGCTTAACTGGCAGGAGGAAGAAGGAGCTCGCACAGCCCACCCAATTACAGTTTCTTTCTCCCAAGAAAATGAAATAATTTGGAGACTTTGCAAACGTTACTGTGTGTTTATGTACAAAGATAAAAGGGGCATTTTCATGTGAGCAGGCGTGCGGCACAGCAGGCTGTGATCTCTTTGTGCAACTCGTAACCTTTCCTGGACCAAATGCCCTTTATCTACTTATCATTACACAGACAAAACCCCTGAAGTAATGACTATTTGAACTATCTGTACAACTGAAGCTGGCAGGTCTTTGAGGCCGATAGTTACAATGCTGACAGAGTGGTCTCTTCAGGGCAAGGCAGAAATTCTGCAATTACGTCCCTGGCATTGGATATGGAAAGTGTTCCTGAGAAATCATAGAGCTGTAGACCACAGAATGGTTTGTGTTGTGGTTTTTCTCATTTTTTTAGCCTGTTCCCCCAAGTCTGCTCCAGTCTCAGCGTTATCCATGAAGGATTTGGGTTCAAAAAGGAAGGGAGTGTAAATAATTCTTGCACCTTGATCATTACATTGGTCGACAGTGTACGAAGTGTCTGAAAAATCAACCATGAGCAGGTCTTGGCCATGCAAGATTGATGTCTCACGTTGATCTAAAATTCTCTCTTCTGGTAAAGCTCCATCCTTTCTGCTCCACATTAGAAAAACACATCACACAGTTTGTGGTCTTGGTGATGCTTGTTAAAATACCATAAGATTTGGCGGACATGGAGTCATAGAATCTCCTCAGTTGGAAGGGACCCAAAAGGATCATCCTGACGTGAGGGCTTGTGGAAACATTTCTTCATTAAAACCAGCTCTCAAGTCACTCTTTCTCTTCCATTTTACAACCAATATATAGTATTTAGTGCTAGACATGCTTTTCTGGATGTTTCAAAAACACACAGTCTCAATATTGGATATGATATGAATCCTTCCATGCTTAAAGGGCAGGGCATGGAAAACCAAGCTGCCAGCAGAGGAAATCTTTGTTTTTATCTGGGAGCGTTAGAGTTATCTCATAATTTGAATTTTCAGCAGTTTGCTCGAGTTGGTTACAGATCCCTGTGTGCTCCTGCAGTCTCTCTGAAGGCTGGGCTCTTCACACCTCTAATTTCCAAATGTCTCTTGAAGAGGGAAGAACTTGTGTTTTGGGGGGTTTGACTGGTAAATGACAAGATATTTAGTAACTTGGGAAATTTCTTGTTAATGCTAATATTGAATTGATCGAGTTGGAAAAAGGAGGATGGGAAAAGACCAGCTGTTAATTACAGGGGGGTTCCCCTTCCTGAGGGGCTTGTGCAGGGGTATTGTGAGAAAAAAATGTGTCTTTTAGGACTGACTTGTCTGCTCCTACTGAAATCACGGGTAACAGTGTTATTGTTCTGAGCCCAACTACTGCATCTTTTATAAACCACTGCTTATAAATGTACACGGGAGCAGAGGGGGGAAAAATTTCCCATAATAGTTGGAATTTAAGCTGATTCAGGTGCTCAGGTATCTGTGGGCTGTGTAAAGCTTTTCATGACTATTGAGAGAAGCCATTTGAAAACTCATTTGCAAATTCAGCATGTAGAATTTGAAGTATGAATAGATGGTGTGACACTGCATTATTTATCCAACACACCAACATTTTATGGGCATTGATATAAAGATTGGAATGAAGGAAGTTGTTGAAGAGGTAAAGAGAACCTGTAGAAATAGAAATACAACAGAGACTGACATGGAAGCGACCCAGGCTGCACCATCTTTGTTAATAATAAAGGAAATATTTTCCATGGAGTTAAACACTGATTACATGGATGAAGTTAAAAAAAAAAAAGTGAAATCTCTACAGGGCTAGCTTTTTTCTGTTCTTTCTTTCTTTCTTTTTTTTTTTTTTTTACCAGTTACCTTGAGTTAGTTTGCTAAATGCATTTCCCAAAAGTCACCTTGAAGTTGGAGGTTCTAGGAAATTTTCCAGTCTAGTTCTTTTATGAACCACCACCACAGAAAAATGTAGAACCATAGAATCATAGAATGGCTTGGGCTGGAAGGACCTTAAAGCCCATCTCATTCCAACCCCTGCCACCCATGTCCAATGTGTAGCACGAACTCTGTGCAAAATAAAGTAATTATTGATTCTGCAGTATTTTAAGTCAACATTTTAAAAACTGTAGCTATGGGCCTGGGCTTGGAAACATATTGTAAATAATGCAACGAGAAGGGATGAAAATCATTAGCACTTGACCAGTATCTCCTTATGGGAGATAAATGTTAACTGCATTATAATGTGTTGTTTCATTGAGGTAGAAAATAGATGACATGTCTTGAGAGAGTAAAATGCTTAAGCATAATAAGCTAAAAAGTAAAATCAAATTTAATTTGTGATATGTGTTCATTTTCAGGGTTACATCAAGAAAGTTAATAAAAAAAAGTATGATCTCAGTTGCTTCAGAAAGGCATTGATTTTTTTTTTCATAACCTCTTCCAACTGAAATTGTATGATGTAACTTTGATAAGCAGAGAAATGTCCACCTTAAAAATAGTTGTTCATACTCCCAACTGAGAAGTCATTTCAGAAACCTTAACCTTTTTAATAGTTCTTTATCTTTTCTGCATTAACTGAAATGAATTGTCATATCTAACTGTCCTTGGGCAGAATTACCCTCTAACTTGAATCAGTCTTTGCTGCTCCTTTCTTCTAGAGGTATTGGCTGTTCAAAATATGATGTCCTTCTGGTTTTATTTACTCTTGTAAACGCAGCAAGTTCCTCTGGGTCCCATTCCTTGCACAGACAGCCCTGTGCTGCTGAATACACTGGCAGCAATTTTCTCTCAGTCCTTATATTTGGGATTTATCAGTCTGGAGCAGGAGTGATAGGATTTTTTATCACATTTTAGTATCAGTTTCTCAGACAGCAACGATACCTTTCTATATTGATGTTACAGGAACTCCATGGTACATTTGAAAACAGCATTTATCTTGTAATTTCCTGGTTTCAAATCTCAGCTGAACATTGGATTTGCATTTATAATGACCAGAGGTAGATTTGAGTTGTACGGGGTGGGTTGCAAAGATTGTCTTAAGATGCAGAAAGCCCGATCTCTAAAATAGTTTAGGTCTATTGTGGGTTTGGTAGTACCCAGCTTCTCCAGCTCTCATCCAAGGAATATCAGCCTCTCAGCAATGCAGCTTTGATGGTGCTGTTGGTAGGTCCAGAATATTCACTGAGCTCCCAGAACCACTGAAGGTGGTTTTATTACAGGACTGAAATAATCACAGAGTCATGGAATATCCTGAGTTGGAAGGGACCCACAAGGATCGAGTCCAGCTCCTGGCCCTGCACAGACCCCAACAATCCCACCCTGTGCATCCCTGAGAGTGTTGTCCAAACCCTCCTGGAGCTCTGGCAGCCTCAGGGCTGTGTCCATTCCCTGGGGAGCCTGGGCAGTGCCCAGCACCCTCTGGGGGAAGACCCTTTCCCTGATATCCAACGTAAACCTTCCTGACACAACTTCACACCATTCTCCTGGTTCCTGTGACTGACTGTTTCTTGCTGTATCTCAGAAATGCTGTGTTCATCCAAAAATAGCAGCATTCAGGCATAAGGAACGTCATATAAAAAGGCATGGAACAGGTTTTGTTTTCCTTTGGAATTATTTTGATGATTTTTATTCTTTTTTCCTGAGAACGTGGAATCTTTCCAAGCCTGCAAGAAAGTATATTTTCGTAGAAAAGAAGCTTAATTAAGAGTAGTGACAGTGGCTGTAATAATAAGATACGTGCATAAGTAATATATAGAATGAGAATTTATAGATACATCCCGAGAACTTAGCAGAAGGAAGGACTAATATATAGAAATATTAATGTGAGTCGTCTTCAGTGCCAGCGTTTTCATATTCCCAGTAGAAATACAGTGGTAGATGACACCTAGTGGAGTTCGGCATCAACTGCTGCAGGAATGGACCAGAGCCTAAAAATCTGGTCATCTTGGAGTTAAATTAAAAAAAAAATATTCCTGGAGCTGTTGCATCTCACTGTTCCTCTTGTTCTATTTACAGATAGGAGAATTTCGTATCATTGCCAAATTGTTCATCCCGTTAAAAAAGATTTAGTCACAATGGGACAGTGAGGGAGAAAAAACCTTTTTTGGCCTTTAATTAATTAATTTATAAATATTTATTTTATACTTTCTGGGGGTTTAGGATTTAGAATTATAAATACATTACTTTTGGTTACTAGAAATGTAGGTTTGTCTTTACATGGCACATAGTGGGATTCTTGGGGTGTCCTGGATAGGACCAGGAGTTGGGCTCAGTGATCCTGATGGGTCCCTTCCAACTCAGCATATTCTATGATTCTACATCAGAATTATTGAACTAAACTAGACTATTGAAAAAAGAAAAGCATTTTTTCCTGACAAAAAGCAGAGTATCTGTTGGGGTTTTTTTTAGTTGTTGTTGTATTTTTTAAAAAACCACTTTTTTAGGATTTCTTTTGACTCATGCATTTAATGAGAACCTGAAGCATTGATTTACTGGTGCATTAAAACACCTCGAAAGAAAAATATGAAAAATGTTTTCCTCCTTTCTGTAGATAGCTCAGGGGTAAGGAAATAGGTGTCTTACAAACAAACTTGATTCCCTGGTAAAAATACAGTTCAGTATTTAATCTTACTGAATAAAATTAACATAATAAATCACTAAACCACCACTTTCAGCATCACATTCTCACCAGCATCCATGTACTCAGCTTTGTGGACAATGGTGGTTTGTATTTACAAGGTGATTTAGGTTCATATTGGAAATTAGACTCTTGGAGGGTGTTCTTCCGTTTTTGTTTTTTTGAGGTTTTTTTTAGTACAGGTCTAACTCAGCTCTCTGATACTCACTTGTCCACGAGCCACACTGAAGAATTTGTCAGAAACTTATCAATTGGGTGTTAATGCCAGGTGAGCCGGGATGTGCCAGGAAGTTTTGTGTTCATTTACTTATGTCTCCACTTGTGGACATGAGAGCCACGGGGGCACAGTCACCTCAGAGATCACACGGTGCTGTGACACATCCAGGGGTGTTCCTGAGGGTGGGGTCAAGTGGATTTGTCCCAGCAAGAGGCAGCTGCAGCACTGCTGTGCCTTTCACACCTTTTCTATCTCTGGAGAAACTCCATTTAATACCCCATCTCCCGTGAAAGCTCCAGTGGTTGATGTTGCTCCATGGCAGATGTGCTGAATTGGCCGGGATCCATTTTAATCTCTCATTTACTCATTCTGATAATGAAGCCTTGACCTCCCAACAGATGGGACTTGCAGAGCAGTTCTGCTCACTGCTAGCAGTGATTGTGCCTGAGCATGAGGCTTTTCTCTCCAGTGGAATGGCATTTGTGCTCGGGGATTCAGGGTGCTGGAGTCACAATAACTTGGAATTACTAGATAAACACAAACACATGCACCAGTGCAAAATGATGGCTGCAGCAGTCTCTGCTTTGCGGTGGTCTCACATCCTAAATACTGTGTTCAGTACAGACATGAGCTTCCAAAGGTGCTTAAAACCATTTAGATCAGCAGGCAATGCAGGAGAGCTGTCTGAGTTGCCATGCTCCCCATCCCTGGAAGTGTTCCAGGCCAGGCTGGACTGGGCTTGGAGCAGCCTGGGATAGTGGAAGGTGTCCCTGCCCATGGCAGGGGGTTGGAACAGGATGAGCTTTAATGTCTTTTTCGACCCAAACCATTTTGTGATTCTGCTGTTCTGCATTCGGAGTCAAACCAAAAACCTTCATGGACAGTACCAAGTGACAGTAATAACAAGTTCAGTTCCTAACGTGGGAAGAGTTAGAGCACCTGTGACAGCCAATAATTGCATCTCTGCTCTGAATGGCCTTGTCCATTAACTGCATTAGGAACCCAAACCATATTATGGACTCTACTCCATCAGTTTGGAAATACCCCTTTATATGTTCCAGGTGAGGATTTGGTGGTTCCAACCCTATGTAATTAACACTGATACAAGATGGCAGCACTTTTAAAGTCCTCCTGGGGCTCCAGGAATAATTTCTGGAATTGTTCACTTATCACATCTCTCCTGAAGAAGAGGCGGCCATGAATGTTTTCTTCATTACAACGTGCCTGATTTTGAAGTTGCCATATACTTAGAGCAGTTATGATATGCAGAGTTCTGTGGACTGGCATAGAAATTTCTGGATTTCTGTGTCATTTGAGTGGGTGTTTGTGAGTGTGCCAGGCACCAGTTGAAGCAGGAGTGAGTTTGGTGTTTGACATCCAATAGAGAGAGCAGCCTCCTTGTCTCATAAGGTGGCAAAATCTGAAATTAGGGGTTTGCATTCAGTCCTCACAAGTCTTCCCAACTTCACTGACATTAGGATCACATTCTTGAGTGGTTTATGCAGTCTGGGTATCCCATTACCTGGTGGGAGACACCTTTGCAGACCCTCTCCTGACTGGGCTCAGGTGAGCTCATTTTGCTGGCCCTGAATCCCAACCAAGTTAAATTCCAAATTCCCAGGACACGCTGACTCAGCTGTCACCACTGCAGATAAATCTGAGCTCGGTGGTGAGACCTGAGGTTATTTAGTGTGTGCTAAGGACAGACCTTCCTCGAGTCAGCGCTTCAGGGCCCAGTGCACAGTGAATATACATAAAAGCAAAAGATGGAAGTTCTGCCTTATATCGCAAAAACATTGATATTTTCGGAATAACCAGAGAGACAGTTTCCTGTGCTGGTGCTGACCATGATTCCTAGAGTGAAAATAAATTAAAGACCTTTTTTGCGCTGCCAAAGACTTTCAAATATTAATCTTACAGCAGCCCACATAGCACTGAGGGCTTAAATACTTTATTTACCAAATTGGCGTTCAGAGCCTGTTGTGAAAGCTTGGAAGGACTCGCATCAATTTACTTTCAGTCGAACATCTTTAGGCAGGGCTGGCTCTTTGGGTGTTACTATCAAGCTGCTGGTGTGCATTTACTTTTGTTTGATACAGGGAAGATAAAAAACCCCATTTGTGATGTTCTGTAAAATCCGTTAGTGTTGAGAATCGTAACTCTTGTTATGGTGGTCAGGTTAATACCAGCAGCAATTTTGGATTGTGCTCCACATTTTGTAAAATAACCTGTGGACTTCGGAGTTAAATGTAGCTGGGTAATGAGCCACAGTCTGGAGCTGTATCCGAGGCCAGGCTGGACGCTGTGCTCTCCATCCCTTTCCCTGGGCAGTGCAGGCTGCTGGAGCAGCGGTGATCCCACTCGATGGAGCAGGGCACCAGTGCTGCTGGAGAGGTTGGGACTCAAGGGCAAAACCACATAATCTGTCAGCAAAAGGAAAAGAGTGGGGAGAGAACGGAGTGACAGGCTGAAGAAATGGAATGTGTGAGGAAGGAAGGAACACACTTCAGAAGGACAGTTCTAAAAAAGCAAAGCAGAGGAAACCTACATTTTGTAGTAATATCCATGCAGAAAAACAATGTGAATACAACTATTGAGTCTTATTTTTAAACCCTACGTGTATTTACTTTTTTCTTTAATCCATATTTTTCTGCATTTCTGTTTTCTCCATCTTTCACCATAACTGGAAATAAAATTTAGATTTCTTTTAATAGGTAAAATTGTATTTTTATGTTGAAAGTATTACTTAAAGAGGAAGTATCCTCAGGAATGCACTCAATTCAGGGATATTTTAAAATCATCACTTTCATTGTTTAATTTCAGTAAAGAAGATTTAACTTCACGTGACTAATCCAGAAATAAACTACCTCACCATGTGGTTGAGCTCTGCTTTTATTACTTTGATTCTGTGCCATATTTTCTTGTTGATGCAAGGAAAACTAAGATGTTGAGTGGTGATTTTTCCACTGCTGCTGTTAAATATTATTGAAAAGAAATATTTTACTTACTACTTGTAACATGAACCCTACCTGTTAAGATACATCTCAATAGTCAGATACTGAAAGCAGCCAACTTGGTTACAGAGTTTGCCTTTTTGATCCTTTTGGGGTATTAGGAAGATGTTAGGGAAATAAAAGATCTGATGCAGTAAATCAAGTCTGTTTCTGAATGATCTGTATGAAATTAAAGTGGGATAAATCAGCAGAAAGTTGTAACTGAAGGTTTGGGGTTTTTAATGGAATTTCCCAAGACTCATGCTTTTAACTTAAAAATGCAGAATAATGTAGCATATCTTCCTCCAGCAACAAAGGAACTTCTATTACAATAAGAAATTGTTCAAATCCTATAAAAATCAGTAAGAATCTTCTCAGACATAGGGAGGGTTTTGATCAGACCATCTGGTTCTGAGGTTGAGTCCTTTATAGCGTCATATATCCTCCATACGTCCCTTACAGCATCGTGACATCAATTTCAGCAGACTTCTGAGTGATTCTAATTTCTGCAACTGCAGATCCATATTTTAATCCAAGAGCAGCTGGGGCCATGCTGGTAATCCACTCTGGTTTACATAAAAATTTCCTTTAGGGGAGAGCTTCACATTTCTCTTTCTGTGGTAAAGAAAAGTGATTCAAGACTTTCAGTTATCCTCTGTTGCTCATTTTCTCTATGGTGCTGTGGGAAAGCTGCGTTCCAGCTGCGCTTCCCAGTGGAATTATTTATGGGACTTCATTAAAAACTCTGTTAATGAAGACCAATAAATTAAAAAAAAACCCAACCAACCAAACACTAAAAAAGAGGGGTTTTATCAGAGAATCCCAAAATAATTTGGGTTGAAATGGACCTTTAAGACCATCCAGTTGCAACCTCCTGCCATAGGCAGGGACATCTTCCACGAGCCCAGATTGCTCCAAACCCTGTCCAGCCTGACCTTGAACACCTTCAAGAATGGGGAAGCTACAGCCTCCCTGGACAAAACATCTCTGGTCTTCCCCAAAGAGATATTTTTCCTTAATCCAAATATTCTAAAGCTAAATATATTTGGGAATCTTGGCTCTTCAATGTTACCTGTGCAAACCTTTTAGATCTTTAAAATTCTGTGTTTATAATGGTCTGTCTTAAAGCTGGAAACATGGTCAAGTGTAGGAAGTAAATGTTTGGAGGAGATAAGGAAAGGTCTGTCTTGAAGACAACCTGCAGCTGCAGAATCTGTGCCAGTGCCCCAGCATGAAGCAAGAGTTTCTCTGTGCTGTTACAGAGTCTCTTAAATGCTGTTACCTGAAACCAGCTATTCTCAGTGATCACTCTCTGGTGAGGCCAAAATGTGCAATAAAATTTTCATAGGTGCTGCAGTCAGGGTCACTGGGCATCCCACCAGCATAAAAGGACTGGGTTTGTAATGGCAACGGAAGTGCCAAGTTCAGAATTAAGAATTTCTATTTTGTGGAGGAAATAGCTCAAGAAGTTATATAGGCACTAAGGTAAGGAATTATGTGTATTTTGATGATTCATGCTCTCCATGGGTTGTGATCATTGTTCATGAGCTCTCTAAGTTTTCTCTTGCATGCAATAAAAAATCGAAAGAATAGACACCGCAGTGTTAGAACTGTGGTATTTGGGAGTAGCCTTGAAAATGTTAACGAATCTGTAATTAGAAGCAGGAGTGTTCATGGGAATTGTGAATCATTTGCTGAGAAAAGCAGATCTGAGCAAATGAAATGGCTCCAAATAGCAATGGCAGAGAGCTATACATGGAATTTGGGTACAGGATTACTTCATCTCAGTACCCATGAAGTAACAAAGGGCGTTGGTGGCAAAGGAAAAAAAACTAAGCAAGAGTTCCGTACAAAAGAAAGGAAGTCAAGAAAAGACAGAGCAGAATTTGGTCGATTTGATGGTGCTGTAAAGATTTCATGGATAATACTCAGCATCAAGACAGAATGGACAACTCAGATCCTCCTTCCTGTTTAGTTGTGAGACAAGCACAGAAAAATTAGTGTGGAAAGGACCTGTGAAAGTCTCTGCTCCAAGCCTGTGGTCATCTTAGGTCAGATTGCTCCAAGGTCTTATCCAGGCAAATTTGAATATCCTTAAGGATGGATATTCCAGAAAAAGATAGAAAGAGCAATACCAGAATAACAGAAATACAGAAAACAGAAATGATAAAAAGGAGACAGAACCTACTAAGAGACTGTGAGGTTATGTCTGTGAGGCACAGGTTATTTTGGCAGCTCAGTACAACAAAGGAGGCAAGAGATGGACAAAGTTGATGGTCCTGGGCATTGGGAAAGAGGAAGGCTGAGGCTGTGATGGGTCAGACACCAAATGCAGCAACTCCAGACCTCCAGAAGCAGGGCAGGTGTAAGTGTAGCTGAGAACCAAAAAAGTATAGCAGGGTGGTGGTAAAAGGGGCCAATATTAGAGCCAGGCACGTGTAATAACACTTGGTGCAAGAAAGTCAAAGAAAACAAGACTTAGGCAATTCAAAAACCTTCTGGGCTGCTTCTGGTGGAGAAAAGTCATCAATGTGAAGTCAAGTCTCATCCAACCGTGAAAAAATAAACCAGAATTAACTCTATCTGAGAACCACTCAACTGCTTTTAAAATCAATTAAATTCAAATATGATGGCAGTCACTGCTCTGTCTTTGTGCTGAACTCTGTACTGATACCTCTGCCCCCACAGGTCAGGAAATGCAGGTGTGGGAGGAATATTAACAGTGCAAGTGGATGAAATAGGGTGCTGTGAGATGCATAGAGCTGTAGAGCTAAGGGAAGGGATCATGTGTTGCAAGTGACTAGAATATGAAAAAGAGACAAGAAAAAGTTTTATATATATATATATATATATATGCACGGGGATGCATATAAGTGAAATATAGAGGTAGGCAGAGACTCTCGGTATACACTGCATTGAATCCCAGCACTCTCTGTGCCAGTTTTTATGTCAGCAATGAACCAGTCCAGTTGTACAATCAAGAAAATACCCAGTGCAAGGTGTATAGTGCTTAAATTATCAATAATACATATTTTAGAATAAAGTTGGAAAGCAGGCATTTGCAATTTATTGCTCTGAAATGTACATTTTGTGTTGGTCAGGTGAAGCTGATAGTGGCTTGCTGTGAAATGACAAAAATGCCTACAGTATATTGAAGCACTCCAGGGTTCATGGCCAGCATTTTCAGTGGGAGTAAATGATTTTTCTTTATTTTTCCTTTTGTTTGTCCTCCTCCTTCTTTTTTTTTTTTTTTCTTTTTTTTCTCCTTTTTGACTTTCCAGTTTGAGACAACTTGTCATTTGGGACTGCTGAGGTGCTCTGCATTTTTAGGAATCCAAGGGAGCTTACCTTCAACTTTGCAGTGAGGATTTGAAGCTTTTTGGTATTCATGTCTTCCTTTGGCTGGTGTGAGCTTGGGCAAAGGCACAGGGGAGTCAGCAGCGGGATGTGGAGTTTCTGCCTCTCATTTTGCTCCTCTGTGATTTTACCAAAAGGAGAATTATGTCAATGAGGGGAGTCTGGCTGTTTCCTACAATTCAGATACCTGGAAATTCAAGTACACTCCAGCTCCTGGAAAAATACATGAGAAGCACAGAGCAGGAAAGAAACCAGGTTACTATCACCAGTAGTACATATCCAGTCTATTTTCTTTTTGACATGTATTTGTGTATATTGCTAATTTTTTCTTCTTTTTCTTTCTTTCTTTCTTCTTTCTTTCTTTCTTTCTCTTTCTTTCTTTCTTTCTTTCTTTCTTTCTTTCTTTCTTTCTTTCTTTCTTTCTTTCTTTCTTTCTTTCTATTTCTTGCTTTCTTGCTTTCTTGCTTTTTCTTTCTTGCTTTCTTGCTTTTTTGCTTTTTCTTTCTTTTTTTCTTTCTTGCTTTCTGGCTTTCTTTTTCCTTCCTTCCTTCCTTCCTTCCTTCCTTCCTTCCTTCCCTAAACCATGTGGAAAACTAACATCTGAACAAAAGATGTTCCACACCCCTGAAAAATATTTTCTTTCTGACTTTATGTTGTGAATTCATTATCTGAGGAGATTGTTTAGGTTTCAAAAACCGTCACGCTCGATACGAAGAACAGCTTACGCCTCCTCCTTCCTTTAACTCGGTGTGGATGTTGTGCACGAGATAGCTGACACAGAGTTATGATATTATCAGCATCATTTAACTTCTTGCACTTAATTTACCTCATTAACATTTTTATTACATTTTGTTGCTATTGCATATTGAGGAAACACAGTTATGAAGTCCCCCAGCTCAGGCTGAGCTACCAGCACGAGGCTCAGGGGTGTCAACGTGCCTGAAACTGGATTAAAAGTGAAACTTCCCAGCTGCTCCAGTACCCATCCCCTTGGCAAAGGTGTGGGATAATTTATGACTCAGGGTTTCCCAATTTTCCAGATCACATTCCTGCAGTCTGACCAAATGATATGCTGGAAAGAAAAATGGTGTGTTGACCACGGGACCGGTGTTTGATTTCAAGCCTTGACGCACCAATACCCCAGTGGGAAATGGTCTCGATAGGATGGGAGTTTGCAATCTGTCCTCAGACACCGTGAAGGCTGTAAATTCCTACACCTGGTGCTCACCTTTGTTTCTTACTGATAATAGGTGGGAAATGGGTATTTATGATATTTTAGTGGTTGAGTTGCTGAAGGTCACAGATACTAAAAACGATGGGGTGATTTTCTGCAGTGATGTTACAGATTTTAAAGAGCTTCTTAAAAGAATGTTGGTATTACATCTATGATTCTGATAAGTAATGCTGTATTATCATCCAAACTTTTAGATTCCGCAGAATTTAGGGGATCAGATTCTTCTGGAGTTCTTGTAAATGCTTTCACTAGTTTTGGGGTTTTTTTGTGTGAAACGTGAATGCAGTCTGGGTATTAGGAGCATGTAATTTCATCTTAATTTCTCTTCAGTGTTAAAGAACTGAAGGTCATGTCATTTATTTAAAAATCTCTTTTCCTTTCAATTTTCAGCATGGTCTTTGTAGCTTATGGACTGAATGTCATGACATTTTAATGATGGTAGAAATTATATAGACTGCAATTTTTTTTCCATAAAGTTTATAACAGTCTGTAACTTTACAGTAGAAAGCTCAATTTAACCTTTAAAACTCAGTTCATTTGAAATAGGTGGTCAAAACAGTTTCTTAGATTGGTGGTATCTCATGCTTTATTTTATAAATAATTTCCTCTAAGACATAAGCACATTCACTTTGGAGATCTAAAAATTAGTAAAAAGACACTGTAGAATATCAATTTGTTAAGAGGCTTCTGAAGGGAAAAGGGTCTCAAGCTTTTTTTATAAACCCCAAGTCTTTGCAGAAATGTTGCTGATGAATTCTCTTTCTAATTCTTCTGACTAGGAGGGATGAATTTATTTTTTAATTCCTTCCCCATTCAATCAATGCTAACAGGTTCATTTGTTTTCAGCTCCTATTGTTACTTGTTTGGCAATAAAACAAAGCGTGTGCATCTGGTGATCTTCAGCAGCCCCTCCAGTGATGGTCTCTGTGGTGGGCACCAGGAAACTCCTGGGAGTGGGGCTGTCAGACCATGCACTTAACACTGAATTTTCTATTCTACTAATTGCTTATTGTGCTGCTTCACCCAGAAATAGCTGCTGGTGTCTCTGCTTTATCCAGGCTCAGATAAGCAATTTGGGAAGCCTCAGTATGGAGGAGACTTCCCCCTACAACCTTCAGTGCAATCCTCAGATTTTCTCAATTCTTTCTGAGAATGGCATTGATATCACTGATGTTCCACTGCCATGACTGAGCATCTTTCTCAACAGCCTTCAGAGTCAACACCCAGGTTTAATTTTCCCTAAGTCATTGTTTATTCATACAGAGGACATGGATTTCTTTGAGGAATGCATCCCCATCTGGTTATCACTTTTGTGCTCAGAATTAGACTTCTCTCATCCTAAATCAATTACTTCTAGCAGGTGCAAAGCCATAATCCCTTTGGTACCTGGCAGCAGGCAGAATTAGATGGATCAGATGTGTAGTTTGAAAGACTGTTAAGAGTCTTAAAAATCAATTGAATCAGATTCTGGGTGGGTTACACATAATCTCAGCTCAGGTACCATCTGAAAGCTTTAATGTTTGTGTCTAATGTTAAAATGTCTAGACTTCAAAACATACTGCAATTCCTAAGAAAAAAGAAAAAAGAAGTTTTGTTCATAACTGTATACTATTGAACAATTTTATGGCCTGATTTGTTGAGAATTTCTTCTCCCAGTCTTCTCAAAATGTGTATTGTCAGCCTTGAGGAAAGAGGAGGGGGAAAACCCACCTCTGCATGATTTGCTGTCCCAGCTTCTCAGCCACCAGAGATCTCAGCCTTGATGGTCTGGAATAGTTTATTGAGGGGATCCAAGAAGAGCTTGCTGCCTGATTAATCAAATAATTAAGCATTGCAGTTATTTAGCCTTAAATTAATATTAATAGAGTGCTATCTCTAATAATGGAAATAATCTGTTTCAATCAAATCATAATTTCACATGTTGCTCTGTGGCTTTCAGTTATGCCTTTCATTTGCCTGTTGCCCTTGCTGGTTTATCTGTGTTTATTTGCACATATGTGTGTGTTTGTGTGCTTATATACCAGGACAGATTACTGAAAATGTGGGTTAAAAAAGCCATTTCTCGTGCCATGAAGGGTTTTTTGTGGAATGCAAAAGGTGCTTTGAAACACAGACCCACACCAGCCTTTTACCACAGAATAACTGAAGTACAGGAAGTGCTGCACCTGAACTGATACAGGAATTTGAACCTGGGAATCAAAACAATGAAAGTGTGGAATTTGTGTCTCCCATTGTGACTCTCAGTTTGCATACACAGTTAAACATTCATTGGTCTGCAACAAGGGGAATTATTTATTCTGCGCTTTGTCTGTTGGAATTGTTTTTTGCCTGTCTTCCTCATTTCAGAGAGTGAGTTCAGGAAAGGGAAATAAAATCTTGAAAAAATTGTCCAATACTGATGAATCGGGATTTTCTAATTAAAAAAAACAAAACAACCCAAACATTGACTTTCTATGGGGTATTTTATTTTCTGTTTTCTATTCATCTGCAGAGACAAACAGCTTTCTTTTTCTGTTATGGAGAATCACAGCATCTTTTAAGATAGGATTAGAAAAATATGCGGGTGGAAAAGTTACGGAGTTGTGTGATTTATGTAGGAGTTCTCGGTGCTGTTGTTTATGTGTTCTTTGAAGGAGAAGATTAGCATGGAAAAAATGTGTGTCTGTGGATCAGTTTGTCTTCCTAGACGAGCTCTGTTGTCACCTGTGAGTTTGAGACACAGAGTATCATGAACAGGTCTAGAAAAATTACGTAACCAGGTTAGTGAGTAATGGGTTTATGCCAGAACTGTGTGTCCCTTTTTTTAATGAATGAATTCAAGTAATTCATTTATTCCAGTTTCTGATGGGTGTTCCCTGCACGTGCCTTTGTAGCACTAACTCTGAAATTAGCTCAGGAATGATTTGCAACTACAGAATATTCCATAGCACTGCAAAAAATGTGAAGGAGCCACCTCTTTTCCCTCTCAGTTATGATTTCAGTTTATTTCCAAAGCTGTGGTCGTTACATTCTGAGGACTTCCACGTTGTGTCCCTGCTGTGCTCACGCCAGGCTGATTCCAGCCATAAATGCAGATCTGCGTTCCACTCATTTTCCAGCTTTGTTCTCATTTTATTTTGTAATTATTCTCCGTGCTCTCATTGGAGCTCTTTATTCCACACCAAGAAGTGGCAATATCTTTCTGACAAAAAGAAAGCTGAGGAATGTGAAGGTTTGCAGGAGTTACGAGCACAGGGAAGCAGGAATGCAGACTGCTCTGCAGTCTCACATAATGCATTTGCTGTCAAGCACCCACAGGTCCAGTATTGGTAAGGATATTATTATTAGCTTGTATAAAACGTTCTCCTTTAACCATAAGACCCCAGGATTAGACCATAAGACCCCAGGATTAGACAGTAGGGAGCTGGAAAGGGCTCCCTGATTTAGAGAAACCCATCCCAGTCTAACATCAGTGACCAGCTTACACAGACCCTTTCCTGAATAGACCAGTTTTCATCCTGAACATCATCTATTCCAGTCCCTCAGCAAAGATATATTTTCTTTACCTTTGTTATGTCCACTTGTTGGTGCATACAGTGAACTGAAGTATTTTGATATATATGGAAAATATAAGAGGAAGCACTTCCTTTTCTTGGGGCATGAAAGACAAGAAAAAATGTTTTTGAAAGATCTGGATGACTTCATAACTCAGGGATGATAAGACCAAAGCTGATGCATGTGTAAATTTGGTACTTGTTACGATTTCTGATTAACACTGTCTCTATATTGTTAGTGGCCAAGGTTATCTGGGCAAATTACCTCAGAAATTCTGTGATTCTATGAAATTCCATGCTGTTCCTTTTGCACTGATATTTTTGTAGGTGTTTTGAAGCCAAAGACCCAGAGACACAGAAAACTTTAGGCTTTTGATTATCAACAAGGGCTTTTTGATGTTAGAGTGATCCTCAGAACTGAAAACAAAAGTCTCTTTGCAAAATGTGAACAGAGACATCAAAGGTCTCTGAAATGCAGGGATAATAAGGTCCAGTATGTAGAAATCCCACATACAGCCAAAGGGAAGATGTGAGGAGAAGAGTTAACTGGATGTGATTGTACAGAAATGCTTCATGTCTGCTGTGTTTTCTGTCAGGTTTAAATGGGTTTTGTCACTTTGATAAGCTTTTCCAAGAAAAAAAAAAAAAGAAAGGAAAAAAGTGGAGTCTACGAATAAATAGCATTAGACCATGGCTATCAGGCTATGGCAGGTCATTTAGCAACTGAGGAACTCCTTTTTCACTTCTCCTGCTGATCATATTTTATCCTGATTTTAATCTATCCTCAAAGGAAAAGCAACCCACAACCAAAACCACTTTCTCTTGGCTGACTTCAAAACTATCCACAGGAGGAGAATTCATAGGCCACCTACTCAAAGATGTGTTTTTGAGCACCTTCTAAGAAATTCCAGTTCCTTATGAAAATACCAAATGCTACAAGTGAAAAACCAGACTATTAAAAATTGGTCGTGAATCCTGGCAGTAATGGAGTGTTAGTTGAAAATATCTCCAAAAAAAGCAGGGAAAGGAACCAGGTGATCCATCCTTAAGTGAAGGATTATAAAGCAACCTGGCAGGATGGATTCTTTGGGGTAGTGGCCAACTATTTGTGCCCTGCTGTTTCCATTTGAATGAAAAATCAGCCGCCTCACAGACTCTGATTGTTCTCCACATTCAGTACTGTGGCCAAAGCAGAGATTTTTGCTTCTCTCTTGAAGGTTCCAGCACAAAATGGAAGATACAACAGCATTCATAAAATAAAATTGAATTGTTGGTGTGCATAAATACACTCAGTACTTAGGAAGCTGCTGGAAAATGTTGACAATGGCTGTGATTTTTCTTCAGAGTGGTGGGGTTTTGGCTGGGATTGGGTTATTCTTGCAGTGATGTAAGATCACGGGCCACCAGCTCTAGCGCTGGGAAAATCATCAGGAAAATTTAGCCCTGTGTATCCCTTTTTTTGGGCACCTTTTGCTGAGTACAGGGCGGCTCTGCAAGCCCTATACACGCAACATAAGAGCACAGATCAAATATTTATTGGCTGCTACACACAGCAGATTTCTCAGCTAAATACTACTCAGCCAAGCATTAATAGAGTCTGCCCTGATGCCATACCCTGTGCTGCCTTGGAGGTTTTCAGCCGGGTGTGCAAAGGTTCTCCTTCATTGCTCCTTGGAACAGGCTTCCAGCTCCTTGTTGAGATTTTTCTTTTCCTTAAGATTTTCAGCAAGCTTTGTGTAGAAGTAATTTTTGTTGCCCAAATCTTTGAGCTGTATCTTTGACTCCAGGGGAGGAGATGAAATCCTGCAAGAGTGCTGGGAAGAGGAGCAGGTAGGGAGGTTGAAGGGCAGAGCTGATGATGGAGATTTCAGTGGGGGAGAGAAGGGATGTGGGCTTGACAGCAGCAGGGATGGAAGCAGAGAGACAAAAATAGTCAATACAGAGCCAAATACTTGGTGGCGAGATGAAACCTAATGAAATAGGGAAAAAATTCAAGGCTTTTTCAAGCAATTCCTATTTTCCCCCAGTAATGAGCCCAATGGTTAATTGTTTCCCATGTCATGAGGATGCAAATCAAACAAAAACAAGATCAACACCCCTGCAATATTATTTTTATGGAATTTTAGCTTATAGGGGCTTGGGCCATTAACAATTTTCAGTTATTCTTTAGGTTTCTGTATTACTGTGATGGAAATTAGCCCAGCTCCTCAGAAGTTAATGAAGTTCAGGAGCTCCCATTGGGTGTGGATTTGGTCCTCTATGTCTGATACATGTCACAACATTCTTCTGTGGACTTCACCTCAGGCCTGTGAGGACTTCACTGCTTATTTCTGGGCTCAGTAACTCAGCTTGCAGCTCTGGACAGTCACTCACTCTCCCAAGTATAATAATTGCTTAAATTGCATCCTAAAATTGTGTAATTTTTTGAAACTCTGACAACTTTTTGTAAAAACTGGATATACACTTCTTTTCACTTCCATGCAGTATGAGTGGATCAGGGAGATGGAGGATTGGATAATTTTTGGCTCTTTAGTCTTTTTAAACTGCTGGTTCATCCCCTGCAGCTGCCTTGATTTTATAGGTGCACTAAATTTGATGACCGTGAAGGGTTGTTAAACAATAGACGGTGATAAAAATAGTTCCCTTTGCTGACATTCTATGTTTTTTCTAAACTAGTTCCATAAATTGCATCAACAAAACTACTTGCACTCTTTTATTTTTTTTCTAGCATTTGAGACAGGTAAACTGAATTGTCTCTGTAGGACCAAGAGCAAAAAGAAGAACATACAAGTGATGGGCCTGGTAGTTCTTCAAGTTAAACATCCTTGTTCTTACAAATATGGTTGTTTAAAGACAGTGGATTTTCCACACCACTGTTTCTGGAGCATTTACTCAAGAAACTCTTACACAATATCCTTCTTACAAGGTTTTTGTAGAGCTTGACCTCTGAATACAATTAACAAAGTCCTGTATGAATTTCAGGCTAAATGAATTAATGTGATGTTTGACAAGTGAACTGGAAACATTAACTGACCCTGGTGTTTCTGTAGAAATTTCCCTTCCTGGCAGGGTTATAGAAACTTGTGTGTATCATATGTGGTATGAAATAAGACCGATATTGAAATGAAACTTTAAATAGTATCATTTAAATAAGAGATAAGCATTCAATTATCTTGATCCAAGAGGGCAAAGAGGAAGCACCGTGAGAGATGCTGACAACTTCAGTGGAAGAAAAGTAAAGGAGAAAATATATTCTCCTGAGTCAAGGAAGAGATTACAATAGAGAGAGGAATATTTAGAGAGCAGGCAGTGTAAGGAAGCTGATAATGAACTGTATCATAACAGGCAAGGTCATTTGAAGAAACAACTGCCTGATTATTCAGCTAATCAGAAGCATCAGCCAGGCTCTTACCTGTCTCTGTTGTGCAGCTCCATACAAGGACACAGACTACCTGCTAATAAAAGGATCGTAATTGCATGGCTACACTCTTGTCTTCCAAGCCTTATCCTTCCAGTTGGAGGTGTGAGGTCAAAAAGATGGTAGCAGTTGTAAAAGAGGAAGGACAAACAAGAAGAACTGGGTGATAAGTTTTATTTTTAGAAGTTAAACACTGGAATTTTTGAAATGTTTGTATATTCAGTGAGGTTTTTCTGCCTAAAAAGAAAAGTTATAATAATTCCAGCTCCAAAATAACTATATTAGAGAATCCCTTTTTTTCCTTCTGTTTGGTTTGAATTCTGAAATGCATTTTAAGGCCATTTTTCTTTGTGTACTTATTCCCCTTCCATCCTAGAGCACTGACCAACTTGATCTGTTAATACTCTCTAACACAAACCAATTAAACATTCTGATTCATTCTCCAGCTTCTCCAGCTTCTATTGGAGTTACTCTCTAATATCTTCCTTCTTAACTCTGGAATGTGAAATATTCCATTATCAGCTAATATTTTATAAATACCTAAATAGACACTTATTGAGCATTTCTCTTCTTTGGATGATACCAATGTTAGATGAATTATTACTCATCTATTAATCATATTCTTAGTAGCAGTGTACTAATTAATGATCCAACAACTCATTTGCTTCTCATAAAAGTCCTTCTATTAAAATAGAATGTGAGCAAATTATCAGGTTCCGTCTAATAGAGCACCAACAACCAATAAATTAATTAAATAAAAAAGCTAAAAACCAAACTAAAATCCATAACCCTGGGAAAAAAGAGAAAGATGTTTGAGACATTCAGGCTCTGATCAGATGGTGCTCTTTTAGTTTTGCTTTCTGTTTATGTCCTTTCCTTACAGTACTTGAGCTATGGCATCCAGACAAAATCTGCTTAATTTCAAAAGGCAGTTATGGATTTACACGATTTGATAGTGTTTCTTGAAATGCTGCCCTTTGTTCTGAGGATAAAAAAACTGCCTCAGCTTGTGTAAATAGTGTGGGAAGGGGGGGAAAAGTTGACAAGATGAGCTCATAAATCAGTGATGATGAAGAGAAATCTGTCATCAGCTCAGCTGAATTACAAATTGAAAACAGGAGTTTCACAGTTGTCAAAAAGAGTATCAGTTATGCCAGATTTCCACTTGTGGGGCCTGGCTTGAATTTTTGTCATTGTTTTCTTAGGATGTATGTATACAGAAATGGTTTATCGATATATAGTGCAGTAATTTAAAAAATAAATCCACTTTATCTCCACGATTTTGTTTTCCTGCCTGTGCAATACCATCTCTTTATGAGTCATCCACCTTAACAGTGGTTGTTAAAGTACATTTGATTCAAAATTTAAAGACAATTTTGAGCTCCGTATTTATTTTTGAAGAGCCCATGGAAATTTCCTTTGAACTGTACCATCATCTCGTTCCCATTACATCTGTGAAGGGAAAGGAAAGCAGACCACACATTATTTGTCAAGAGTGTCTTTGCTGTGCCTTGGATTCACAGCCTTTTTTGCTCCAGTGATGAAAATTGAACATAATTCTCATATAAGCCCTTAGAGCAATGACCTGTTTCACCCTTCAGAGCAAAGAAACAGAAACCAATGATACAGGAAAAAGAGGTTAAAAAGCTATTTTTGGAAAAGTGGGTAAGTGCAGCTGAATCAGACCCTCCCTTCAATCAGCTCTCAACAGTTTGCTTGGGAAGATGCTGGAATATTACATTTGGCAATCACTGCCTGTGTTTAAGGCTCAATAATGCTTGACATTGACATCCTGTCATGAAGAATTAGTTCAAACATTGGATCTGGAGCAGCTCAGGAGGATGTGATATGTATGTAGGTGTTTGAAAAGCATGGATATGGAAAGAAAGAGAAAAAGAAAAGAGAAATTGTTGAAGCTGATTACGTAACTCCTAGTTCCAGTGGTTTGTGAGAAGAATGAAATGAATACAAGGAGGATTAAAAATCAACAATGTCTTGACTGAGAGGGTCAAGACAAACATGGACTTATTCCAGCTCAGGAAACATAATGAGGAAAAGTCCCTTGACCAGTTTGCTTTTAGATAAAAATAATTTCCTTGTACTGGAAGAAACAGATCTGATGCTGAAGTCAGTAAGATATTGCTGCCTTCTCTGAGAGCTGTATCAGTACAAGATGACTTTGCAGATATCTCCTGGTTTGGTCTTTTATGCATCTGTGAAAATTAATTGCTTTAGTCAAGACTTCCTTACAGAAGGACATCTCTTACCAAATAAAACTTTACTGTTTTTTAAGATAAACTTAGCAATAGAACAAAACTCACTTTATTTCAAAGTCTGGGAATCAAAATCAAAAATCCTCCAGCTGGCACAGGGTCATGAAACAATGACACGGAGAAAGGGAAATATTAAATAGCCTCCAAAGGTCTCATCTACACCTGTTCTTTCTGACTCTGTCATTGCATCAACTTCTTAATGACACTTAAAATCAGAGGAGATGTGTGATTTTTCCAGACTCCACCTTGGAAAGTTAAAACCATAGAAAATTAGTTTGTCCTACTGACTTATGGAAATAGTCTCTATGAAATTTAAGGCAGTCTCACCATTGTAGATCAGATTTTTGTTGTGTTCTGTATATACCTTCTTCCTTTCCCAAAAGAAATCAAACAAAAAGACAAAAGACTGATGTGAAATGATGTTTTTGAGATGCTTTTCCAAATGGTGAGATTGCATCATCACTTTCCTTGAAAGGTGATGTGTCTTTGTCTGGTCATTCAGACATAAAAATGGAAACAGTCCTAGAAACCAAGTTGGGATTCCTTTCTGGAGGGTTAAATAGATCATTTGTCACTGAAGTCTTGTTAGTTTGGCTGCTGGCAAGTCAGAAAGAAAAATGTTTTAGCAGAGCCATATAAAGATCCTGGCGAAGGAGCTTTCAGCAGCAGCATTATTATCTGATAAGGCTGAAATCTCTTTGGGATCTTTGCCACTCCTGACTGGGGATCACTGCTGGGCCTTCACCAAGGCTCTGTGTTTGCTAAAGGCAAAACAACAGCATCAGTTAAATTAAAATAGATAACTAATGAGGGACTAAAGGAAGTATTTTGTCTCTGTCCTTGTAATAGAAACTTATTTTCTCCTAAAGGCTCTCTCTCTTCACAGTGTCTGTATTTTTAGCAGGGTGGGCACACTCTCTGCTGGTAAAATTAGTTCTAAAAGCTCCAGAGAAAGCTGACAAATATTAACTACTTGATAATATTAAATTATTGTAAATGCAATACAAAAATTCAAGAAATCCTTAGGATTATCATGACTGATAGTGAGTAGCATGGCTGGAACAGAAATATCAGTCAGCATGAATATACATATCCATCTATATATATTTATATAGTATATACACACTTATATATACACTTATATATGGGGAGGGAGAGAGAGAGGTGCCAGGGGGAGATTAGAAATGGGACTTACCCTGCCTGTGCTAAATCAAACACTAAAGATTCAAGGCCAGGCAGTGAATTCATTAATTCAGCTGGGGATTGCATTGGAATGAAGAGATGAGCTGCTGCTTTTAACAGTGCTCGAGTGTCCATGCGAAATACAAGGATGGTTTATCCAAATTACTCATGTGACCTCACAAAGAAATTGATTGGGTTCTAACTCTTGGCAGTCCTTGTTCTGAAGTCTGAAAATGAGACAGTTCAAAAAGAATGTTCATAAAAATATATATTTAATCCCGAATATACCAAATAAAGTTTCTAATGTGGTCTAATCAGCACTTCTGTCTGCTTCCACATGGGAATCATTTTTGGGAATAACTGTAATGGAAAAGCAGTAAAGCTCAGGGTGTACCAGGCTGTGGTTACTCACACACGTACAAAAAAAGTATCTCCAATCGGATAGTCTTTAGCATTAAATCATATATATATATACACATAAATGTTCTTGTTAATAATATGTCTCTAGATTATTTCTCTGTATTCATTTACATCATGGAAAACTTCCAGTGTTCACAGATCGAAGTATTACGTCAGTCTGGATTTAGTCAGAGATTTCATTAAATCCAGTCAAATTTTGCCAGAATTAGGACTGAAGAGAAACTTCCTAAAGACTGAACTTTTCCAAATCCTAGCCATGATATAGCTTTAATGCTAAAGCCTCAAGTGACAGCAACAACAATGAAATTCACATTTTTAAAAAAGTAATTTATGAAATATTATATGCAGAATGCAAATGAAGACACAAAGCATGTCCCAGAGAGATTACAACCCAAGCAGAACCTGGATCAAATGTCTGAAAACCTGATATCACAGCTATACTTAGAAATTCACTATATTTGGAAGGCATTCTAGCTTAATACGTGGTTTGAGTAAAAGTGAGCCTTGAGGATGCAATACATTTGCAGCAAATGTGTGCATCAGATTAGCAAAAAGAGAAGAAAAAAAACTTTTAATGGATAAAAATAAAAAAAATATAAGGATGTGGCTAGATATGGAGAAATTAGTCATAAATTCAGGTCTGTATGCAAGGGAAGTAGATTCTGAGAGACCCTTTCTGGACAGGTGACATGAAGATGTTTTGCTTGTGATAATGTGGAAAAGGATAAAGCTGGAGATGAGAGAGAGACAAGGAAGAGATGCTGGTGCCAGGTCTGCAAACAGACAAGATAGGATGGAACAAAAGAATTCAGGCAAGGAAGATGTGGACAAAATTCGTTTGCATGGGAAGCTGCATAAGAAAGAACAGCCCAAAGTCATGAGCATTGGAGACAAGGAAAGGGAGATTCGTGTGCACACAGCTGTTTCAAGGCAGAGGGGAAAGAAAAACACAGGGAATTTTTGTTAAAAATCAGAAATGTGAGATACCTTTGTGTATATTGAAATTAAGGGCTGATCCTTGGCTGATTAATATCAGGTCTGCAGCAAATTTCCTATGGAGCCAGGCTGGGAGAGCTGGGGGTGTTCATCTGGAGAAGAGAAGGCTCCAGGGAGACCTCAGAGCCCCTTCCATAGCCTAAAGGGGCTCCAGGAGAGCTGGAGAGGGACTGGGGACAAGGGATGGAGGGACAGGACACAGGGAATGGCTTCACACTGCCAGAGGGCAGGGTTAGATGGGATATTGGGAAGGAATTCCTGGCTGTGAGGGTGGTGAGGCCCTGGCACAGGGTGCCCAGAGAAGCTGTGGCTGCCCCTGGATCCCTGGAAGTTTCCAAGGCCAGGCTGGACGGGGCTTGGAGGAACCTGGGACAATGGAAGGTTCCCGGCCCATGGCAGGGGTTGGAATGAGATGGACTTTGGGGTCCGTTCCAGCCCAAACCATTCTGTGATTTTATGATTTTTGAAGTCTCTCTGTTTGCTTCAGTGACCTCTGAATCAGGTCATTACAGAGCTTTAGCTTTCACATGTCCCATCTGAATATTCTTATTCTCATTAAAGCATTATTCCTGATATGCTTTGGTTTTGCTTTTTTTTTTTTTTAATTAAAAAGGTCTAATTAAAACCTACAACAAAGATCAGAGCTCAAAATAATATTTGGGGTGTAATTTAACCCCAACATGTTATACACAATACTGAATTATCTGGTTTTGTTTGAGCTATTCTGAAGTCAGCTTTGACTTTTCATAATAATTAATATAGTTCCTCTCAGCTCTGTGGTGTCTCTCAAATGTCAGCGTGCTTGGGCCTCATCCAGAGGAAGCACTGCAGCACTGTCAGGAGAGCTGCCATTCCCTGGGAGGGAGAAGAAAATGAAACCACTTCTTATGACAAAAAAATCCTCAGTATATTTATAAAATATTGTTGTTTGGAAGTGTCTTGTCCATTATATAATGGTTCTAGTGAGTAAATTATTTTCTGAAACAGAATTGTCTTAAAATAATTTCTATAAGTGTTTTCCAATAGGGTGCATTTCCAGACTGCAGGTTGTGAGAGGATTTATTATTTTAGATTGAATGGCTTCCCATTCATGGATTCCCATGGATTCCCAGTTTTAGGTCACTGAAAAGGGTATTTCTGGTTAAGGATATGGTTAAATGCCTGGCTGAAATAGGCACATGAATGAACAGCTCTGCTTGTGCAAATACATTTATGTGTGATCAACTTGGATGAATGAGCTGCTTCACCCAAAGAAAAGTGGTTCCTTAGAAGAATGTGGTTTCATGTATACACAGTATTGCCAGAACTGGACTTTATGAATTCAACTGAGATGTTAAACAAAACACAGACTACAGTGAGAAATAAAAATAAATTATTAATTACTGGTAAGTGTGGATATGCAGAGCTGCAATATTGATTCGTAAGAAAGTAAAATCATAAAATCACAGAATGGTTTGAGTTGGAAGGGACCACAAAACTCATCTCATTCCAACCCCCTGCCATGGGGACACCTTCCACTGTCCCAGGCTGCTCCAAGCCCCATCCAACCTGGCCTCGGACACTTCCAGGGATCCAGGGGCAGCCACAGCTTCTCTGGGCACCCTGTGCCAGGGCCTCACCACCCTCACAGGGAACAATTTCTTCCCAATATCCCATCTATCCCTGCCCTCTGGCAGTGGGAAGCCATTCTCCTTTGTCCTGTCCCTCCATCCCTTGTCCCCAGACCCTCTCCAGCTCTCCTGGAGCCCCTTTAGGCCCTGGAAGGTGCTCTGAGGTCTCCCTGGAGCCTTTTCTTCTCCAGATGAACACCCCCAGCTCTCCCAGCCTGGCTCCAGAGCAGAGGGGCTCCAGCCCTCTTGTCATCCTAAATGTTTCCTTGATCTTCTTCCCTTATATCTTTACCTAACAAAATAGAGGCATTTTATAAAAAGGGACAACAAATCCAGGGTTGAGTGATTCTTTAGGAAAAGATATTGGTGAGTTACGGGGCACCATCACCTGTTCCTGGGCCTGCCAGGTCTAAGCAGGATGTGTCTCCCCAGCCCTGCTAAGAGCACTGCTGAATGCTGTGGCAGTTTGGGGTACAGACTTCAAGAAAGATAAAGTCTGTTTGAAAAGAAATGTAAAAATAATGATCAAAGACCTAGAAAAAATATGACCTATGAGAGGAGATTGAGTGAACTGATGTTTTGTCTGGAGAAGTGAAAATTGCACCCATTTTTTTTCCAGGTTCTGAATGATAAAAAAATGCTGCTGCAAAGTGGAATAAAATAAAGAGGTTTCATTTTCCTACTGGACGGGAGAAATAGTTGTGGAATAACATTGCAGCAGGGAAGGTTTAGATTGGAATTAAGGACAGTGTGACAGGAATAATGAGAATACAGCATAGAAGGATTTTGTCTGAGGATGCTGCAAAATCCTTATCATTGGCGGGTTTTGATAATAGCCACATTTGTCAAGAATGATACAATTGATTTGGACTTTTTGCAGGCTAAGTGAGCTAAACAGATTCTTAAAATGCTTTCCATTTTTTTTCCTGTCATTTTAGCTTCTAAATAACAATGTTTAATACACTTTTATACAATATTTTACAAAATGAAAGTATAAAGACGGTGCTGAATTAAGCTGTTTCATATCCTTGTTGTCAAACGCTATGGAATTGTAAAAATTTTAGTCCTGCTCTGAATATGAACAATCTGAGTTAGTGATGCCCATTCTTTCTTCTGGCAGTCTTCCGTCTTTAAGCTGAAGGAACAAAAATTCTTGGAATGAAAGCAACTGAAAAAAAGCAGGGATCAAAAATAGTCCAATTTATAAACTACAAGCTTAATAAAATAAACCCAGGGATTTACAGCTCTTTCCTAGTCTACCTTTATGTTATATATAAAACAAGGAAATAGAATAAAGCTGACAGCATGTCCTTGTTTCAGTCTCCAATTACACTTTATTTTCGAAATCACTAAGCAATGGTCTGCCTGTGATGTCAATCAACAGGAATTTCCATTACCTTGAAGACCAGTAATGTTCAGTCTACCCAGGGTGAATTAGTGACAATATGTGGATGCACTTTGAGGAAAAGTGTGAGTTTGTGCTGCTCTGAGTGACACCAGCTTTTACATCAAACACTGCTGTGAGATTCTCACCACAGCTGCCCACGGACCTGCTTAGGGCTGGTGGCCACTCAGTAATTTCACACCTCAGAATCCCAGCACAGGGGTTTCTGCACACCAGCTTTAATGTAAAGGTCAGATGTTCCCTGAGAATTCCCTTAATCCACTTTAATGATTTAATTACGTGTCAGTTTGTGTGCTGTCAGAAACTTGTGAAGACACATGCATGCACATAGATATTTCACTGAAATATTTGTGTGTGTGTAGGTTTCTTGAAATTAAGATTTCCTTTAAATTAAGAAAATATTATGAGATGACAGTAAGTGAAGAAAGTCTTAATTTTTCGAAGTAGAATGCAAAATGTTCCAGTTCCTAAAAAGCTAATATAATATCGACAGTTATTTGGAAGAGTCTTAATTCAATTCAGTTGCAATAAAGGATTAAAATGCCCAAAATTCTGGGCACAAATAGAACTTTTTGCATCTTCTGTGCTGAACTGTATTTACAGTTAGCAAATGCTTTCTAATATGGAATCCAAATCTCTTTTGTTGCAAATTGAGCTGATTCCTTCTTACCCTGCTCTGCATAGACAGAGAGGCCGACTGAACAGTTTCCCTTACAAAAGACTTGAAAATCTTGTGTCGTTTTTCAGAGCCACTTTTGTCTGGAATAGAGTTTCTTATCCCGTGAATATCATCTGATCCCGTTCTACAGGCTGCTGAGACCAGCCTAGATTGAAAGTATTCAATTAGCTTTAATTCAGCCATTTGATATGCTGGTGGCAGTACCTTATTACAAGGAGTTCTTTTTTCTTCTCTGACGTTAGGCAAATCTGTATTTTCAAAAGACATTACTTACCTACTTGAGGAAATTTCTCTGAAGTGGGGTGTGAATTTAGAGTGCAACAGTTGCTGAGCCCTGCTGGGGAAACTTGTATTGCACAATCAGTCAGAGGTAAAGGACCTTGCTGGAGGTGATTTCAGTTATTTTAGTGGAATTTACTGCCAAAATTATGGCTGCTTCTGGAAGTAGCTGCTCAAAGTCACATTCAGCAGGCTGCTGTCCTCTCTGGTGGGGTGTGTCCTTGTGTGGCTTGAGACCATTCCTGCTTGGCTCCGAAATGTGAGACCACTCATTTTCTATGCATGCAAGGAAATGTGTCCAGAGCCCTGGTTTCACACTCACAAGAACCCTCCAGATACCTGGGGGGAGCTGATACTCCCTTGCCAGCATAATTCTGGAGAATCTTCACTTATCTTTGAAAAATCTGAAGTCAGCCAGCTGAATACACAAATTTAGCAAAAACTTCCAGAAAAATGAAGGCTGTAACATCACTAGAGGAGTAGAAACCTTCTGGATTAACCAGACTGTGATCTGAGAATCAAGTCTTTTAGTTACCATGGCAGAAGTAAAACATTTTTTTTTTCTTCTCTGATGGCATTGATATGTTTCCAGTCTCTAACCTCTTTCACAGAGTTCCAAAGAATGGTCTAATCACCTGGATTTATGTTTTATTAGCTGTCTAATAAACAAAGGTAGCCACTGACAGTGAAATAAGACAACAAGGTTATTTAGGAGCACTGCATTGATATCTGAGAATTCGAGATTGGTGTGAGATTTAGCCAAGCCCTTGATGGAATGATGTGTCTGGGAAAAAAAAAAAATCTGTCTCCAGATCTCTCCAGACGTGCTCCAGTTTAATCAGCATCAGCCACGCCGAGCTCCCATCTGTGGAGTGAGGCAAAGGGAAAAGCTCCACAACCAGAGAGGTTCTGGTTCCTCTGTGATCCTGGTGTAATTGTCAGTCTTATGGATTCCTGTGATAAACTCAGACTTGGAAATTAACTGAGCTGAGCTACCAACTTCTAGACCTAGGACAGGTCTAGAAATAACCTTTTGGCTGTGAAAGCCTACACGGAATGGGAAGATCACAATTTATGCTCAATTAGCTTGGCTTCCTCCAGGGCTCCTGTGGTGAGGGGTGAAATCAGCTCACCTACAGACTTTGTGATTTCGGACTTTATTGCCACAGCAGTTCTAGGCCAACCTCCATTCCCTGGGAAAAAAACCCACTTGACGCGTGTTTGGATGGGGAGACATCCCACTGTTCACATTGGAGGGGACAGCAATGCCCATGGCACCTTCTCCTCAGTGACCCTGGGTTTGGGCTCTGCCAAAGTGTCACATCTGAAACAGCAGTGACAGAATCAGCCCAGCACTATGAGCCACCAGTTTGTGAAAATACATACAAGCTTTGACACTGAGCACTGAATTCAGGTGTAGAGAGCTGGTGCTTCATTAACCACCTATACTGTATTTAAAACTCTGGTGTCTAAAACTGGGATCCTTGCCTGGGAATACTCCTACTCCTTGGCAAAGCTACAGAGTCAAGACTATGTATCTTGATATAGGTTTGTGGCAAATGCCAAATGTGTTCCTGCCTGATTTTGTCATGTCAGCTGCCATTCTGCCTGAAGAACTGTTCAGGAAATGAGGCAGATTTTGACTGCAAAATGCTGAAGTATTAATTCACTTATCATGCCAGCATAGGTATCCTTGTAAGATGAGATTAACATAATTAAGAGATTAATACTAATTAAGATCATTAAGATTATTAGAGATATAAAGACATTAAGAGACTGGTATTTATTTCAAAGGAGGCCTATGCTTTATGATACATTTGTTCACTTACATTAAGATGGATTCAATAACAGCTCTGGATGTGTGCATAAACCTGCTTTGCACAGCACAGGATCTTCCCATTACCCTTCCTTTGCTTCCTGATTCAGTCCTGTAGTGAACCGAGTGCTGGAAATATGATGAGGTTTTCGCTGTCTCAAATAGTCTGAAAGTTTTGTGTAAAAGTTGTTCATCTCCTTTGCTATTGGCATTTTTTGCCAGCTTTCCAGTGACCTTTCTGGCTTCTGCTGGCCCTGCTCAGAAAGTGCGTGCATATATGATGATCTTCAAAGGTCTTTCCAGGGTTGACAGGCTTGACTATGACATGTTTTCCTGTCCCAGATTTCCTAGGAGGCATCATTTAATTGTTAGCCACGTTATTATGTCGCAAAGTACACAGCTGTCAGTAGCTCTTTTGTATGGGGATGAAATATTTTAGGTCTTGAAATGTGCAGTTTCCTTAATTTCGTGAATGTCACAGCACTCTGGTGTGAGCTAAGCAACTTAGTTCATTTTCTGGTAGTCACAGGAAGAATACAAAAGTGATTTAGGTAAGATCCTGTTGCTCTGATCAATCCAAGGCGAGAGGATCAATGGGCAACTTCTGAAGCTGAACATGGAGCTTAACATTTCAGTTAATCTAAGCAAGTTTCCAATCCTGTGCTATAAATAGATGAGCATATATTGCACAAAAAAAGATAGACTTACTCCAAAAAATACATTTCTTGTGAAGTAAGCCAGGGGCAAAGGAAGGATTTGAGGCAGGAATGCTGTTTTTTAAGTGGCTTAAACCCTCTACATTATTCTCCTTTGTCCTCCTTGCCAATGCCAGTTCTAAAAGAGACTTTTCCTCAATATCTTTCCTTCTGGTTGCTTCAGTGCTCTCTTTTTGCTGTGTAGGCTGTTCCTTTGTTGGCTCCCCAGGTTGTCCATATTTGAAATCCCAAGCAGACCAATAGGCCAGGCTGAGAACTGCTGCTTCATATGTTTGGTGTCACAGCTATTTAGACACTTGCAATTTCTTTCAATTACCCAGTTTTATTGGAATCTGTTACTGTGGTCTGCTAGCCAAAACAAGGACTTCACTAAAAAAATAATAAATTGCTGGCTAATATTATTTGCATGGTAATTGCTTTGCAGTGCCTATTAAATCAGTGTTTCTGGCACAGCTCTGTGATAGCAGAAGTATAGATATTAATATGCTATGACAAAAAGCTTTTCTCATTTTTTGCTTTTTAAATTAATTACTATTTTCCCATGGGAGGGTTGGGTGGGAAATGGATCTGTTGTTACCCTCAGCTCGGTGGGATTATGACGAGGATCATTACACGGGCTGGGAAATGGGGGATGTTTGCAGATGTTCAGGGAAATGTTTAATGGGACAGGGTCAGCTCTGCCATGGAGTTCTTTTACCTTTATAGCCCAGTTGATGGGCACAGGAGCAGAAAATCCAGGCTGTTTCCAGCTTGAAAATGCCTGATGACATGTGCTGTTCAGCAGTTGTCTGCTGTGCCTCCTCAGCACAGTTGATGTGCACGTGTGCTCCACGTCCAGCACCTTCCAGCCCAGCTGGATTTACTTTGTGCCTTCAGTGTGTGTTGAGCACATTCACAATCATCCTGATGAAAGGGACTCCTGGACATTCTCTGGGTAACAAAGGTTTCTGTATTTCCTTCTGGGATGTGCAGGGAAGAATCGAATGAGCCCCAGATAACTCCTAATGCAGGATGGATGAAGCAGTGGTTATCTCGTGGTTCGATCTCAGTTGAATTTCTCCCTCCAGAGTGGAGGTTATATTGAGTATATGTTATCTGGGAAGGGTCTTGTGAACCTGGCTGCATTTGTTAGATCTGGTCACAACCCCTGGTTGGTTTAGTGAGCCTTTGGTAATGTTTGGGATTGTGAAAAATAATCTTACAGAAACAATTTTTAATCTTATCACAGAATCCCAGAATGGTTTGGGCTGGAACGGACCTTAAAGCCCATCTCATTCCAACCCCCTGCCATGGGCAGGGACACCTTCCACTGTCCCAGGGTGCTCCAAGCCCCGTCCAGCCTGGCCTTGGACACTTCCAGGGATCCAGGGGCAGCCACAGCTTCTCTGGGCACCCTGTGCCAGGGCCTCACCACCCTCACAGCCAGGATTTTCTTCCCAATATCCCATCTATCCCTGCCCTCTGGCAGTGGGAAGCCATTCCCTGTGTCCCGTCCCTCCATCCCTTGTCCCCAGTCCCTCTCCAGCTCTCCTGGAGCCCCTTTATGCCCTGGAACAGGCTCTGAGATTTCTCTGGAGCCTTCTGTTCTCCAGGTGAACACCCCCAGCTCTCCCAGCCTGGCTCAGAGCAGAGAGGCTCCAGCCCTTGGAGCAGCTCCATGGCCTCCTCTGGACTGGCTCCAGCAGCTCCACATCCTTCTTATGTTGGGGATCCCAGAGCTGGAGGCAGCTCTGCAGGTGGGGTCTCACCTGAGGGGCAGAGGAGCAGAATCCCCCCTCCCCTGCTGCCCACACTGGGGGATCAGCCCATGAGGGTTTCTGGGCTGGGGCATGTGCAGCTCTCATCCCCCAGCACCCTCAAATCCTTCTCCCCAGGGCTGCTCTCCATCCATTCTCCTCTCAGCCTTGTGCTTGTGCCTGGGATTGTCTCATTCTGGGGCAGGACCCTGCACTTGGCCTTGCTGAGGGTCTCTCTGGTCCATCTCTCAGCCCCTCAGTCCCTGTTGTATAAAGTGTCCTGCTGTAGACATTTCTAAGGTGCTTCATACCAAAGCTCTTTTGTCTGTAGTGCATCATTTCACACCAATATTTTTATCTGCCATGATTTAAAAATGTTACTGGAAAGACACAATCACATATTTTCTATATGATTTTTTTTTTTAATGTGCTCACAGGAGTCACTGCAATTTGTAGCCAGAGTTTAATTAATTATTAGGCACATAAATGTCAATCAATAATGTAGATACTTCTGGCTCGCAGCTTTTGAAAGGAGCTTGGTTTACGAAGAGTGAACAAATATACCATTCCATCTGTTAGCCAAACCACCTGGCACAGAATCATTTGAGGCATAATTATGTAGTTGGCAAGAATTAAAAAAAAAAAAAGGGGTTTCTGGAGTTTTCATCCCAATTGATGCTTTACTTCGTAGTGATGGAAACCTGACTAATGCAGTAAGGGCCAGTTCTTCTTCTTTTTTTTTTTTTTTTTCACACCTCTGAATAAAATAACTTGTGTTCACCTTGCAAAAAAAATGCCTAACATGACAAATATAGGAACCAAGAGACAGGCGTGAAATAATCCTGAGCCTAATCACGGGAAGGGAAGGGGAGCTGGCCTGTTCCTGCAAGCCGTTTAAAAGAGTCACGTAGGAGGTGCATCATTGTCCTTTTAATCTCTGTAGGAAGAGACTTGGGACAATTTGGGAAATGATTTTTCCTTCTTGGTGGCATTGCGAATGTTTTTCCGAGCTCAGGGTTTTACAAGATTGCTACATCTGCAAATCTATTTTCCTAATCTTTCAGTGACAAAATTCCTTCTTTAATCCTCTGGAAGCACAGAATAGACACAGAAGAGACTTAGCAAATCGTATTTGCAATGTAAAGAAACTTTCTCTTTTTTAACTCCTGGAAGGGGAAAAAAAAACCTCATCCAAGGTTAGATAAAACTCCTGAAGTAGGGGCAAATAGGAGCACAATTTAAAAAGAAATAGAAATTGCTCCAACTATTTGCTGGTTGCAAACAATCTTGATGTGTCCACGTGAACATCATCTGTATTGTGAAGTTGCAGCTGGGGCAGGGCTGGTTTAGGGCTGTGAGTGGTTTGTCAGGCACTCCAGGGGGCTGAAGCAGGTGGTTAGCATAATATTTAGGGTTTGGTTTTTGGGGTTTTTTCACTAAAAGCAGTGAGAATTTTAAACAGAATCCAGATGTTGCTTTGAGGTTTTACCCTTTGCTGATGTTCAGAGCACGTGGTCATTTCTGGCACTTTCTTGTCACTCTGGATGCTACAGAAAGGTAAAAAATTGCAGTTGAAAATGTAAATAATTGAAGTTATTGAAAAGGGGTCTTATTTGTGAATATGAAAAGCCTGCTCAGAATTGTTTGCTTTCTTAAGGTTTTTTTTTTTCCTTGTGGTAAATCATTGGCATGCCAGGTTTCAGTGTCTGGGGAGAGAGCATCCGTAGCTTTAATTCTTAGAGTGGTTAAAGTAATTCAGTTATCATTCAGTTTAATTAAATGGCTTTTTAGATTTCATTTTATAAGAAGGAAAAATGATCTATAATTGAAGTTATCATTGAAATTATCATTGAATGTTTTCTGGTTTTTTTAATCAGAAATTGGGAAAAGCCGTTGAGATAACTTTAATAATAAAAACTCCTTCTGGTACTCCATAAAATGTATTACCTAGAATGAAAAAATGATACTGTTAATTAATAAGTGACAAATTAGTCTGGAACCTGTCACTTGATTTACCCCAGTAATGACCTGCAGGGAAAATCGCAGGTTACACTTGGCTGTCATTCTGAAGAAGCCCCTTTTTTTTTTTCAATGTCTAGAAACTCATGGCCTTATAAAAAATTAGAGTTTGCCTTTTGTCAGCTGTATGGAGGAATATAGGATATAAAAAAAAAAAAAATTATTTGACAGAGTAAGATGGAGAAGTTGTATGGATGAAAATATGAATTTCTTATCTAAAACTAAGTTTGTTGTTGTATTATTGCATAACCCAGTGAGTAAAAAATCCCCACCCAGTGTGAGGTGCTCAGCCAAACATCCCAAATCTCTCACTTCTAATCCTTCCTGTAAGTATCAGAGATATGTATAGGATTTCTGTAAGTACTGATGGAAAAACAGATGTCATGGAGGGATCACCTGGATTTCTTTCCATATCAAGCAGAAATTCAGCTTTCTTTCGGATTCCCTGGAAGCTTTTCGTGATATTTGAGCCCATCCCCACAGTGCTCGAGTGCCTTTTGTTATTTTTTTAAATTGTCTGTGCAGTTCCTTACGTTCTCAGTTTTGAATCTCTCGACAGAGGGCATGATATGAATAAAAGAGTTGTCTGGAATGGCATCAGTAAGGAATGGACTGTCAAACTTGTCCTAATTGCAGGCCAGTAATGAATTAATTTGGTAGTTGAAGAGCAAATTGCTTACATCATTATATACAAATCTCTTGAATAATCTGTTGTCTAACTGTTTTTAACAAGCTCACATTATTAAAACACATTGAATATGGGTTTGTTCTTTAAATTTAAGATGTGAGAAGTCAAAATGTGCCTTGTTTGTGGTTTTATTCTTCAGTTTCAGTTGAACAAATTAATTATTCAAATTAAAATAAGGGTGCTAGCTCTGAACTCCATCAAGGATACAACAAGGCACCATCTTAGATAATCAACAGGTAATTTCAGAATAATTTACAGAAGGGCAGCAACCCTGCTTTAATTATTAAAATGCCTACAAAAGGGCATAGTGTGTTACAAGCCTTAATTAAAAATACATTCTTGTGCAATTTCTTAGCAAATCACCTGTAGAAAGGGTTAATTTGTCTCTCTAGCGAATACATAAATTAACCTGCATATTAAAAATCCCTGGTAAGGGTGGCATTTGAAGCAGGGATCGAGAAAATTGAAGTGATGGAAAGATTTCTACAGAGGCAAATTTAATGCCTTGTGACTCCTCATCTGCCCTACAGGCACAGCCTGGAATTTATTAGCTTGAGGATGTGAAAGATGCAGCTGAAGGATGTTCACTTCTGCTCCAGGTTTCTTCAGTTTTCTTCCTTTTTTTGGGGTAGAATGTGCAAGTTTACAAAACACCCAATCCTAAAAAAGTGTTTGGTGTTAATCTCAAGCAGAAACAGGGCTCAGCTCCTGCTCAGTCCTCAGAGCCCCTCTCAGTGCACCCAGCTCAGCATCTCCTCTCTTCAGTCCACAAAGTGTTCTAGGCTACATTGTTAAAGAGCAGCAGCAGAAAATGGTCTGTTGTAATTCATTATTCAGAGAAATTGGTAAAAATGGGGATTCTTCCATTTTAGTGCATGTCCTGCAGGAGACAGAGGGAGTAGGTGACCGAGAAGAACCTGTGTGAATTCAGAATGTGGGGATGTGAAACCAGCCTCAGTTTCCCCAAGTGTGCAGGTTGGTTGGAAACAAGGAAATTCAGTGACTGGTCTGTGAGTAAGAAATTTTAAAAAAACATATTTATACGGCATGGTATGCCCCATCCCAGATGCTGTTCCTAAAAAAGTATCTTTTTTAATCTAAAAAGTTGTAGGGATGTATGCACCAAATTGATTCCATCTTCCCATTTCTGTACAACTGTTCCTTTTTTTTTTTTTTTGACGCCTATTTTTTGCATCGGTGATGTCTTGTACAGTGAGTTCCAAAGGTTATTTTTTAATTTTATGATTGTTCCTGATGCCAGGGTGTGCATGGCCCTTGTCACACTGCATCCTCTTCTTACGGGCAGGTAGGAAAAAAAAAAAAATCCATCTGTACAACAGCTTGTGCCCTGAGTAATGACAAGAAACAACACAGGAGTGCAGCAGGCAGTTTAATGAGGAATAGCAAATAATAATATACGGTGAAGCAACATAAAATTGAAAGGGGAATAAAAAACGAGGGGTGTGAGTGCTGGTTTATTGTCGCTATCCAGGGCTTTGGGTGGTTTCTGCAGCAGCCGATGGGGACTGGCCACTAGAGGGGGGGTGGATCCACGTTTTGCTCCCGTGCTGCAGTTGTGGGTCCGCTTTCTTTGCCTCTCTCCTCGAAAACTTTCCCAAATCGTTCATCCTTTTACCTGTCAGGAATTTATCCTTATCTTGCACTTAGATCCTTTTCTAACTGAGCCTTAACAGAATTTTCTAGCTGAAGCCATAGGAGTGATTTATATCACACTATTTAATTTCTTGAGAGCTGTTCCATTTCAGATGTTATTCCGCTTTTCTTTTTTCCTCCTTTTTTCCTCCTCTCTGCACGCTGGGCAGAGATTTTAATGCAATACCCTTGAAGACAGTTGTCCAATTGTTGCCTATAACTTACATCACCGAGGCACGGCTGAACAGTTTCCCTTACATCTTGTCTTTTGCTTTGTATTTGACAATTCAGAATTTCATCCATCAAAGCTGATATAAGCTTCAGCCTTTGGAAGTCCCTTTGCACATCTTCACGATTTTCATTATTTTTCACAATATAAATAATCGGTCATTTGAAAAATGCCATCTATTTCCTGATCATAGCTGAGATGATTCAGCAGTCCCGGCCCTGGGACCACACTGTGCTCCATTTTTTCCCTGTATTCAATAAAAGGCCACTGTATTTTTGGGTTCCTACCTAGTTTTCTATGACAATGGAGCTTGTCTTATTTATGGGAAACTGAATATCTTGTCAAAAGCTCTTCAGAAGTCCAAATATGATTTGTTGTTTGGAATTCCCTAGTGCTTTATACACTCCTTTATTTCCCAATTTCTATTTCCTACAAACAATAGATCTGACACAGATTTTAGTGTTTGTTTCGAGTTCGATTTTCCAGGACTTATTCACCAAATCCTCATTAGGAGTTTTCATTAACAGCCATAGCTTGACTCCTGTGCTAATGAAAAATGACAGATTGGGGCTGGAGGATCCTACATGGTGGGAAAAGAGAACCAGGGGGGGAAAAAGTTTTCAACTCTTTTTATTAGGAAAGATACTCAGGGAAATTTCATAAAACTACTCAGGGCGCTTTTAGGGAAGTTCTTCATTCCACCAGCTAGAATAACCTAATGTAATTCCCAACAGTTGCTAGAATCAGGGAAATAGGCACACAAATCAATATAATAAGGTTTGCTTCAGTCTAGAAGTGCCACCCATTGAAAAAAACAACTTTTGGCTTAGCATATTCCCCATGAAGCAACAGCATAATCACCATGGGTTCAGTTCTGTGCATAACAGCAATAAAAAAAGCAAAATTTTAAAAAAATATACCAAAAAGCCAATTATGACAAAGCCAAAATGGACAGAGGAATAAGCCCAGAGTTCAGCTCCCTGGGACTTTGTGGATTTCTGTTTCCCACTACAGATGTAGGTTTGTATAGGCTCATTTTGTCATCAAACATCACCACAGAGCGTTGTTATCCCCTGGTGAGGATCAGCTCTGTTGGTTATCACCTAAATCTCTTTCTGATTAATCTGTTATGGGCACTGTCCCCTTTACAATGTTCCCCTCTATTTTTTAGCAGTGATTTCCTCTCTCCCCTGTAATTCACCCTTTTTTTTTTTCCAGCTGCTGTTCTGTGCCCTCCACCTTCCTCAAGCACTGCCTCATGCAGTGGTTTTTGTTTTGTGGGTTTTCCCCAGAGAGAGAATGTCAGCTGCATTCCTCCTGCTTGTCCACTGTCTCCATGAGTTCTTCCATCTTTCAGGCCATGGAATGCACATCCAATTTATTAGACTACAGCAATTACATAATAAATTCATGGCATCCAGTTGTTGTTTGGGAATTTGATCTGACAGCAGCAGCGGGTTCTGGGCTGTTTGGAAAGGGAGTTGTGGTGCAAGGGGAAGGTTTGTGAAGGTGGAGGCAGCTGAATTCGCTGGTAAAGAAACACAAAATGTCCAATATGGAGTGACATTTACATGGAATTAAGGTAAACATTTGACATGCAGTGGCCTCTTTAGCATGAGGATTGCAAACCTTTGAGCAGCAGCCACAAATTTCTGTTTGCTGTGGAAAAAAATTATGTTGGAAAATAATGTGGATCAGAGAAATAAATGTTCTGTCGAGATAAGCTTTATTATAGAGCCAAGTTTAAAAAAAAAAGAAAAAAAGGTGGGAAAAAAATCCCTAGATGGTTTATCTCATTGTTATTAACATTCTTTAGTATTTAGCAGGCTCTCTAAGCAAGCCAGGCTGTCAGAGAGGCACTGGACCACAGAGACAGATCCAGGTTTACTCCTGGGAGCTCACTTTACCTCTCATCCTGCAAAGAGGGTTGATAGCAGATGTGCTCAAAGGGCTGACAGTTGTAAAAAGACTCAAAACCTCAGGAATTCAGTAGCTGTGGACTGTTCTTGCAGCTTAGTTTGGGATTTTCAGGGTTTTCCTCTTCCTCCTCCCCCTCTTGTTTTTGATTCACCCTGCCTGCGAGGCTCTGGGAATGAAAAATGTGAGAATGGGTAAGAAGGAATAAAAATTAGAGGAAAAGTATGTATTTTGAAAGGCGTTCAGAAATCAGTTTTCAGTTTGAGGCCCCCAGCTCTGAGGAGGATGTTTGCTCATACCTGACTGTAACCACTAGGGTACAGAGGTGTGCTACTACAGCGAGATCTGCTATTCATAAGCTGCACTTTTTTCGTTGGATCAGCCCTTAAATCAATTTGATGTGTCCATGCATAGTCTTAAATCTCAAGTTTTACCCAAAATACAATTTTCATCCCTCTCTCCGGTGTCGTGCTCTGTTTTGCTCTTAGGAGAAAGGCACACCAGCAAAAAGGGCTAGATTAAAGTTGGTAATAAATGAATAACTGGGCTTAGTGTCTAATCACGTCAGTCAGAGAGATCTGCTGTGATAAAAATGATAATTCAGTGATGAAGTAGATTTTTCTACTTACCTATTGCCTTTGAAATCTTGGATTTAGTCTTTGTTAGCTCAGAAATTGAAGGGAATTGGTCATGTTCCCATAGCACCCGTGTTGAAAGACATCTTTCTGGCAGTAGTTACTGTGTCTGGTGAGGATGTGAAGAACATGAGAGCAGGGAAATGATTTAAAATAAAAGTGCCTTAGCAGAATAGTAGGTGCTGTTTGCCAAGCACAGATGCACATAATATTAATCCTTTAGCCACTGCCACCTAGCTCTGATTTTTATAAGTGATGTGCATATTTGGATTTTTAGGAAGAGGAGAGATAGAGGAAAAGGTGAAAAGCTGGTGTTTAAAATAAACTGAATTTCTTCTCTTGTGATGCAAATCTGGGACCTGGAACTCAAACTCCTTTCAGTGCTGCCTCTTCCTTTTGACTGTCTCCCCCAGCGATCACCCCACAAAGGCGAGTACCAACAGTAATTGCTTTAAAGCCTCAGGAATTGTGCCTGAATGCCAACAAGTGATGTGATCTTTATAACAAAAAAAAAAACAAACCCAAAACCGACAAAAAACCCAATTGCCCTGTTCTCACGGAAATCCAGATTTCATTGCAAATTTGTTCACTTTAGAGCAGACATAGTGCAATAAAATTACAGTGCTCTGCAGCATTCATCTCGGCTCTTCACAGCCACCCACCCAATTACAAGCTGTGTCTTGCCAGCAGAAGACTGTTGCTTGGTTTCTGTATTATTTTTATAGCTTTGCTTTCCTCCACGTAACTTAGAGGTAGGCTGTGCTTACTCCTTTCCTTTCACCAGGTTTTTCTTCTGCTGTATTTAAAAAAAAAAAAAAAAATTGGCTGGCATGGAAAGTCTTTCGCATGGCTCTAAATGTGATTTGTTTTTTAATGTAGAATATGCTCTGAATAGTTGTTTCTAATGCCTTAATAGCTCTGGTTTATGTCAGTAATTATATGAAAGGTTAATCTTTAAATCACCAGCATTTCCTAAATTCCTAATCAACTTCATGCTTGGAAAGGAACCCGCATAAATGCTCAATTTGTTAATATTAGACTGGGTTGAGCAGGTCAAGGAAAAGTATAACCTTGGTGCATAATGGTAAATTGAACACGGCAAAAATATCTCCGATCTGTTTGTCATTGTAGCTGTGAATGTGAAAGCTGCCTATGAGTGTAGATATAATTAGCAGGAGAATCCGCAGTAGCTCAAGATCACCCATCCCTCTAGATGAGGGTTTCTTTAAAAAAAAAAAAAAANTATAAGGGTAGGTATTTAAAAAAAAAAAAAAAAAAAAAAAAAAAAAAAAGGAAATATTTTGGGTAGAAAAGTCCGATTTTCTAGCAAGTCTGTGGTGAACTGTGACTAGGATAGCTGAGAAATCCAGCCAAAAAAACTGGCGGCAGAGGCACAGTGCAGGAGTTGAGCACGCAGAGTGATGGATGAGGGGGACATTGTGCTCCCAGGGAACGGGGAGGTGGCGGAGGAAATGACGGGGCTGCGGGCACGTGTGTTTGGGGAAGCGTGTCCGACTGCGCCTCCCTCCACGGCACTGCTGGAAAAGGCAGGGGGAGAGAGAGAGAGAGAGATGCTGGGCATCTTTCTTAAATCTCTGCTGTTGTCCTTGCCACAGCCCGAACGTGGGAGGGGAAGGCACGGAGAAACCTCATTTCCCATGTGTGTGCAGTGGTCCCCTTGCCTTCTCACCAGCTCTCATCTTCCCTTTCGTCCCGTCCCTTCACCCCTTCCTTTTCTCTCTCCTGCTGAATGGAGCTATTTAGTGTTGTACCCTGCTTTGCAGAAGCTGTTTCATCCCTGCTTGCACAGTTTTTAAGACTGCTTTCTCCACCCACCCTCAGTCTTGGTTTTTCATCTGTGCTACTTCTTTAGGTTAACCATTTTTACAAAAGGAAGAGGCGAAGGAATCCAGTAACACCCTGATTTGGTTACTCCAGTCTTTCCTCTTATCTTTTGTCTCCTTTTAATTTCATTATTATCACTGCTATTATTATTATAGCACTAGAAATAAGCTTCCTCATTAAACGCTCCCTTTTTGCCATTCTGAATACCACTGTAGAAGCTGGAGGGGGGGAGGAAGGGGAGGGAGCCTCAGAGAGTCCTTTTGCTGTTAATGCAGAATGAGACACACACAAGGAACAAATGTAGTCCATCTCAAAAGCAAATGAGGGTTGTTTGTCTTTTTCTTTTTTTATCAGAACTGAAGAAAATGATCAAATAGACTTGTTTCAACTACCCCTCAATGGCTTAGCCATAAAAACATACAGAATATATTAAAGCATACAAAAATATCCTTAGGTTTGTGGGCTTTCTGTGGTACAGGTATGCAGGGGGCTGTATCAGCCTGGTACAGAGCAGCTTTCTATGACCACAGGGAACGGGTCATCCCTTGGGCTCACCCCCTGAGGCACCCAGACATGGCAAAGGAGGGAATTGGCAGCTTTAACACAGAATTTCTTTGTATTTTATATTTTCAGGCCAGAAACAGAATGTGGTACATTAGCATTGATTCTGTGGTTTCATATCATTTTTTTTTAAGTAGTACAGAAAGGAAGGGGGAAAAAAGGCAGAAAGGAAAATAAATCATCCCTTATATACATTCAAAGCATACACAGCAACAGTTCCTTCAGCACTGGGTGCACTGTGAGTGGGTGTTGATGTTAGCAGCAAGAGAATGCATATTAGAGATCTGTAACACTGGTTCTGTTAACCAGCTTCAGGAAAGGTAGTGCTTTTGCTTGCCTTTCACCCTGCCTTGTGTGCAAAAATACAGTTAAATATAAAGAAAATAATGTTAATTACTTAATTGTAAAAAGGAGGTTAATCCTATTAAGTGAAACAGCAAAAAGGGAATATTTAAAATATTTTCCTTCCTTTGATATTCCCCAAGCATTTCATGGACAAAACACTGTTCACAACTAACCCCAAAAGCATCTTTTTTTCTTTCTTTCTTCCTTTTGATTTTGGAGCCATTTCATAAGCGAGAATAAGGGCATCAAAAGAGAGGGAATAACTTATCTCTGGGCAGTTGTTGAACATGAAATTTGGAAGAAAGAATTAGGGGAAATTTGTCCCTGCAGTTGCTCTAAATGCAGTACAAATATAATAATTCTCATATACACCAATGCAAGTAGCCTGGAGCAGGATGAATAACTGGATTTGCAATAGCTGGATTGAAATGACATACAGGCTCTTTTACTTCTTTATTACCCACATATATTTCATGTAAACTTTCACACTGGATATGGGCACCCTGTGGAGTGCCTTCATGCCATGGAACAGCAGTGACACCCTCTTTTCTCCAATAAATATTCAGAGGGTGTCAAGATCTCCAGAAATCCTCTGGGGATCACCAGGAGGTTGTCTCTAGAAGGGATTACCCTTAGGAAAGATTTCTGCATGAGAATTTTGAAATACATCCTTTAATAAATGCCGTGCTCTCCATGGAGGACCCATCCATCATCCTGCTCAGGGTGGCAAGTCATTGGTGGCCATCACCTCTCTGCAGGAGAAGTGGCAACAGGCAAACCCCAAATCAGCTCTCACTCAAGAAATCACTGCACCTTTAAAGCAAAATGCTCTGTTCAGTTTACTCGGGCTGTCAATGCGAGATGCATGGAGCACAGAGGTGAATAAATTCCAGAGGCAGAATTGCTCACGTCTTTGCAAACGTAGCTGGAGCTTGCTAACACCAATAAACAGCAGGGATAACTCCAGAGGGGTGCAATCACTCGTGTGTTTCAAATACAACCCACAAATATGCTAAAAATACACGGAAATACAACCACGGGATGATTGTTTGTTGGTATCAGGCTTGTCTCAGGTTCACAGGGGCAAAACCACGACTGCACCAACACGTTTCCTGATAGCAACAGGGGGTCATTATAGAAATAAAGCCAGTTCATATTTCATTTTACCGTATACAGACAGTATTTCAACAACCTTGGTTGATTTTGGAAGCTCCCTGACAAGTGGCTGTAACCAGCCCTGCTGGCTGCAGCGCTGCCTGGGGGATTGAGGAACTCATAGCCCAGTCCAAAGTTAGAGAGGCAATTTTTCACAGTTAAATTCCCTATTGATTTCAGAGAAGGGTTTAATGGGGAAAATAAATATAGCTGGGTCCTCAGTTAGCGTGGCATAAAGTACTTTTGCTTCAAACATGATCAGGAACCCAAAGAGACGAGGGGCTCTGTACCTTCCCTCTGCCCTCCCTGCTGGGTTTGTACATGGACACTCAACCCCTCAGATCACTTGGGAGTTTCAGGAGGGATCAGGCCCTTGTGGGCTTGAGGCACAGAGAGAGAAATGTGCATTTGTTTAAAGAGAGAAAAGCCTGGGTTTAACAGTGCTTGCTTGTTTGAAAGCTGTGGGTGAATTTGCAGTGGCTTTAGGAAAAAAAGCAGTTGATTTTCAGTAAATTTTCTGTGCAACTGTCCTCTCTCAGTACATAATCTCATTGCTTTCACAGATGACATTATAGTCTCACTGAATAAAAATTTTGATTAAGAGGCTATTTCCATGTTTAATAATACACAGAATGAGATGTACCAAACAGGAAAATAAGTTCTGACTCCTTAAAAATAGTGTCAGTCAGGAAAAAAATATAAAAGTCTCTCTTTACATTTAAAATTAATGGCTAAAACTTGCTGTGCAAGAAAGCAAATTATTTCTTCTGTGCTTGTTTTCTGCTTTATAAGCCTGCTGTACCCTTGTAAGAGTAGGTGGCACTTTAATGCTATGAAAAAGGAAAAAAAACCTGTGTTACATTAAAATACATGTAAAATTTTGGACTTGTTCCTCTCTTGGTTGTAACCTGAGGACAGAGAAACATACAAACCATAGAAATGTCACCCACTTCATTATCCATAACATTTTATTAGCATGTAATGCTGTAGGAAGAAAATTTCAAGATGTTCTGCCTGATGTTATAAAACTCCTTCATCGTCAATTAGTGTGAGAGGAGCTGGTGAAAAGATCAATTGGTTGCTTGTTCACATTCTGGAATGAAAAATCCAAAATACAAGGAAAGGAAGCCTTTATTTAAGGACAGTCAGAAAAAACAGCTGTGGGATTCTACATCATGAAATCACTGCTTCTATCCATCAATGCCATTTCTCAGTCCTTAGTAAGGAGGGTTCATCTGCCTCCAGCCTCTGCAGAGGTTTTGGAGTTGTGTTAGTGAAGGCTGGTGGTGAAAGGGAAGGACACGAGCTGGGCTTTGGCAGCACTTTGCTACAGGACCCAGCAGGGTACTCTGAAAACTCTGTCTTATCCTGACAGTGGTTTTGCTCTTGAGCTTCACCACTGAGACCCAAATAATTGCTTTTGCTCTTCTCTGTTTGGCGTGGCACCACGGGGCACAAAACGAGGGGATCTTTGCTCTTGGCATAGCTCAAAACAAGCATAAAAGTGGGAAATGCAAGTAAAAGCCCTTAAATTTAGCACTTTTTTTGGGTCTTTTTTATATTAAAGAAAATTCTGATGAGCACATTTTGGGAGTGTTTCACTTGTTGTTTGGGTTTTGTTGGTTGTTTTTTTTTTTCTAGTGAGTCTTTGCAATATGATCAGTTTTGATACAAAATACTTTTAGGGGCTGTAATGCAGTTTTTACGGATGTTACAGCAACTAACAAGTGAGCTGTACTTAAAAATCCTCAGAAATCCTGTCCTAGGGGCACGGTCAAAACTTCAGCCTTTCTGAGGTGCACTGGCTCCTTGTTGTACTGACATCCAGTACAGGTAGCACATTAACAAAAATAGAATTCCGGTGTCATGCTTCATATCTTCAGCAACATGATGTACGTGAATGTGTGCTAATTACAATGGGAAGCCACCTGGGTCATTTTAAGCTTTCTATTTTACGTGGCTTCTTTGCTCCTCGACTTCTCATTTCAACACTCAGCATGAAGAGAGAGGTTAAACTGTTGCATTTTGTATACAGGAAACCATTCATGTAATATACACCAGTCTGTAAAAACTGTAAATGCTATTTTTTTTTATTTTAAACAGTTTTCTTAGTTTACAAAAGATCAATAATTGGTACCTTTTTTACACTCTCAGATTCCTGAATATTGACAGATCTTCAAAGGGAGTATTAGCATATGAAACCTTAAGATTGGCTGTCCTGAAGGTTTTTAAGACACGATAAAGCTAAAATATCAAGTCTCTCGGACAGCCCCTCTTAAACAATTTGGGCAGAGGTGCACGTCAGAAATCACCAGCAAAGCCCAGCAACCCCCCCCACCCCGTGCCACTGTCTGCCTGCACGCTGTTATTTGGTTGCACACTGTTTAAATCCCAAAGGAAAATCACACCTCGCATTCCCTCGCTGGCTGCTGGTGACAGGAACAAGATCCGTACTCATTAATGATCACCAGGGCTCCCTCAATGTGGTTGGGTTTGTAATCAACGTAATACTCCTGGGCTGACATGGCAGCCATTTGGTGCATGGTCTGTTTTTGCTTCTGCTTCCTGCGCTGTGTGACAAAGCACTGTCTTAGTTGCCTTAAGCCGGCTGGGAAGCACTTCCAGGAGACGTACAACACCAAAACCACGATGAGGAAGGAAAAAATCAGTGCCATGGTGCCCGTCACCACCTTGTGAATCTGCACGGCGTTCTCGGAGTTCTCGCCGGGCATGGTGATGGTGACGGCGTACGTGGTCCGGTCCTCGTCGCCGTCGGGCACGTCGTAGGTGGCGGTGGCCGAGCCATAGCCGAGCGTCTGCTCGCTGTTGTTGGTCACCGGGGAGAAGGTGTTGACGCTCGTGGGGTCGGCGTTGTCCTCGCACAAGTGAAAGGCGTACACGGCGTCCAAAACATCCTCGCCCTGGGCGTACTCGGGGGTGGCACAGAGCAGGTTGCTGTCGTAGCGACCCTGGAAGTTGCTCAGCCAGGAGGCCAGGGCGCAGACGTTCCGGCTGCAATCCCAGGCGTTGGCGGAAAGGCTGATGCTCGTGAGGGACTTCCAGGAGTCGAGGACTCGGGAGTCGATGTAGGTCAGCCGGTTGGAGTCCAGCTGCAGGGATTTGAGATGAGGTACACTTTCGAAAACGTGAGGTTCGATGTATTCGATTTCGTTGCCGGAGAGATCCATCTTTTCGAGTTGCCATATCCAGTCCAAAGTGTTTACTACGATGGTGACTTTATTCCTTCGCAAGCAGAGGGAGTGCAGGGAGATGAGCCTGGGAAAATGGGCTAAATTCACTTTCACCAAGTCATTGTGCTCGAGGTGCAGCTCAGTGAGTTTGAACAAGCCTGCAAAAGAGTTTCGAGCCAGGCTCTTTAACTGATTGTATCCTATGTCTAGAAACTTCAGGCTGCGACAGTCCTGAAAAATTCTCACTGGCACGAACTTGATGGCGTTCGACCGCATGTGCAAAGTTGTCAGTTTTCTCAGCCCGTGGAACAGGTCAGGCTCCAAAGACTGTAGGTTGTTGTACGATAAATCCACACTGCGCAAGTTTGGCATGGGGCGGAAAGTGGTGTTGGGCAGTTGGGTTATTTTGTTGGAACTCAGGGTGAGCTCTTTAACTCGCCGCAATTTTTGAAAGGCATTCCCCTCCACTGAGCAAATGTGATTGTGATCCAGATAGAGCCACGTGAGCTGCATTAACCCTGTGAACTGTCCATCATGCAGCTCTGAAAGGCTGTTGTACCGCAGAGACAAGCCCATCATGCCCGACAGGTTGCGAGGCATCTCTGTGAGATTCAGTGATTCACAGTACAAAAGCCTGCCCTCACACCGACAGAGCTGTGGACACCCACTATTCACAGCTGGAAGCATTTTAGAAAAGATACCCAGCGTACACAATATCAACCCCGGGGGCTTCCTCAGCAGCCAGTTTAAACAGAGACCAATAAGAAGGAAATCCATTAGCGAGAATATTTCCAAATATGCTTGAGAATGTCCATTGAATCTTTTCAAATTCTACATCATATTTTATTTAAGGGAGGGAAAAAAAAGAAAAAGGCAAACCAACGAAACAAAGCCCGAAAACCAAAGCAAAACAGCAAACAGAACAAACACAGAGGCAAATATTTCACTTTACAGCATGCAGGAGCTGTGCAGCATTAAAGTTCACAGACATTCAAAGGTAAAATGATAGTGATTTTGTTCATGTTAAATGCTGCAGCAAAGGAAAAAAAAAAAATCTTTCTTCATGAAAGAATTTAATTAAAAAGTGTCTTACCCACCCTTTTCCAGAGAGTGACAACCTCCATTCAGTTGCTTCCTTTGTGTTTGGACTAATTATATGCAGAGCTAAAAAAGACCCCTCTGTGCTACAAATTCAGTCCCTTTCAATGTTGTGCAAGGCTGGCAAGCTCACAATGTCTCACTTCGCTTCTGCTCAACGAGCGAAAGGCTTGTCCAGCTAGCTTTTGAGCTGCCTCCTAGGACCTGCAAGTTTCAGAACTATGTACATGAGCTTGATCTTCTCCTTCTCCCTCTGTCCTTTCCTCTGCAGTTAACACTGTGGCGTGAAAAAAACTCCAAACTCTTTACTAACGACTCCACAGGATTTGTCAATCTGTTTAATGTCCATCATTTGCAACGACCATTGACCGGCACAACCTTTACTCCAGAGAGAGGTTACCATTCATTCACTGACCGGCTAAGGGTCGCTTTATTTCCCATTCTTTGTTCGCTTTGCTTGTTAGGTGATGCTTAGAGCAGAGAGAGACAGCAAGAATCCCTTCCCTTCAGCTGAGCAGTATGTTGCTAGAGCATGCAGAGGCACCCAGTGTTCACTGAGTGTCGTAAGCTGCTCATGATTGTACGCCTGCACTGTGCATCTCAGACATGGGCAGATTGAAAAGGGGTGGGCATAAAACCAACATCGGAGCGAACCAGGAAAGTAATATATGCTCTTTGATGAAATGGAAAATACTTTAAGCCTATCTCGCCATTTCTCAAACAGGCACGCACACACAGCCGCACAAATCATCAAAAGCGAGGCAGTGCTAAGTAGGAAGCTTGAGAATTAGGATTCTTTCTCTTTTTTTACGGATGCTTTTGTTTAAAGTCTGAATTTATAAGCTATTAGCCGGGAGAGGGAGAGACTCGATTACTTGGTTTGGGAAGGAATATGTAAACCGGTCTCTTTGGATTGCTTTTTCTCTCTAATTCCGATGATGAGATTTGCCTTTTGGAATCTTGGGGTGGGGGATTGAGGGGTGGTGGGGGGGTAAATGTGTTGGTTTTTTTTTTTTTCTTCTGACATTGTCTAAATAGAGCATGATTTGAAATTCTGTTCATTCTTTCTCATAGAAATGCAGCCAGAGCTCTGCAAATAGGAATGTCTCGTTTCATATAAGCTTTAATTACATTTGGTCTTTTTCCATCCTGCATATTTTGTGTGTTCAGCACATGCCTTTCCTAAAGGCTTTTTTATTTTTTTTTTCCTTTTTCTTTGCAATGTATGCTAGGGCACACAAAACTCGAATTCTAGCAGCATAAAGATTACTGTGCTTTTTGAATAGGATCAATGCATAGGTTGCTGTGACCGTGCCGGCAGCGTGCAAAGAGGGGGTTTCAAACCCCATTAGTTAATAAGTTTTGCAGATCGTGCTGGTTTTTGTTCTGCATACCAAAAACCAAATCTTTGCTGGGTAATTTGCGGTCCTCGTTCTCTATGGGAAACGATCGTCAATGAGCTCTGTCATTTTTACTGACTGAAAAATGTATGGTACTTCTGTCAGGAAAACGCTGGCCATCTTTTCCTATTATGAAATAGAGTCTCAAGCCCGTGTGCTGCTGAGAGGGATCGGAGCTGACAGCTCCCAATTCTGCATCAATTCCCAATGAAGAAGTTCCTCACGGAAATACAAGGATTGCAGAAGATCTTACTGATTTTAAGTGGACATCGGATGCAAAATGCTGGAGGGACAGGGCAAAATCATTGTATTTTCTTTCTTTTTCACAGCTGTGTTAATTTAAAAGAAATATCTTGTTTTGGAGGTGTCTGTTGCAGAGCTGATTGTTGTGTTTGAGTGTGGCTGCTGTGAGTGTGTGCTGGGAGAGATCAAGGAATGCAGTAATTTGATGCAGTAAAAGTTGCTTTGCAGAAGTCCTGGCAAACTTAAAGCTCTCGTGCATAAAAATAAAAACGTGTGAAGGAGATTCATTACTGATGTATTTGCCAGAAACCGTCTTAAATAAATTACAAATATAAACCACTTAAATCGCGGTTTTGGAACCTGGGGATCAATGTGCTTTTGTGCTCCCTGTTCAGTTTATTTACATTTTTCTGCTCTTCACAACATTTCAGGGGTCTCAAAGCAAAAATGTGATGCTTTAGTAGTATATGAACCTCATCTATGTTTTAGCATTTGGGCAGGAGAGCTGAAGGTGGTTTTTCTCTCCCTAGATCATGCTGTTTTATTCAAAGCAGGCTGTTTATGCAAGTGTCCACTGGTTGCAGTACACCTTAATTATGTTTCTCAGTGCACAAAACCAGGAAGGAATGCAGTGACAGAACTGACAGAAAGAGCATTGAAGCAGGAGAGACTAAAAAACCCCATCCAAGAATATATTCCAGATTGCCTTGATGAATATTTTGGTGCAATTAGCGGAGAAAAAAAAAAAAAAAAAAAAAAAAAAAGGATGACTTGAGCTTAACAAATGCTGAAAAGAGCTTCAGAGCAATGAGGATGTGTCCCTTAAAAATCTGCAACCCTACAAGTCTTCATGGGAGAAGCCTTAATGCCTTCTCCCATGTAAAAATTTCAGGAGAGGTCTACAACAGCAGCCCTGAAAATTTCAATTATATCTTCAAGGAAAGCTGCCATTTTCTGCAAATCAGATGATGATAATGATCACTTAGTTACCATTTAAATGCTATGTATAAAGAATTCCTCTAGATGAAGCTCCCTGATACATCACTGAAGAGTTGAATTTTTATTTTTTTTCACTGCTTCTCCTTGTTATCACCTGGGATACAGCTTGGATCCCAACCAACGTGCCTATTCTCACACTGGTATATAATCCATTATCATTTGGTTTTCAAAGTCAGGAATTAGAGCAGACAGTAGCAAACCTATATAGCAGCAGCTGAAAGACTGACAGCCAGAATTAGGGACCCAGAATTAATGGCCCTAAGTGCACTCTCTCAAAGCTCTGACAGAGGGCTATTGAATGAGAAATTCTGCTCTTGTCCAAAATTTGGTTGTAAAAAAGAATCCAGGTAGTCTTAAAATGAGAGACCTCAGTGTATGTTTGAGGCTGTGATGTTGAGGCACATTAGTGACCAAATTTAAGAACTGGGGCATCTGGAACATCTTTTGTAAATTGGTGTCCTACTGTATTTTTGCAATGTACCCTTTTTGCAATAAAACCAGGAATCCACTTTGAAGATGATTGTAATGCAAAGGGCTTAATTTCCACTGTCTGAGCTGTTATCACAGCCAAACTGTTAAGTTTACACATTTTCTGAAGTTTCAAAGCCTCTGGCAAGTCTCTATAAATTAGCAGATTTAAATTAGCTTTATTAAATGTGCTATTATAAAACATTTTAAGAATGGCAAACTAAGTTTGTATGTGTTTAAAGAAGCTTGATTAAATCAATGTAAAGTAGGTTACAGAAGAACATCATGAACAAAGTTTTAGAAAGTTTAGCTGGGAAGCCACTTCTTGTAGTCATGACAAGTGTAATTCAGTGGCAGTGATGGTCAGAACTGTTCAGGCTGAGAAAGAAAAGCACCTTTCAGTGTATTTGGTCTATACATTTTTAATATTGTGTTCAGATTAATCATCGAATCATCAAGATTGGAGAAGACCTCTAAGATCATCCAGTCCAGCCATTAAATGTCCTATATAATTTAACTGGCCTCAGAATCATTTCATTCTTGCTAATCCCTTGGATATTCCTTTACTGTTTGTGCCTGGATATTTCCCTTACCTTAATTTGCAGTCCAGCACAGATGGGGTTGGGACTGAGTGCATGAGATCAGAATGTGGCCGCTGATGTCTAACTCTTCATATACACATCTTTTAATAAATTCACCAACAAAATATGAAAAGGCAAAACAATATATTAAACACCGAGTATACTTCTTCCTTTTGGCATTTTCTGAGTGGTTTGTATCAGAATAATAAAAAGTGGTGCTCTTAGTGATGATTTTAATTTCCTTTCATGAATGGAAAGACTCAAACCTTGATCTTTGGTAGTCTTTAATTTTCAAGTGTGCTGAACCATGGCATTTTGTGTAAAAGAAACATTTAAAAACAGAAAAGGGGGGGGGGGAAGACATGACTTAAAGTAAAGCAAGCTAAATCTGTTATTTCTCTTGCATTTCTGTCTTGGTCATCCTGAACATTTATTGGCTGCCCCTTCTGTATAAAATTTAGGATTTCAGCTGATAAGAAGTCCAGTCCTATAACATGTCTGTTTTAGTAGATATAAAAATGAATAACATTATACAAGATTTTGACCACAGTACTCCTGGTGACTCCAGATGTCATTAAATTCTTACAGTACTTGACAGACACCTTGGATTTGTTGCTACCTTTAAATCATAGATATGCTTATGCAAATGACCTTATTGTTTTTGACAAGGTGATAAACATTTTTCTGTGACATTGCAGTTGTTCCATCTTCATCATCCACATTCACTCACAGGTGGTCATGCATAGCTCTAGAAAGTCACTCCCAGAAGAGACCCATGTGCAGAATTGTCAGTGCGGTGCAGAAATGTCAATTTTTAGGACAACATATCCATAGTAAGATGAAGTATCTCTGTCCTCTGTTCATTACTGGTAGGCTTCTTGAATAAGTTAAAAAATTACTGACTCTCTTAAATACCTGTGAAAATACCCTTGGACATTCAGAACCATTAACACTGTCAAGAGTTTTGGCATCATGTCCAGAAATCCATAGGTAATGGGAAAAAGACAACAAGTAAAATTATCCTTTTGTGATTAATCAACACACGAAGATCATGGAACATCCTGGCTAGGCGAAGGCTGGAGTGTTACTCTCAAGTTACCAGGTTGGTGGAACTGGTTTACAGGAAAAGTGAAAATTTAAACGTTGGGGTTTAAATAACCCTCGCTAATGTATATCTCTAAAAGTGTCTTAGGAAGTCGTGAAGGAAGCACGTGTGGAGTGCAATGATCAGTAAGTGTCAAGGTTTTAATTGGTCATATTTGATTGGAAATCAATTAGTTCTACCTTCACAAGTGCTAAGTGAGACACTCCACAAAGGTTTATCTCAAGACCTTCCCAAGCAATTCTGGAGGTGTCAGCAAATGAACTGTAATTAATTGTCAATTATCTTAAAGAGGGCCACAGCTTATCCACACACTTGGATACATCTGCTCTGCCCTCTGCTACTGTTGATAGTTCATCTGAGAGGGTACTTTTTGGATAAACTCTGGTGCTAAATGGTTTTTTATTTATGCTTTGGGACTTGTTTTGACTGAAAGGTTCTGTTCTTCCATGGATGTAGCTAGTCCCAGATGCTGACACCATTGCACCTTGGGTTGGTTGGTTGGTTGGTTGTTGGTGTATTTACTCAGGCTTATCAAGAGGTTGGATGAAGTGACAGAATAGCAGGCTTGTTCAGGACTGTGAAGAATCCCCCCTGTAGCCAAACTGGTTATGGCCCTATTCCCAATCATATGTCCACGTTTCACCAGCATTTTATGTCCTTTCCCGGAATAACTTGGATTTCTTGGGAAGTTGTGAGGTCTCACCTGGGGATGCTGGAAGAAGAAAAGTCATTGGTGATACACTGGAATAGCCCTTCTGATGCAAAACACTTTTTTCTTTTTACCAGTGGCATAACTTGAGGGGCAATGGACACTTTAGATTTCCAAGGTGCAGGACATAAGGAGAATTGGGAGGAATTTATGAAATCAATTATTAAAAACAAGGATGAACAAGTTAAAAGCTGTTCCTGGCAGTCTTCTGGAAAGTCTTTTTACAAGTGGGTGAACTCCTCTTGGAAAATTTTCCCAGAGCAGAAAATCTGTTCTTTGCATTAGACAACCAGTTCTTCTTAATCCATTTCTTGTGCTCGTTTCCAAATGTGTTTTAAAGCACAACCAGAAAAGACAAACTTCATACTGGCCTTTGTGGGTACATTATTTCCAGTAATACAGGTTAGTTATGAAGTTGGTGCTGGTATTTTGAAATTGAATAAAGATGTTTATTGAGTCCTATCACATAGGACACTATTTGAATTGACTTCAAAGAAAAATAGAATCATAAAATTGGAGAATGGTTTGGGTTGGAAGGGACCTTTAAGATCGTCTCATTCCACTCCCCACCATGGGCAGGGACACCTTCCACTACCCCAAGGTTGCTCCAAGCCCCGTCCAACCTGGCCTTGGACGCTTCCAGGGATCCAGGGGCAGCCACAGCTTCTCTGGGCACCCCGTGCCAGGGCCTCACCACCCTCACAGGGAAGGATTTCTTCTTTAATATAAACTTGCTCTTTTTCAGTTTGAACCCCTTCCCTTTTGTCCTATCTCTGCATGCAAAGGGGTTCTTCTGCAGAGAAACTCTGCTTTTTGGAAAACGTTACCTGTAAATAATATATTTTGGAATGTTCTTGGATCTGACTCCTGGATTTACTGAAGACCTGAACAACAGAGGCTGGGTCATATAATCGTGGAAGTAGATGTCGGAATGAGCAGGGCACCCATGGGAACAGGCAACGGCACCTTTGGCAGGCTGTAGTGTTCTCAGTTGTATGTGCTTCTTGGTGAATTGTGGCAGACAAGGAAGGCAGGATTTCTATGTTTTCATCCTCCTGCTCCAATGATATCCGTATTCTGAAGGGAAAACTCAGGATAAAATGCGTTGATGTCCTGGTTGCGTGTGTATTGCATCTTACAGGGAGATTAGAGGGCCTCTGGATCATTAGCTCATAGACAGAATTAATAATGCAGAAACCAGGTTGAAGACTCATATTTCAGATAGAAGTCATTGTGATTTTTGCAACAAGACGAGGAGGGTTTGTTGACTACCTGCAATATTTATGGTTTCATTACGTTTTATTTGCTACTGATGTAATGTCTAAGAGAAATAATCATGGGTCAGGAGTCTCAGAAGGACACATTTAAAGGCATAACAAAAGATAGTCATGCCTTCTAAAAAAAAAAGAGAATAACCTGACCTTCTTTTTTTAAACCAACTTAAAATACTCAAGGCATTACTGAAGTTTCATATGGTGGAGGAGGTTTGTGTGTGGTGTATGTGTAATCTTAGAAACCCAGCTTTGCTCAACAGCTAATTTAATTTTGTGAGATCCAATGGCAGTCGTTGAAATACGCATTCCTGACTCGTTTGGTTTTGTTTCAATGGATTTTGATGATTTTTCATGTCTTATAAGGAAGAAATATACAAAGTAATCACAAGTTTGTGTTACTCTGTTACTTTTAATAAATATATAGAAAGGCATAGCAAATTCTGATAATATATCCAAAGATCCTGAATTTACCAAAGTTTTAGAAAGAATGTGCCAAATACATTCTCAAAATCTGTACAGTAGTATGAATATAAATTGCCCAGCCATTATATATGTTTTTAAAGGTGAAACAGCAGATTTGGGGGCCAAACAGTAACAAAGCTTTAGGGTTCATTTCAGCTGTGTTTCATAATCACATTCCCTTTCCTACTCCTGTAATTTTGAATCTTTAATATTCCTGTGAAATGAAGAGCTTATTGTTTCCTAAGACTCAATTTATATTTTAAATGAGTGGAAAGATGCATAATCAACTTGAAAAGGCAGGAAAATATCATCCTGTTTTTCAAGATATAGGACATTTTACTGAGTGTTTTGAATTCTAGGGACCAATTTTAAAGAATGCTTGGCTTAGTTCTGCTCTTTTTTGTAGTGCAAATTAATTATGATTTGACAAGAGCGTGCTTGATTTTCTTCTTCAGATTTGGTGCAAAGCCAAGCTTTATTAGTTAGAGCCTCTAAATCAAAACCAAAGGTCAGTATCTGTGAAATGCCTGTGGCTGAAGATATATTGTAGTTTTTCCCCCATTATTCAGGGGTTTTTTTCTATGAAAAGATGTTTATGTGTTTAAGTGGATGTTGTGTGATGCACGCATGGCTGTGGACAAATAACCACTTTTCATGATTGCATCAGTAATGTTCTGGGAGCAATGCTAAAAATTTGGGAAACCATTGGTTTGAAACTCCTGACTGATCCCCCCTTCACACTTGGTGTGGTCTGTGAACGCTGGCTGGGGTTTTTGTGTACCCATGGCAGGTAGGGGACAAAAGGTGATTGAGCAACCCATAACAGTGAGTGCCAGACATGCCAAAAATCAATCCTGGAAGCAGGTCCACACCCTCACCTTGCTTCTTTTAATTGTGTCTCTTTTTTTTTTTTTTTTTTTTGCTTTTTTTATACCCTATTTCTTCCTACATCTAGAGTTGTTGATGATTTTTTTGGGCTTTTATTGTTTCCAGTTCTTAATTTCAGAGATTGTCTCTTCCTATGTCCCTGCATAATGCCCAGCATGGACTATCTTTTGCTATGTCCTGATCAGAGAATCACAGCACAGTTTGGGTTGAAAAGGACCTTAAAGCTCATCTCATTCCACCCCCCTGCCGTGGGCAGGGACACCTTCCACTAGCCCAGGTTGCTCCAAGCCTTGTCCAACCTGGCCTTGGAAACTTCCAGAGATCTAGGGGCAGCCGCAGCTTCTCTGGGCAACCTGTGCCTCATAGTCAAGGATTTATTCTTCCCAGTATCCCATCTATCCCTGCCCTCTGGCAGTGGGAAGCCATTCCCCCTTGTCCTGTCCCTCCATCCCTTGTCTCAAGTCCCTCTCCAGCTCTCCTGGAGCCCCTTTAGGCATTGCAAGGGGCTCTAAGGACTCCCTGGCTCCTTCTCTTCTCCAGGCTGAACACCCCCAGCTCTCCCAGCCTGGATCCATACAAGCAGTGCTCTAACCATAATGAATATTGCAATAATCAACACAGTTCTGCTGTTCAAGGCAACAAGTGTTGGACAAGAATTCCAATGTGTATTGCAGTGCTCCCAGGTGTGGGATCTGTACAATGAGGTTCTGCAGCCAATTTTGCTGCTGAGCTTGGACCATGCAGTGACATCAGGTCAGCAGAACTCAATTGCAGCTGTTCCCACAAGGGTCATGAAGGCAATGAGCAGCAGAAGATGTTGAAAACGTAGTGGAAAGAAGCTTCCCTAGTGCTGGCAGGATGAAGTTGGGTGGTATTGGCTTCTTCACCTTCAGCCCAAAGAAAATCAGGTCTGAAAGCATTTATCCTTTGATCTGTGCTGCTTTTCCTTGGCCCTCACTCTGCAGGACCATGGAGCCTGTTGGAAGCATCTGCAGCAACTGCAAAGTAGTGCTGACCTTGGGATACTTCCCTGAAACGCATTCAGAGGCTTCTGAGCTGTGTTCTCTGACTGTCTGGATTTGCTGGCACCGTTGTATCCATTAAATACTGATTAGATTTAAGAAATCCAAGAGACCAAATAATGCTATCATCTGTTCCCTACTTATCTTAATAATATTGCCAGTAATATTCCAATATATCAGTTCTAGGATATTCTATACCTAATCTGGTGCAGGGAAACAGGGACGGTGTGCTTCTTTGTTTCAAAGGCAGAAGAAAACGTTTTTATTTATTGATTTGGCTTTGCTATATTGCCTAGAGATGAGGGTAAAAAGTAAAAGCTACTTTCAAGGACTGTTAGAGAAATACATCATTCTTCATAATGTTTAATGAATTGCTTACAGTACTTGTTTTACTTAAAACTGCAATTAAAGATCACCCTCTAGTCAAAAGAAAACTGTGATAAGAACGTGACTTGAAACTGGGCAGAACATTTTCTAAAGCCCTTTGGGAGTAATTCCAGTAATTATTCAATCTGACGTTTTCCAGAGAAATAACCCTTTATGTGTGAACTCCATTAATCATAATAACACAGTTCATATGTCAGATACTTCTCTCCGGTCACTCCATACTCTCCATTTAGTAAGAGACTAATGAACATCTTCACTAAATATGAGAAAATATTAAACTGCTTGCAGAAAATCCTGGTCTATAGGTTTGGTCTTGTGAGGTGGGACATGATCCCTTGATGTCTGAAAATACCTTGAATTTACGGGCTGCAGCTGCTATCAGCATCAAGTCTCCTCCTCATTTGGTGTAATTTCACTCACAGCACTTTCAGGACATTTTTGCTTTCTTTTTTCCTCTGAACTGCCCTGGAGAGGTCTGGTTTGTCTGACTGTCCAGCTGTAAACACTTCCTGTATGAACTTTCTTGTCTAAATAATTGGTCTTTTGCAAGACCTGGAGGTAGGAAACAAAAATTCTGCTTTAGATTATCTAGAAACACAAAAGTGAATACTTGAATACTTTTTTTCTGGTATGAACTTACTACACATTATTGGAACAGCAAAATTAATATGGAGTAACTGTCTTTGATGATAAGCAGCTCTAAGAAGATTTGTGTTGTGTTTTTCTGTGTTTTATCAACTGAAGATATTCCTTAAATATTATCTTGTGTTAAAAAGTGGTGGTTTAAAAATGCAGTGGTGATTAGATGCCCACATTTGAAGAATTTAAAATTCTCTCCTTTTCAGATTCTGACATTGTTTTGTGCTTTTGAAGCTGGCAAGTGCAATTTTCAGTGTTCTGATGAGGAGTGATAAATATAATCTACTGCTGAATGTAGATAAAAGACTCAGGCAAATAAGATTGGTTTGACACAGCCTCCTTGTGCAGCTTCTGACTTCTCAAGAGCTGAGTGGAGAATAACTCTTTGTCTTTGTTGATTATACTTTATAATATTTAATTGGGTTTTGTCCGTGTGTTTTTTTTTTTTGTTCTGGAGCCATTGTGACGTACCTGGGCTGTTACTGTGACTAATGCTTGAAATTCAGGATTTTTGCATGGCAGTTGTCATTCGTTGCACATTCCAGTAGATGGCAACTCCAGTCTTCCTGACATTTCATCTCCATTCAAACCAGGAATATTTTCTGTGCCCCCGCCCCCCGCCCCTGCATCTTGTCCATATAAATAGCTACGAGTTTCACAGAAACGTGAGTCAATATTGCTTTTATTGAAATTACCACATAGTATCTGATTTCAACTCAAACAGTACCTAAAAGAAAGATGACAGAGAAAAGGCCTGTAAGCTCCAATCCTCCTGGATCATAAAGCACACACTGATTCCCCATAACTTTAGAAAATATTTTAGGAGTTTTCGTAAAAAGGATTAGTACCCCAAACTTCTTTTTATGTGAAATAAAGGAAGGGGTTGGCTGCACATACAGCACACTGGCTTTTAGTTTGATGGTCTGGCTGTGAAGTATATCTCCCCCTGACTAATGCTAAAGTATTTATTTTTGCTGTTTGTAGTAAACACTTGATCAGACCTGTATAAAATTGTAAATTTGTGAACTTCATAATGATATAGCTGTATACAGCTTGTTTCTGGTGAGGGCAGGAGTAGGCCCAGGGGTTCCCTGCGTAGTTAAGCCATGGGAACATTCTCCAATTTCCCTGCTGCCCAAAGCACTGCCACACTCAGCTTCTCTTCATTCTTATTCCCTCCCATCAATTGTATTACCAAAGCACCAGTGCAGAGGAGCCTATTTCTCCTTTTTCCTCTGCTGACTTTCACAACTTCAATACTCGCCTGTAGAATTTGAAGCCATAAAACAAAGCATCTCTCTGTGAGTGAATGCCAGACATCAACCACAGGCACAAAAGATTGTGCTTGCTCTGCCTGGGATAGAGACTAAGGATCATAACAGTCACACAAAGGGTCCTTTCTCTATCTCTCTCTATCAAGACTGTAGTTTAATTTTCAAATCACTTCCACTGTGTCTAGCAAGGTTTTATTTTGAGGTTGATGGTTAGAAAGGGACAGAGTGAAGGACAGTATTTTTTTTTTAATAACCACAAATCTAACTTAAAAAGAATGCATGCTACTTATCAGGGTTTTTTTACCAACTTCATCCATAGAGAATTTTCAGTAATCCCTGAAGAAACTTTCAATCTGCCAGAGTCTGTAAAATTTTTCTATTTCATACTAAGTCTTGTGGTCACAGAAGCAAGCATTTCTTGTTTAAAATAAACTGAAGAAAAGTTCTAAAGTAGAGTAATGTTTAAGGCCAGATTTATATGTTCACACTTTTATTGGTTTAGTAAAAACTTTGATTTTCAACCCAGACTTGATTAGTCTATGGATATTTTTACTTCACAGAAACAGTATTAAAATAAATTACACTCATATAGGACAAGCAGAATATTGGTCCATTTAAGCCTGACTGATTTTTATGTAACAAATTAGTGAGCAAGGTAATTAAATCTCTTTTGGATGCCTGTTTCATCCCTGGAAGGAATCCCAAGAACCTCAGAAAACTGACTTTCAGGTTATATACAGGTCCTGGGTCTATTGCAGCTAAGTGGCTTGTTTCTCATTATCGCATTTAGTGCTGCAGAAACGACTCCACCAGAGTCTTTATTAAAACTTGCTTAAGGCCAGCATTTTCCCTTGGGTTAATAATGACTTTAGAGGAATGGATGTAGAAGCTGGATTTGTTCTGGAATGAATTATGTCTCATCAGGGCCCCCAGGCTAGTATTTCAAATTCGCCACCAGGCACTTCATCAAAAATTCTGTTCCAGTATTGGAAAGACCTTGTTGCTCCTATTAGGGAGTGCAGAGCATACATTTGTGGATCTTTCCATGCACTCAAACTATATGGCTCTATTTTTTTCTTTGCTAAAACCCCACTGAATGCCACCTGCATCAGTGAAGATGTGGTTTGGAAATGCATCCTGGAGATCTCATGCTTTGGGGAAGGTCATTGCCAGTTATTTCTGACTAAAATACAGAGTGTGACAGAGCATTGAGTTAACTGCTGGTAAAAGCCATTCAAATCCTACAGCTCCTGGTGTGAGCAGAGTATTTATGAGAGGGGTAGTAAATATCACTGCTTCCTGCAAGTCCTTGCTCATGAATAATCCAGATATTGCTTATCACTGTACATCATGGAGTCACAAAATGGTTTGAGTTGGAAGGAACCTTAAAGTCCATCTTGTTCCACCCCCTGCCATGGGCAGGGACGCCTTCCACTATCCCAGGGTGCTCCAAGTCCCTTCCAACCTGGCCTTGGACACTTCCAGGGATCCAGGGGCAGCCACAGCTTCTCTGGGCACCCTGTGCCAGGGCCTCACCACTCTGTCCTGATCTCGACTTACTCCCCACCTGTATCTCAGCTATTGGGAGTAAAAATTCCTCTGCTCAGAAGGGAGGATAAATGTTCACAACATTCACAGGCTGCCCCATATAACCAAGGAGAGGACATGAGGAAGTGGGATGGAAAAATCTACCTCCACCTGCAAGAAAAAAAGGGCTGTTGGGGTTTAACCCCAGCCAGAAACTGAGCATCACACAGCTGTGACCCTCCCCACTCCCACTGGCTGGGATGGGCAAGAGAATTGGGGGAAAAAAACAAACTTTGTGGGTTGAGGTAAAGGCAGTTTATTAGGAGAGTAAAGGAAGAGATAATAATAATAATAATAATAATAATAAGTAAAACAAGTGATGCACAGTGCAATTGCTTGCCACCCACTGACCAATGCCCAGCCCATCCCCAAGCAGTGATTGGCCCCTCCAGCCAACTCCCCCCAGTTCATTCACTGGGATGATGTCCCATGGTACAGAATATCCCTCTGGTCAGCTGTCCTGGCCATGCTCACTCCCAGTTTTTTATGTGTTTGCTCTCTGGCAGAGCACGAGACGCTGGGAAACCCTTGATTTAGAGTGAGCACTGCTGAGCAATAACTAAAACATCAGTGTGTTATCAGCACCATTCTCATACTAAATCCAAAACTCTAGAAAATTAACTCTATCCCAGTCAAAACCAAGACAGACCCTCATAAAAGATTTCTTCCTGAAAACTTCTGTCTCAGTCATGTTTCTGAAACATGCAGTAACTCAATAAATAAAAAAATGGTGGGGATTTTTTTCTAGTTTTTAAAATCTTCTCATGGTGATGATCAGATAAAAAAAATTATTGACTTAGAATAAGATCTTTAATTTAAGAGCCCAAACCGAAATTGCTTGTTTTCCCTTTGCTGGTCTGGTTTTAAAACAGGATCATGTGACATTTACAAAATGTAGTGGTTTGGGAGTGTTTGTTCTCTTTCAGTGCTTTACTGAGGTATCCATTGAAATGCAAAGGTGGTTGATACTAAAAGAGATTCTTAGTGGATAATAGGCAGACAGGTGTTTGGCTTTCCTTTGTGCTTGTCAAGGACAGTTCCTTGGATGGCTCACAAGCACATTCACATGCTCATTTTTTCCTGCTGACTGGATTTTCCCTGAGTGCTGTGTTCAGAGATTACAAATGCGACATTACCTAAGAGGCCCCATCAAAATCTGGAGCAATGGTGGATGTTATGATGGGTATTGCACTCTAACTGCTGTGTCTGTGGCACAATATTAAATATAAATAATTGCTTTTATATATACAGTGAAATTTCCCCTATAACCATTTCCATGGTTTATTTCTAGCCTAACAACTGCAGGAATTGAAAAAAAAAAAAAAAACACAAGCCTACTTTTGCTGTATACCATACATCACACTCCTTACTTTTCATTCTGAAGTAGATTTTCCAGATGTTTCTCTACAAAACAGAATAGAGTAGTTTAGCAACTACAGGAGACCGTAAAAATATATTTACTTTCTTGCAATGTGTTTATTTTCTATTGGAATTTTAGAGAATACCAGTTTAGATAACATCGTGTCAAGGCTAACGGAGTAAATTCTGTGTGTAGTTAAGTTTTGCTTGACAGTTTATAAAGCTGAAACAACATTTCACATAGTGGGAATTAAAAAACCACCCTCATATGAAATGTGTAATCCAGTCAGCTTAATCAAAATATCAAGAAACAGAAAAATATTTATAGGTGCAGTAAGTGTAGAATCATAGAATCATTTAGGTTGGAAAAGCCCTTTAAGATCATGCACTAAGGCCACTACTAGACCATGTCCACAAGATTCATTTCTCCAATGTTGCATTTAATCCCTAAGGAAAAAAACCACAGAGTTTTAGTCAATGTACAGGACATCATCTTTCACAGAAACTTCCACCATTTAGTTTCCACTTTAACCAATAAAGATACAATACAACAGGGGATTGTATTGTATCTTTACAATGGGAATATTCTCCAATTTCCCTGCTGCCCAAAGCACTGCCACACTCAGCTTCTCTTCATTCTTATTCCCTCCCATCAATTGTACTACCAAAGCACCAGTGCAGAGCCTATGTCTGGTTTTTCCTCTGCTGACTTTCACAACTTCAATACTCGCCTGTAGAATTTGAAGGGGCTTATTTTATTTTAGGTTTTAAAATATTTTTACTTGAAGTCTAAAATAAGTTTGACTTCAGTGATGAATTTTTTTTAGAATATGGAGAATAGACAGAGTTTAAGAACATGTGTTCTGATCTGTAGATCCTCTGGACCTGAAGTGGATTCTCACCAAAATCTTAGGATGGGGATTTCTGAAGTACCTTTAAAGCTTTGAGTCTCAGCCTTGACAGTGTTTTGGAGCCTCCTTACAAATAATGCTTTACTTGGAGGTTCCCATCTAACCCAGTCTTCTTGAAGAAATATCAACCTCTCTGAATAAGAGTTAAAAAGTCCCTTTGCTCTGTTTAACATGATTCTATCAGTTATAGCTGGGCAAGCCATTGCTTTATAAACCTTCTTAGTCCATGGAAGTGGAATGGATTTAAGAAATCACCTGCTCCTTGTCTTTGCTCTAAGGCACTATTCGTTTGGTCATTCCTGACACATCAGCTCCTCCTGAAGCCTCTGAAGACTTCTCAAGGAAAAGGTTCTGCCCCCAGAGGGTGCTGGGCACTGCCCAGGCTCCCCAGGGAATGGGCACATTCCCACGGCTGCCAGAGCTCCAGGAGGGTTTGGGCAATGCTCTCAGGGATGCCCAGGGTGGGATTGTTGGGGTGTCTCTGCAGGGCCAGGAGCTGGATTCAGTCATCCTTGTGGGTCCCTTCCAGCTCAGGATACTCTGTGATCTGCAATTCTGAGATTCACTTCTCAGATTCAAAGAGTTTAAGAAGCCCGGTGTGCCCAGGCTTCTCCTGTTGGGGGAGTCTCATGCTGAGCTTTGGTAACTGCTTTTGATCTGTTTTGGATCCCTCCTAAACTGTCCCCATTTTCTGTATACACAGTGCCAAAACAAACCCCAGGGTCCTGAAGCTGAGACCTTGCTAAGTGGGAGGACAGGCTCTCCTGGCTGCTGCTGGGTTTTCCTGCCAGAGAAGGAGCCTGTCTGTGTGGCAGCTGGGTGACACTGATGGCTCGTGTTCCTCCTGTGATGTGCAAGAGCCCGTGGAGCCTTTCCTGCAGATTTTCTATAGAGCTGCTACTTGTTCTGGGTTTCATAGCTGTTATTCCTGACTGAGTGAACATCTTGCACATGACCCTGTTGGAATAGCATCTCTTTCTTTTTTTTTTTCCTTTTTGAGGACATGAGTGCGATTTGTCTGAATCATTTTGGATTTTTATTCTGCTCTCCTGAGCACTTTCAGTGCCCCTCAGCTTGGTGTCACCTCCAAATGTAATAAGCATATTCCATGTGGTATCACCCAGGTCATTAATGATGATATGAAACATTGATGGACCCAGAAAAACCCTTTCTGTGTCATTTCTAAGTGAATTGCTGTAGGTAGCAAGCTCATTATATAGCATGGATAATTATATTATGTTAATGAAACTATTTAAAGAAGGAAGTATCTGCATCAAACAATGGTGATGGAAGAACTCACCTACACCAGGATTTCCTTTTCTCCTCTCAATTTTTGCCTGAGTTGAAGTTACCTGACTGTGCCTCGGTACCATCTGAGGCTCACAAGCAGGACACAGGAAGAACAAAATAGATTTTCTCCTCTTCTAGAGCTAAATCCTGTAATGGGAAGGAAAGAATGTTCAGGTAACATGCACAAGGAGTGCAATGCATATTTCATTCCTGTGCCTGCCCAGAAAGTCTGTAGAGTATGAATAAACTCTGTAATTTAAATAAGGAAATTTGCAAGAACTCGCAATAAAAGGGATTTTCTTCGTCTTTGCTCTGATCCCACAGGTGCCCACACAACTGCAGCTCCCATCTCCACCATTTCTTTGTGTAACAGCCTTTCCCACAGAGCTCGAGAATTGTAAGCATTCACTTAAATGCACAAATCACTTTGTGCTGAATTATGGATTTTCTCAAATTTTATTTTAATATGAAACAAGATTCTACTCTTTTAAATAAATACATCTCCTCATTTCTAGCTGTAGAGCTTCTGTGAGAAGACTTACTACATTCATATATTCTCTCTCTATGAGCTCAGTATAACATTTGAATTACTGATTACCTGCATTATGTGTAAAAATTGATGGAGCTGGACAGCTGTGCCCCTGAGGACTCTCAAAGGCATTACCTATTGCAGTGAAGGCCTGGAATATATTATGTGCATTAAGTTGCAGGTGTATTTGCCTGCCTTAAACTTCAGTTTGTCATCCCTATTAGTCAGGGACCATCTCATATGCAGAATATATTCAACTAGGAGCCCCTTTGATTTGCTGAGCTGAAATAAAACTCCTGTTATTTTTTGCCATAGTGTGATTCTCCTGGGAATATACCCAAAGAGGTTTGGTTTGATTTGGTTTGGTTTGGTTTGCTGAGATGGTTATTTACAAGCGCACACACACAATAAAGCTGATAGGACTTTTTTTGTTATCTAAACTGCATTTCCCTGAAACTTTGGCTTATGTGGAATAATCTATTATATTATTTCTTACAATTTATTTGACACCTGTCCTATACTCCAGGCACTTCCAGCTATCTCAAGAACATCTGCAGCTTCCAGTGCAATAGTATTTTTGCACTTCTAATATTTTTCTTTGCGTCATTTATCTTCAAAATACCTGCATGAAATATTCCTGCTTATAAATAGATAGAGAAGGTAAACAGAGGCTGAACACAACAGAACAAACACCACACAGGATTCCTACGCTGAAGCAGAGATTTTGTGCTTCAGAAGTCATAAACTGACACCGTGGGCATCCAGCCCTTTTCTTCTGCAGTTTGTTGCACAAAACACATCCTGCTTGGCTCACCCCCACACAGAGATTTGGTTTTCATGCCCACGAGGTCGTAATACCTTAGTGAGGCATGTAAAGAAAAAAAGAACATCTTGTCCAGAGCTGGCTTATTCTTTTGTATTTCTCCTTCCTTTGTTTGTATCTCAAGTTTTGTTGCATGTAACCTGTCTCTCTGGAGGGATTCACTGTCACACAGGGGCTGATGACACCCAGGCTCTCACGTGGCCCCTCTCCCCAGCCCTTGCTGGACCAGGAAAGTTGTGCTGTTTTCCAGGCAGACATTCCCACCGTGGGGTCTGGAAAGGGCTGGCAGCAGGTGGATTCAGAGCTATTCTGTTCTATTCTTTTGACACTACAGGCTTAAAATCTCTGTGGAAGTATTCCGCTGAAAGACATTACAGTTTTTAAATGCTCTGTATAACACGAAATTTCCCTCAGTGCAGCTTCAAATCTCATGTCCCTTATTAAATGCTTAGGGGATTTTTTCCCAGGGTGGTAAAATCTATTATCTCTACTGCTAATTATGGTCTTCTCATTTTATCTTTCTGCTACTCCTTCCTGCTGGACATGAGCCCTGCCTTGGTTCAGGTGGTTGCAGCAGGACATGGCCACATGCCAATGGCCACACAAGCTGCTGGTGGTATTTTTTCTGCACTTGAGCATCAGCTGTGCAGAAGCATTTGCAGAAGAAATCCCAAAGGCAGATCCCAATCCTAAGGCCTTTGGGATCTGTATATCCCTTGAAACACTTAATACAGAGTGTGTCTCATTTTGTGCCATGTCTCATGAATTACAGAAAAAGGAGTGAGTCTTTGTAATATAATCTTCTGAAATACTTTGTTTGCCTGGATCCATCTGTGTCACAGACACGGGGAAAGCTTGGCTGGGAGGAGGTTTTGACACCACCACCTCCCAAAGAGCCATTTTACCCTGCAGATTAATATGTTATTGGGCCATGAGCTGCCTTCCTTGTGGATTAAAAGTTTCCCCCCTCAGTACTTTCTCCGTAAGCTCCCTGTTCTGTGTCCCATATTTTGGTTCCTGAATCAGTCCAGATCATGTGGCCAGAATGGAATCTCAGAGCTGGCACTGCACAAAACTTCACAGGACTTGCAATTTTAAGGCAGGAACCACTGACAGCTTTTACAACTCTTTCTCCTCTCCTCTGAATCTCAGACATTTGTGTGGCCAGAAAAGCTGAGCTGGTCAAGGCACTTTGGCTCTTTGTGAGGGCCTGGGTTAAAGGATGGCTTGTAAATGGGGAGCCAGGAATTACAGCTGGATTTGAAAGGCAGGAAAGTAGTGGCTGTGAATTTGTGAGGTTGAAATGGTGAGTAGTGAGAGAGGAGAGAAAGTAGAGGCAGAACTGACTTAGAAGGATTTAAGGCAGATATGGAAAAACACAATATTGGAAAAAAAGCAGGGGGAAAGCCCCATAAATTAACAGGTACTGATATTGTGAGAAAGTTTCAAGTGTTTGATGGGACTGGTAGAAATGTTAGTTTTGAGACAAAAGTAATGCAAATATATATGCCCAATGATCTAATATTTAAAATCTTGGGAGAAAAATGTGCCCAGTACAACTGGTACTGGTTCATCAAGGTCTGCTGAAGCTGTCAGCAGATCTGAACGGTTCTGCAGTCTGTTACAGACAAACAAAGACCATATTCATTGGTTTTACTCACAGCAGAGGGGAATTTAACATATGGGTGATACAGTTTAACCTGCTTAGCATATGGAGAAAACAGTATAATGCAAATTTCCTGCTACCTTGGTACATTGCCTAATAATTTAGGATACTTGAGTGTGCAATTAAAATTAAAATCTGTGAACATAAAGATGCTCAGTAGCCTTGGAATGAGGAAAAAAAAAATGAGGGTAGTAACAGTGACAAAGTCTAATAGTGGAAATTTAAAATGACATTTAAATTAAATTCTTGCCTCTGTTTGTAAATGTGGCAGTGGTTAATGGGGTTGTGATCAGTGCAATATGGTATCCTGATATCAGCACAGACAGGAAATTTGTTCACAGTGCACTAAGAAGAGGTTCTTGTGGGTGGTGGGGGTGTCCCTTTGTCAGCAGCACTCGATTTAAATGGGATGAAGGAGTTAAAGATGGGTCTGTAGACACCGAAAGCTGGGCTAAAAGTCCGTTTCTGTTCCTCGTGAGAAGCTTCACAGAGCTGAATCAGGGCTACTCTTAGAACCCCCCGGGGTGCAGGAGAGGTTCATACAAGCAGAAAAGGTCACACAGTGCCCCAAAGAAATTGCTCTGCATCGTGTAATCTATAGGGAAAATCAGGAAGATTGAGCTTTTTTGTTGTTGTTTTTTTCTTCCCTCTCCAGAAATTTACCCTACATTTCTGCTTTGAACAGATGTCTTCAAAAAGTGTGTGGGAAATTTCCAGGAAAGTCTCATGCACTTGAATTTTATTATGTTTCTCAAGTGCGATAATGATTTCAGAGATGTTGCTATTATTTCATTTAGTTTGCAACGTTTTGTGTTTCGGTTCCTTTTATTGAGTTTGCACAAATACAATTAGCTGTCATAAATATCACTGTGCTAAATCACTGATTAAAAAAGAGAATATATAGAATTTCAAATTTTTAATATTTTCCTAGGCATGTGAAATGTTCCCTTTTGGTTTGTTTTTGGTTTTTTTAATCTTTTCTAGATTTAATTGATATTCATGTGTCTCTGTGAGGGCACAGCATTCAATTCCAACGTTCAAAATAAGTCTTTGTGTTGATCCTGTATGGCAGGAGAGACTGAAGGCTGAAAAGCCAATTGGTCTGAAAAATTTGGGGCAGCACGGAAGAAAATAAAATGGAAACAACAAGGCAGAGGAGAGGATTTAAGTGGGATATTTCGAGGGACTGACTGCATTTACAGCTTAACAAACCAGGAGGTGTCTCCATGGGAGCCTCATGGGCTCTTCAGGTGTCACAAGTCCAGAAGTGATTTCATGGGTGAATGAGGGTGACTTCAATGAATGAGGAGGCAAAGAAAGCAAATTGAGCCATGGGTGCATCTCAGCCCAGGGAACAAAAGCAATTTCTGAGGACACACAGGTGTTCTGCAGGGTATTGACAGTCTTTCGGAGGAAACCGAGATTATTTAGTGGTGTCTGGAAAGAGGAGAACGAAAGGAACATGAAAAGAATTGTGACTCTGTTGTAAGGAAAAACATGAGCCAAGCAGTCAATTTGAGATTGTTTAAACAGACAGAAATCCAACAATAAACATTAGAACTGCCACTTAGAGGAGCAAACCTTGGACCATACTTTTGATGGGGGCAAGAAAAAGTAGAAAAGCCGTAAGAATCTATGAACTGGAGGGACAAAGGACTGAACCCTACAGCCTGAAATGAGCCTCTGTGACAATATTATTCCTAACCTGCCCTTTCCCACTCACTGCAATGCCCATTCCAATCAGACTCCTTGGCTTGGGAGCTGTGAGTTTGAGGACACTGACCTTGATGGAGGGAGTTGAGTTTCATTCTGGAGGCGTGTCTCTGTGCTTATACATATGCATAGGGATGTGCATGTGTTTGTGTAACAGAAAATAAATGTTAGAGAGCGTTTGCAGCCTTCGCTGAAGTGATATAGAGGGAGTAGGTGGCTACTGCCCCAGAACGTGGAAGGGCTTGGATGATGAAGTAGGAGGATGGCAAATATTATTTATGTTTTGTGCTTGCTGTAGCTAGCTCTTCTGATTCCATATCTCCAAATATTCCAGGTCTAAGTTCCCATATCTTCGTTTCACGCAAAACGTTCCTGATTTTGTTTTAATGAAGGAAACTTCTAACTGATGGGCATGCATGGAGGTATTTGAAGCACAGTATCTTAAGACATAAAACCAGAAGACAAAAAATGTAACAAAAAATACCTTTTTTAAAAAAAAAAATATTTTAAGCAGCATTCTTTTGTTTTCATGTGTCTATTTCAAACTCTTCAGAGTGCCATTATTGTATCTATGGATTTTATCTTTATTGAGTTCAGTACAGTGGGCTAATGCCATCTGAAAGGGATGTAAAGAGGGGAATCATCCCACAAGGGCAATCAGAGAATAATTTTGGAAAGACAGTAAATCTCAAAATTCGTTAAAATTGCCCTGCTATATTTATAATGTGCATTCTAGGAACCACTAGAGGGGTTTATTCCCCTTCCACTGGTTTGCCAGTTCAGTGCAAGTCCAGCGAATGGATCAAATGGAAAATATTTTCTAGACAGTCTGTAGTGGTCATAGAACATTTATCAATGGAAGCTGGTTGAAGCATCATTTAGCTGTATGAATGCTCTCTGATGCTATAGTAATTGACATTTAAATAAAGACTTGGGTAGAAGAATGTTTAGGTTATTGGCATTTAAAAATAAATATTTGCAGATCATATCTACAAAACAGAGTGTTTCACTCTCTGTTTCTGAAGCAGTAAACAGATCTGTTCATTTTCTGTGCATTCTTTTAAAAAGATTATTGTATTTAAATGCTGGTTTTACAGTGCTCAATCAAATACAAGGCATTACTTAAAAAATAAATAATTTTTCCTGTGTGTATCTGTGCAGGAAATCACAAAGTTGCAGTTTTTATTATTTACAGTTTAGGTGGAGTCTTGCCTTTTGTTTTGTGGTGAGAGATCAAATCTGAGCCCAAATTCTTATTCCAATTCACTGAACTCCCCAGCTGATCCAAACAGTCTTGTGCATCATTTCCAGCAGAGCCCAACCAGGATCTCAAAGCTATTCCATAGAGTGAGAGAATGCAGAGAGAAAATCTGGGACATTTTCAGAAATATAAGTTTTATTTCTTAGACTAGTGAATTAATTCTCATTCCGGTAATCCCGAGGGCAGATTTTGAGTAGTTTCAATTACTCTGTTTAGGGAAAAATCCCATATTGAATCAAAAATACACTTCAGAATCCCAGTGAATCATAGAATGGACCTTTAAAGATCTTCTGGTCCAACCCCTCTGCCGTGAGCAGGGAAATCTTTCACTAGATCAAAGCTGTGTCCAACCTGACCTTGAATGGGGCCTGCCCAGAGATGGGGCATCCAACCTCGAAATGTGACCTTTGAAATTCCCAAAATACTCGATAAAAGGAAAAAAATAATATCTGGGTTTATGTATTTATTTCAGCACGTCACCAGGGGAATAAAAAGGCCTGTAAAATCCGTGTGGTATAGAGTGACACAAAAAGCAATAGCAGCATTTGTCTTATATTCCTTCTACTGGGGTTTTTTTGGGGTTTTTTAACTAAAAACTGTTCTGTGTAAAATAGTTTGTGATCTCATTCAGTGACCTCTGAAGTCAGTGAGCTTTTCCACTAAACATCATAAACTTATTGTCAGGCACAGGAGATTAGGTGTGATGATGATTTCTAGTCCAGGAAACTGGAAATTGGTCTATATTCATGAATGTGCTGGATAATAGGCTGTTATAAATCCAGTTGGGTTTATTAGGATTTATTACAGAAGGGAAGAATCATGGTCACATTTAACTCACTAGATTCAAGGTTTACAGAAATAAGCAATTCTAATAATGCTTGCCTTTTCTTATAAGAAAAAATTTCAGCAGTGATAACAAAAGTAGTTAAGTGAATATAATTCAAAAGTCAATTTAAGCCACAAGTCATGAGGATACCAAGCCGAAACTTTTTGTGATATTCTGTATTCAGAAGAAAATATTTTTCCACATCAGTTTTTGCTGGTCCATAGCATTTCTCTGCATGGAGGGAAGGTGTTTTGAGATTTGATTTTATTTCTGATTGTCCTACTCTGATTTGATTGGTAATAAAAGTAGTTTCTCCCAGTGGAGTCTGTTTTGCCCATGACAGTAACTGGTGAGGGATCTCACCCTGCCCTTCTCTTGACCTGATCCTTCCCAGCTGAGGAGGGGAGTGATATAAAAAAAAAGTGGCAGTTGAAATAAGATATTTAACACAGTGCATAATATTGGACATTGTCCTTAGCATTGAAAATATTTATTGTACCAGTCAAGAAAACCTGGCTGTTTTGATTTATTTTGATTGCTTGATGGTCAAACATAGTGTATTTGAATTACAACTGCAGAAATATGTGTCACCCAGGTTTCTTTTTGTCTTGATAAAATTTGAAGTTATGTGGTATTTTGGAAATAGCTTTCAGAGGCAACAACTCATTCTTCTGCATGTGGTTGCAATTTGTTTCTGATGTCAAAAATACATTTTTGTTGAGTAGAATGATATTAGAAGGTGAGAATTTCACTAGGAGATGCTATTTGTTGTAATAAACTGCTCTGGAGTCCATCAGTCACAGTGAGTGCTGGCATAGGCAGTCATGCAACCACCCTCATTTTTTTTTTTAAAAAGCACTCTTTACCAAAATTTCTACTCTTTAGCTGTATTAAATGATTGATGGGCACTCTTGTCTTGATTTAGGAAGTAATCTAAGAAAAGAAATTTCATCTCTGAGTTTAAAAATATCCGTAAATGTGTGCACATGGTTGTTCACTTAAGGCAATTATTTTTTTAAAGAAAAAGATCTCTCTCTAAAGAGAAGCCCATGAAATATTAAATTTGTAAACACATTCCTTTTGTTTTGCATGAGCATATGAGATTAAACACGCTCACCAGAGACATTCATCTTGTCTGATGTGGTCATGGATTTGAGGTTGTCTACTCCCTGTCCATGCCCAGCAGGAATGCAGCCATCAAGGAACATGACAAAGGGACCTGTCCTGCTGTGACATTGGTGACTTTGTGTCATTTTCCTACATCACAGGGAAGCTTCCAAAATCACTTGGCATTTTACCTCTAAATACCGGCTAACCCCACTTAACAATTGCTGTATTTGAAAGTACACACATTTATAAAATTATTTCAAACATTAAACTAAATTATTGAATTATAAAATTTAATTATTGAATTAATTAAATAATAAAGTATTAAAATTTGGAAATAATAAAATATAATTTCTGAGCTCTAATGAAACTAAAGTATTCAATCCATTCCCCTGCTGGGGGTAACGTTTCCTGATCCCAGAGCACAAGCTATGAACACACAGATATCTCAGCAGAGCTCACTTGATCTATTTAGAGTCCTGTTCTGCATCATTTCCAACTGCTTTGCAATGCTGACTTGTTAAACACTTTCCTGTGGCCAGCCCTAGTCAACCCATCTGTGTTCTGTGAAGTTCTTCTGAAGGTCAAACCTCAAAGATAGTTTCAGGACAGATGCCAAAATGAGTTTACACTCTGTAGATGCACTTTTGCTCTTTATCTTAGGCGGTCACTGAATGGCTCTGAGTGCTCAGAAGTCACATCCTTGCAATGCATAATTTGGATATCCATGTGATATTTAATCTCAGGAAATAACCCTTTCTGATCTTTTTGGAATGGATCTTTTATGTGTATAAACAAAATAAAACAAAAGCCTGTATTGCGTGTTCTTGGAACAGATTATTAAGGGAAAATATTAAGGAAAAATAGTCACACTTGTCAGCCATTAAACCTGAACTAGGATTCTCTTATTTAATCTCTTCTATCTCTTGATTTTGATCTGGGACTGAATAGCACATGAATGCTGTGTAAATATTTTAATGTCTGTGTACTTATCCTTTAAATGGACAGCAGTATTTAGCCAGGTCATTAGGACCAATTTGTGTCATCTTTTGTCTTGCGGAAAGCTTCTCCCTTTTCTTCTCCTCAGTCCTTGCAACTTTTAATAATAATTGTTAAAAAAACAAAAAGGAAAAACAACCTTTTCTTCTTGAAGCCTGCTGTTACACATCTAGGTATTAATTAATTGCAAGAATCCCCTCTGTTCTCTCAGAAGCAAAGAAGGGTATTTTCCTACCCCATGCTGTGAGGTAACTTTTCTATCCAAATGACCTTCTTTTACCACTGGTTCCAAGACAGAGGGACAGAATGGGTGTGTGGCAGGATGTGCTTCGAAGACAAACTTAAAGCAAGCTGTGTTCTGCATTGTTCCACAAATGAAACCTTCCCCGAGGTGCATCCCTCAACACTCAGGGAAATGCTGCTCTTTGACCCAGGAGATCACAGCTCCCTCCTGCACTCCTTAAATGGGGAACATCACCCAGATGTATTCACAATTTACTGAGCTTGTAGTGGAGAACATGGCAGTGCTGGGTGAACTGCTGGACTCGATTTTAGAGGTCTTTTCCAACCTTAACCATTCTGTGATTTCCTGAGAGCTCATGAAACTCTAGAAATTCTTCTCGAAACAGTAGCACGGTACAAACAGTGGAGCACAGCAGAGTTTCACAGGTTGAACCTTTACACTTCTCTCCCACATAGAAAATCATTAGAAAAAAATAAAGTTTTCATTCCTGTGATTGCTCCTGCAAGATAAAGAAGAAAAAAAGAGGAAAAAGAAAGAAAAAAAAGACTGTTCACTTCATACCGGAGAGGTGATATGCATCATGGCACTACTTTAAGATGAGATACTTCCTACCCCTTTCACACTTTAGAAATAATTACTTAACACAGTGCAGCCCATTTTATTCACAGTAACTTTTTCTCAGTCATTTACTTGGTAGTTTTGAAGTGAAAAGCATCATGTGGTGTGGAAAGCTGCAGAGCTTCTCCTGCTGAGCTTTAGTTTTGGTTTTTTTTTTAAAATTTCTTTAGGTGTTTGATCATCATGGAATTGACTCACCCTTAACACTAATTGCTATACAGAAGAAACCTTCACTAAAATGTAGTCTATTAGAAACCAGGACTGGGAATTAGAAGTAGAATCAAGTTCCCATAGACTGTGGATTCAGTTGTTCTCCTCTTGGTGCACATCACAACCCAGTGGAACATGCAGAAGTTCCTCAGTTGTTCTTCTTTTAGTGAAATCATTCATTTTTATAGGAGGCATTTATTCAATTATAATATTGAAGATAATGCCAGTGGTATTAAAGGTTGTGGCATATAAGAATAGAGTAATAAATAGGAAGCATGGAATGCTGCATTGTATTGCTGCAGAAATTGATACTGAAGTCACAGAAGGGCCAAATTACTGAATTATTGGAATAAACACTATTTAAAATACTCAAAAATATAATATCCTTATATATTAAAAGTAAGTTTGATTTGTAACATCAAGTTTTTCAGGAGGGAAAGGATCAAACCAGATACAGGGGTCAGTCAGCACTTTTACCACGTGCAATTAGTTTCTGTAAGCATTTGTCATTAAAAAGGGTTCCAAACAGCTGCAGTTGTCTGTGGCAGTGCATGATTTGTACTGAGACTTGCAAACAACCCTGTTTGTCTTGATACAAACCATTACCCATTCTTCAGGGAAAAATCTCCTGCAGTGAACAACTCGGTACAACCCCGGATCCGTAACTCACCTCCAGAGCCAATACTGATTGATAATGGAAGGCACATCCACAATAATTTAAGAATTTCAATTCCACAGACTTTCAATCCTTTTAAAAATGTACACGTGTGTCTCATTGGATGAATTTTCAGAAGGATCTAGGTAACTTAGAAGGATATAAATAACTTTGGAGCTGACAAACCAAATCCAAGCCCGTTTTAATGTTCTTTGCATGGCTGGTCTTCCTCTGGCACCTCTGAAGTCTCGTTCAGTTTCATTTATGAACATCAGAGTGAAGGTGGTGCCAATTAGCATCTGTTTCAAATTTGTTTCAGGTCTTGCACTGGAACCACAGGTTTCAGTCTGCTATGATTTCATTTAACATTCTTTAACATTTTTTCCACTTCATTTCCTACAAGAAGTCTTTGTGGCAATCTACCAAAAGAATTAAGTTGCTTTTAACCCCTTCTGAAGTATTTCCAGGGTTTTAGTAGTGCCAGAAGATGAAAGTGTAGCAAGGAAATTTGGAAAAATAGGATTACATTTTAATTGTCACTATTTTAAAGGGCAGAGTATCAGCTGTGCAGTGGTTTTGCATGTTGCATATTCACATACTTTCTTCCTTTCCCATTAGCTCTGAGATGGGCTCCAGTGGCACTTTCTTTAAGAATTTCAATGCCATCATTATCAACGGGGCAGAGTTAACTCGTCATACTGCACAGTCATAGTAATAACTCTTTTTGGAGGCATTTATGTGCCTGTGCAGAGCTATTCATTCAATTACCCTGTGGACCAGGCAGGGATGGTCAAATTAATTACTATCTCATGAATATAGAAGATAAAGGGCCAAATCCAATTAAAGACCTCGGAGTCTCTGAGCTCAGAATTACAAGATGATCATTTTAAGTGATTTTACCACAGGGACACCTAGACCTGGGCTATGCATTGTGGCTCTTGAAAGAAGTGAAGTCACCTCATTCCAGGAGATTCACTGTGCTGAGTGAAGTCCAGGCCCCCATCTCTTCTGGATCTTAAAAATCCAATTAGGTCTGGAAGGAAAAGGCTTTTTCCAGCTTTTTTTCAGTTCTGTCCTGAAGACATGCATTGATAGGAGTTATAAAATATAAAATAAAATAAAATAATAAAAAAGTGAGATTCTAACATACATAGAGGTTATTCTACATCCTATATTTTTATTTTAACAGTTGAGGATCACACAGGGCTTCAGTCTGCTTTCCTTTCATGGGGATTCACAAATCCTTATTTCCTTTACAGCTCTGGATTGGGTACATTTTTACCTATTGCAGTGAAACTGAGCTGCGGTGCAGATTGGGGTGAAAGTTGAAAGGACTCCAGGCACCAGTGCCCGCCCCAGCATATCCCTCCTGGGGACTCCAGGCAGGGCTTTCGGGGCAGGTTTGCGTTTGTTTGTCCTTTGGAATCCACCAAACTTGCAGCCCTGCCTTCAGCAGGAGAAGGAGTCATCCCTACCCTTCCCTGCTCCCATTTCACCTCCTTAATCCAAGTCATCTGCTTGAGGATTCCAAAAATAAATCTTTTATTCAATGGAAATTTGGAGTGTCCATAAAAAATGAATGCTCCAATTATTCAGTAGAAATAATGGTAAAACTCCTGCTGACTTGAGAGGGAGCACAGAGAGGCTTTGCAAATGCACCAGTTATCATTGAAGTAAAGGTCTTTATGTATTGAATTTTATTCTAATAACAAAACAAACGCCAAAAATATTTCTGATATCTTCAAGAAAAAATAAGGCCTCTAATCAGTCTGTAGAATTAAAGTATTATTTTATGCCTAATTAGTTTGTAATAGCATTTCCAAAGGGTTTCTTTTTCTGTAAAAAAGACTGTTGATGAAAATGTCACAGAGTTATTTTCAACAGGCTTTTGCTTCAGATATCCCACATGGACATTCTGTTATTCTGTGCTGGCTTTTACACTAATGCCCTGTAATTGTGTTTCACTTCCTGTGATTAAACTGACAAGTAATTTGAATGGGTATCACTTAACACATTGATCTGAGGCGGTGGCAGGAACAGACCACAGCTTTTCTCTGTGAAAACAGAGCTGGTCCTTTGCTCTTAAATTATTTTGGAAGTCCGGTTGGAGTTTGAAAACTCCTTTTATTTTTTTTTTAATTTATTTTCTTTTATTTCATCCCTGTTGCCTCATGGTTGTGATGTCCTACAAAGAAACACGAGGACAACACAAAAGCCTGTACTCAAAGTGAAAGGTTAATTACCATAATGAGGACTGAGTTTTTTTCTTTGCTCTGTCTCCATTCATTCCAAACAGGAGCTGAAGTTATGGTGCCTGTGCAATTAAAGCTCACACTCATTGTTTGCTTGCAGGTGGGGTTTTCACAGGAGACTGTCAGAGTGAAAACCCTTCTTGCCAGGCACATGCCACTGCCCTCAGAAAGTCTCACACATCCCCAGGTATTGTGAAGGCTGCACAGTAGGTGCCAAGGAAGGTTCAGCACTGGAAAGCAGCAGTGAATTCACTGGATGCAAGGAACATCACCCAAAATAATGTCAAATATTGTTTTCACTGTGTACGGTAATTAAAGGTGTTCAAATCAGATTGGAGGATAATGAGAACACAGAGAAAAAAAACCCTCCCTGGGTGGTCTGGAGGAAACTGGCAAGATAAGGGGAAAGAAACTAACAATTAATTGGAAAAAGCATTTAGTTCTCTGTTATAAGTAGAAATATTGAGTTGACATTGACTTTCAGCTGCCTGCCTTGATGAACACATTTTTGATTGGACATAAACAAGACTTGTTTCCTCATGGATCACCCAAGGAATATAAGCACGATGCAATTAAAAAGAAAGAAATGCAGATGTAATAGTCAATACACATCTCATCCACAGATCTATTAGGTAGTGACAGATGCAGCCAACCAGCTGAAATCCTATTTTTCAGTGATATTTGTTAATCAAAGCACTCTAAGTGCAGCCAACACAGTTCCGTGCTTCCAGGGCACAGACAGGCGACATTTGGGGGGGCAGAATTCTGAGTAATTCCTGTCTTTGTGCCATGAACAGTAATTCTGTACTTACATAGAATGGCAAAATTGGAGCTTCAGTATGTCCATGAGAAATGTTCATTTTATACCTGTAAATGTTGTGAATGCTTTGATGAATCTCCAGTGGTCGCTTCATTTGTCAGAGGTGCTTATTTGGATAAAAAGCTGAAAAAAAAATACATGAAGGTCTATGCCATGGAAGCCAACATTACAGTCAGGTGTTGTCATCAAATGGAGTCTTTTTCTTAAATACATAAACAAAAAAAAAAAAATCTTTGCTTGTAACCAAACAGTGTTATGCAGTTCTCCTATTCCTTCAAGAGAGAGAGCTGGAAAATACTAAAAGGGTGTTTTCAAGCACTGCTGAGATGTCTCAGGAAGTCCCACATTTAACTCCTGTGGCTCCTAATGCACCGTTTAGTCTAAAACCAACTGGGAAGAGAGGGGCCACAGGTGCTTTGGAGTGAATAAGACATAAAACTGACAGAAGTAGCAGACATCAAAATCTGCTCCTCTGAGAGCTCTGACAAGTATTTCCACTAATCTGTGGCAGGGACATAACAAAGATTTAGTAAATGTATTTCAGAGTTTAGATGCATGAAGTATTGTTCATTACATGTTGTAAGACATTCTGTATTTCTCTATCCCTCCTCTTTTTATAGCTGCCTGTATTGCATCAACTTTTTCACTGACAGAATTTTAACAGAATGCATGATATAAGACTTTGTTAATAATTATATATGACTCAGGAACATTATTATGCTTAAAATAATAGAATAGACTTTTCTGCAGAGATCTTGTATTAAAGTAGGTAAATTTTGACATTTTTCATTTACATAGCCCTTCACTAAGGGCTTTGATATCTGAATGGAAAGAAAAAATTGTGTACTACTTCCTTTTTCTCGTTATTTTAGATTAGGAGAAGGCATCCAGGCGCAATTTAAAAGCAGATTGCAATTTACAGCTGCAGAGCAGTTGGTGGCTAAATGAGGAGTTTGTAGTGGACCCTTTGCAAGCAGAAGTCTGTGAAGAAATTAGAATAATTTTGAATTTTGGAGTAAACATTTCTGACCTTCTAAATGGAAACATCTGCAAGATTTTGCTTAAATGATGAGTGGGGAGATTCTCAGCTGGTGTAAATTAGTGTGGCTTCAGTGAAGCTGATGTTTTTATAACAGTTTACATCATTCGCATTTCTTTCCTCAAAAATTCTATTTTTTGTAAGCATTTAAGTGTAACAGCATCAATTTTCTGTACCAACATCTTCTGAATAGAAATGTGCAGTTTCTTCTATGAAAACCCTGTTTTCCTCTCTTTGAGTCCTCTGAGTAAGCATTGCAAAGGAAAAGATGTTCTTTAACTACAAGAAATACTCCACCAGATTAAAATTCTAATACATATTATTCCAAAATCACCCCTCAAACAGGAAGGAACAAGGAGAAGCTTCACAGACATCCCATCACAGCTCCCAAGGACAGCAGGACAGACACCAGGATGAGAAGTAGACTTGCATGCTAACACCCCTATCCCCTGCATTCACAGCGATAGAGATCACATTACACACACACTGCCAGAGATTCCTCGAGGACATAGCAGAAAACCTCTCTCAGATTATTATTCTTGGCTCCTCCAGCTGCATTCCCTTGTTTCCCCCCGTTATCAGCAAACCTCAGTTCCAAATTAGGGTGATGTTGCCGTAGGTCTTTATCTGTTCAGAGAAATCCAGATTTAACTGGAGGGTTTTTTTTGGTTTTCTTCATTAAGTTGTGATGTTTCTGTGACCCAGTTCCCTCAGCCTTTCCTCACATGGCACCTTCCCAGTGCTTGGATCATCCTCCTGGCCTCTCTCTGGACCTCTCCAGCCTGCCCACATCTCTTTTGCCTATTTTAAGATATTAAACAATGTTGAGCCCAGTATTAATCCCTGAGGGACCCCACTTGTGAAGGTGGCCAGCTTGAAAAGGACCTGAGATTGTTAAGATCCACTGTTGAATCTAAATTATGAAATGTATTTCTTTCAGACAGTGGGAAGAAAGTGAATTATTTTCAGAACCTCAAAATATCCCATCCTGGGAGGACAGGAATGGCTTGTGCAGAATCTTGTAAAAAACATGCCCTTATAACGCTCTATTTTTTAATTCTCTGGAAGAAAATCACACAAATCAAACATTTGTCCAAGATGAGTCTCCAGCCTGATCCTTAGGAGGGCTGGACAGTCATTGCAGCTATTAAATAGGCAGCTTATCTCATGGAACTTAGTATTCTTTTAAGAATTAATCATCAAGTACTTCAAGCTCCCCTCCACTGTCAATGGAGAGAAGCAATCCCCTGTGATGATAAGTATTCTGTATTAAAATAAATATGCAAGACAGATGGGTGCTTTAAAAACGCCTGCCACTATATATTGAATATAGAAGGAGCTAAAATAACTAGATTTGATTCAGGATTTCAGGATGGTAAAATTAAATGGGATGGTCTTACCCTGAGCACTGCTTTCTGGAATGACAGAGTGTGCTACATTATAATCTGACTTTAGTTAAATGACACAGCTCTGAAATGATGTCAGGATATTCTTGCCAGGGGGAAGAACTTCTCATAGCTGCATGGCTTTCACCTCCTTTCCAACTCCCCCCCCCAAACAGTGCATGTATTTTATACAATAAAAATCCATGAGATTTGGAAGTTACACATGCCTTGTCACTTAGGAAAGTCCCACCAGATGATTTTTCTGAATTTTCAGTGCCTCAGTATGCTGTAAAATCCAGCCTTGGTTAGTAGCTAGAAAAGCAGGAATATGTCCTCACCACAGTGATCTTGTAAACCCTTGTTCAGAAATACACGGAATACAGAAATATTCAGTGTATCCTCTACAAATGAAAAAAAAAAGTCACCAAACCCAAACCATTGCTGTCTTCATTCCCAAGAGTGAAAAAGTTCTCCATTTTATGCAGCCTCTAATATAAATTCTTCAGCCAGTTCTTTTCTTTTTTTCTTTGGAAGCTTAGATGTCAGTATGTGATTATGGGTAAATATCAATCAATAATAGCAGCTGCCACTTGGAAACCAGTATGATCAAACCCTAACCCTAACTGGTGTTTCAAATCCAACTCCTGTCACTGATGATGTTTCTGAAAATCTTTGGTTATTGCCAGAAGACAAGAAGTAATTACAAAAGTGAATTATGCAAAATGAGAAAAGTAATGGCCACAAACCAAAGTAAAATACTCCCCTACACACAAGTTTTCCCACTTTGGAGAGGATAAAAGAAGAAACTGCACATGGCTGATATTAAACAAACCACTTAATTCACCAATTCACCACTTGAAGGCATTCAGATATTTTGGTGATGTGGCCTGCATAAAAAACATACATAAAATATAACAAGAGAATCTTCTTCAACCATTAATGGGTACAGTTTTCATTATTTCTTTTTTTTATTACATACTTACTTTTAATTATGTACAGACCTAGATAAAACTTGCTTGGATGCAGGCCAAGGATAAGATTTGCACACCTCAGGTACTGATACCATGTCCAGCTCATGGTTCATTTTAATTTTATTGACTTTATTTACTATCTGAGATTGCAAGGATGTGGCTTCCCCAGCTTTCTCTGTAGCTGTAATTATTCATGCTACCCTGGAACCAAATAGACTCACTGGTCACAAGGTAATTAAACACTGCTGAGAGCAATTGTTTTATTTAAGAACTTATTGTCTGTGTCATACATTTATGAGCAGATTATTTAGTGAGTGGCATTCCAGAGCTGAGCGGTTTTGTGGAAGGGAAGGGGCTGTAATTCAGTTTTGCTGCAAAGCAGCCTCATCCTGAGCCAAGCTGGGACCTCTCTTCATCCACAGCAGGGTGGGCAGCAGGGGAGGGCAGATTCTGCCTCTCCCAGGTGAGACCCCACCTGCAGAGCTGAGAGCCCTGAGGCCAGCACAGGGAGGAGCTGGAACTGCTGCAGAGAGTCCAGAGGAGGCAGCGGGATGAGCAGAGGGATGGAGCAGCTCTGCTGGGAGGAAAGGATGGGAGAGCTGGGATTGTTTTGCCTGGAGAGGAGAAGCTTTGGGATGACCGCAGTGTGGCCTCCCAGTGCCTGAAGGGAGCTACAGGAAACAGGGAGAGAAATGATTTACAAGTGATGGAGTGACAGGACAAGGGGGAATGGCCTCCCACTGACAGAGCAGGTTTAGATCAGATATTAGGATGAAATTGGTCCCTGTGAGGGTGCTGAGGCCCTGGCACAGGGTGCCCAGAGAAGCTGTGGCTGCCCCTGGATCCCTGGAAGTGTCCAAGGCCAGGCTGGGCAGGGCTTGGAGCAGCCTGGGACAGTGGAAGGTGTCCCTGCCCATGGCAGGGGGGGGGATGGGATGGGCTTTAACGTCCCTTCCCACCCAAACCATTCTATGATTCCATGATTTCTGTCTTGTCCTTTCTCGGTGGTGACTCAACGTTTTTTCTTTGCCACCACCTGAACAAAGCTCTAAAGGCCTTGCTACGCAACCTTTTTTACGCCCTTCATGTGCAAAATTCTCTTTTTTTTTTCTCCTGAAGAAATAAATGAATTTTTAAGAGGAAATGGGAGCATACAAATTTTCCATTCCACGGGAGGGGGTTCTATAGCGAAACTGAAGCTGGGAAATGGGTGATTGCAGAACTGCCAATGTGGTTGCTTAGAATAAATTCTAAAACCAAAATAATTTATAGGAATAAAAATACGATAAAGTCACTGGCCTGAGAACAACAGTAATTAGTGTTCATGCCACACTCCCAAGAGACTTCTTACCATTCAATTTTTCCTTAAATTTATTATTTTAAGATGTCTTTTTCAGCTCATCTCTAGAGGAACCACACAGATTTTGTAAAACTTGTTTTCCTGACCCATCTCTCTAGAAAATTGCTAGAATTTTCAACTTCCGGTGAAATTTAGCCTCTACTTCTCCTAGAATATATCGTTTAGCCTTTTCCTGACCCAAAATTATTTGTCTTCTGTCAGAAGGGGACTATGTATTGGTGTGTTTAAACCTAGATTTCTGCTTGAAAGCACTGATGCAGCCTATGCCTGTTGTTTAAAATGTTTTTCCTTTTGGTACTAAGCTCCTCTTCATCACTTTTAAAAGGGTTATTGAACATTGGCATAGTTTTAAAGGAGTGATGTTGTTCAACATTTAAAATAAAATATTAGGACAGATATATTTTTGAGAAGCAATTTATGCCTTAATAAAACATTGTGATATTGAAGTTCTGAATAAACTGTAAATAATGGAGCCCTCCACCTAGAGGATGATGAAAATATAAAAATACATCAGTGTTTGGTAGCTTTTGGATCAATAGATAATCTTTCCAGCTGTCTCCTGGAGGCTAAATTACTTGAAACAGTAATGCAGGTGTCTTGGACATGGAACACATGATGTTTTGGGAGATAGAGCTCTCTCAGATATTCTGGCTGACATCTAAAGCAGCAGAGAAAACAGAGGAATGTCTGAAAACAATGGCTCCAAAATCTTACATGGATTATTGTCATTAATATTGTTATTGTTGAATTGAAACTCTGAGCTTCAAAATTACACACTTTAAAGGAAAAGGATAATAATCCTTTCTAACGTCAGTCCTTTAGTTGTGATACACACTGGGGTTCTGTCTGTGACATTGTGTTGCAGGCCTGCAGTTGCCCCACTTTTTGTGTATTTCTTAGCACTCCATCCCCTCCTTTTTTAGGTTACCATTGTCAGCCTTGTTCATCTGGTATTTTTTTAGAAATAACATGCTCAAAGTAGCAGCTTTGCCTCTCACACATCTCTAAGTGATCCTAACTTTTCAATGCAAGGATATTCATTACAGTAACATCTGTGTTTCTAATAATAATTCTGGTAGTAGCAATTTCATCTGCTTCATGTGCTGAAGTTTGAGCTCTGTGATTTCCTTATTAGTGGTATCTGGAATTATTAAAAACCAGCAACACAGTTCCAGTCTGGAGCATCTTCTTCCAAGGGCGACCATATCTCATCTAAAATGCCCTGAGTCTCTGGGCTGATTGGCCTGAATGTCCTTGTCTTGGTTCTGTGATATTCTCTAGGGTTAGAGAAGTGTCCTTTTAAGTACCTCATGCTGATAAAAAGAGTTCTGTAATGAGCAAATTGTGGGATGTAAATGTCCTTAATAGTGTTGATACATATTTTGGGAGTTTAATATTTTACTCTAACAGTTTAAACTGTCAGAAGAAAAAAAAGGAAGGAGAGGGAAAGGTCTTTGTAAAAAGGAAAGCCAGTGCTATACCTCAGCAGAGATCATTCTAGCATTCAGCAGATGCCGAAATTTCTTACCATCCTTAAGTGCTTTTTCTTCTTATTTAATTTCGTAACCAAATGAAGTTGAAGTTCCCTGTATAAATAAGTTCTAGCCTTAATACCATGCAGTTTTACCTGTGAAGCTTTTCAGACTTTGCTTAATATAAATGACTGTATTCTGTCTTTATCGTTCAGGTAATATTGTGGACGCTCTTTGAGACTGTGGGCATTTTGTGTCGTAAAAGAACAGTAATAGAACCTTGATCTCTTCCACTTACCAGACATAGATGTGTCGAGAAACTACACAGCTGCTCATGTCAGGTGGCAAATCAGGCTTAAAAACACTCGAATATTATATTCAGGGAGCTGGATCTGATATTGAGTGGCCTGGGAGGGAACTGCAGCCTTGGGGTAGAAATGTAGTGGAAGACCCTCTCCTGAGCTGGGGGACTCTGCAGCCCCTGGTCAGGAGCCTGTGGGAATTGGCTCATCCTGAACTGAGAATAAATCAAATGGGCAGGGAAAAGCTCTAAGGAAATTAGAATGGAAGCAGCTCAGACTGAGAAAATTGTTTGAAAATATCTCGAGTACAAGCAGTATGCAAATGCTGTTAATGGTCACAAGAAATCAGGGACTTGATTAATATATTCTCCTGTAGCGAAGTTCTCCTCAGTACACCATGAATAGAAGTAATTCTGTCCATAGGAACTTGAATGCGGATATTTTGGCATTCAAGGAATTCTGTGCGTTTCTCCTCCTTCTCCTTTTAACCCAATGCCAGCAGCAATTTTTACTTCCTTTTCATCCCAAAGTATCTTTCTTCCCTTTGCTGAAAAAGGGATTAACAGAGAAATGGCAAAAGGCTCAATACCAAGCTTTTTCATTTTTTCAGGAAACAAATAAATTCCTTTCTATCCCTTCTAGGAACGAAGGCCAAAAAATTATCACAGAGCAACAATAAAATAAGAGTATTTAAGGACTTAAATAAATAAACTTTAATAAACTTATATTTTCAGCACAGAGCAGATGGTGTTTGACAGACCTGCCTGAAGCTATGTAGCATCACATGCCATGCTAGTTATTTTTCAATAATGTGATTTACTAAACAAATTTCTTTGAAAACATACAGTGAAGAAGGGGGTTTGTATACAGATTAAAAGGGAGTAGCCATTTTATAAGTAACAGGTGAAGGACTCTTAAAATTCCAGGATAAGTAAAAAGGGTGCAGAATGTGAGACTTCAGCTGTATTTGTGTGAGTTAATAAAATACCACCATTGAGAGGGCTCAACTGGATCTCTTGGTTTGGTTTAGTTTTCCAGCACAGACTGGTTCATCCCATTTAGCATCTCAGGCAGCATGGGGGCACGATTTGGGCAATTGCACACAGCAATGTGGAACAGGCTTTGTTCTGCTTTGGAGGGAGGAGGGACCGGCCAGATGGATATTGACATTTTATGTTGAGTGGCCTAAGGGTCACAGAAGGGTTCCCAGTTGTTTTGTGTTTCACAATAGGATGTATCTTAAGGGCCACTGTTTATGTAAACACTGTTTATTTAAAACTGGAGTCAAAAAGTTACTGGATAAATTTGAAGAGAGACTGAGGAGAGGTGCTGGATTTAGGCTACCGTGGGCCTACTCTCAGTGAACGTTTCCTCCTACAAGACACACAAAACACCCAGATTAAGAACCTGAATTACAGACTTTGAGGTCACTCTCAAAATTTCTACTTTTTTTTCCAATAACCGGGAGCCTTTTCCCCTAAATGGTGCAGTTTATCAAATGCTTAATTTATTTAGTGTCACTGTATCCCGTAGGTGACTACCCTGGAAGGATTCCCAAGTTCCTGCTCAAGGACAACTTTCTGACCCCCTGAGTTGGTGCCAAGCATTAATTGCTTGACCTCACCATGTTGGTGGTGAATACAAAATATATCTGCCCTGCATGAGATCAGTGAAGTGGAATTGTTGTGTTCGAGAGCAGTAAAATACCATCCCTCTGTACCCTTAAGTGCCATGGTGTTTGCTCTTTGATTATTCACATTGCGTTAAAACTTACAGGAATTGTGGCCTGTTTAGCAAATTATGCCCTGATTTTATTAAAAATAGGGGGGAAAAAAGTGCCAAACAAAGGTTATCTTTGTCCTTAAAAAAAAAAAAAAAAAAAAATTAACATATTTTCTGTGGTTATGGATCTTTCTAAGCCAGTCCATTAAGGCTTAAACAATGAGAAGGAAGATAAGAATTTAAAGAATATGAAATAAATTGAATTCTTTGACTGGAAAAAGAAAGCATCCCAGAACACGGATGTCACCAAGGAAACTTGGTTCAGCAAGTGCACAGTGCAGAGCTGGAATAATTTTCCTTTTTTCTAAGTTTTCTTAGAATATAACTCTATAGTCTGACAAACTAGCACCTGGCTGAGACTGGCTCATCTGGCAGTCCCTGTTGGACCATTCCAACACTCAGGAGGGGCTTCCTGAACCAAACTTATCTGCCTCAGCTTTATTGTGAAATTTCAGCTTGAAAACCAGGCTCAATTGTGTGCACATGTGACAGCTGCTTTCTTGAACAAAATACCAGGGACTGAATTCAGGACATCTAAAACTAAAAGCCTGTGCTGACATTACTCAGGCTAAAGAGACGTGGTCCTTCAGCTGGGGACCAGAAGAACTCAGTCAAAGGATGAACGCAAGAAAAGTGAGATAAAAATATCGGCGGGTGACACAGATGCCTCCTCTTGTGTGGTAGAAAGTGCTTTCTCTGTTTTCTGGTGTCGATTTGTGTGATTAACTCCAGAATTTGTAATGGATTCTTTTTAGAAAGCTAAGAGGTAAATTTATGTTTTGTATTAAATTCTGGTGGTACTTGATATTGTTATGTTTGAATTTCTAAATAAAAAAAGGGGATGGGTTTTACAGATTTCTAAACGATCATAAAAGCTTTGGCCTCGTGTCATAATTAGAATTACAGGCAATAACAGAAAGCAGGCGTTCTCTGGAATGGATGCCTAAAGCAAAGACTGGAACAGAGGCCTCTTGCCAACGTAGGGCTGATAACTGTGCTGTACATGTGAGAGGATATCATTGAAAGGGTATCTTTAATCCTCATCCCACCCCAAAAGTGACTTCTCAATAGCTCCCAGAAACGTGTGCTATTAGGCTCAGCTGGAGAGAGAAAATCACTCTTAATCATATGCAAGGAACAATTCTAAATAGGAGCATTTGGAAACAGCCTTGGGAAGGAAAGAGTACTGCCAGAAAGAATGGAAGATCGTTTTGATTCTTGATGAAAAGCTTTCAAACAGAGTTCAATGCACAAGAGATGTGACAAATCTTTAGAGTAGTTTTCTCATAAGAGAAAGGTAATATGGCTAACAAAGTCACTTAATGCTTTTTGTGCCATTGAACCTAAAAACCGTATTTTTCCCCCATTGGTTATGAGCCACAAAAGGCTTTTTTCTGCCTTTTTAATCTTCGTGAAGAGTTTTGCTTTGAGACTTCCTGCAGGAAAGTGTTTTAAGTGGAATTCTTCTTTATACTGAACCTAATGTCTGCCAACATGATTCCTGTTACAGGCATAGGGACCATTTTCCTTCTGTCCTCAAGCTGTGTTGCTGCTTATTATCATGTTTAACATTCCCAGTGCCTGGCAGGGTGGAGATTAGAAACTCTTAATATTCATTTTTTAGTGAAGGGTCTTGCCAGATTTTTTGGAGTATTAGCTATAATATATGCACATAATTTATTGGTGGAAAAGTTCTGAACTCTCCGGTGAGTCACCTTAATCTTTGTTCTTATCACTTTAGGATTGTTTTAAAATAATCTTCTGTGCCTCCTGCACATAAGCATGGTAAAAAACATTACTTTGGAAATAGCAAGTTGATGGAAGCAAACAAAAAAAGCAGCAAAAATTTCCTTTGATTAATCCTTACTATTTTTCTTTAAACTTTATATTGCCTGGAGCATTTTTCTCTAACTCTAAAATGTTGGTTTTTTCAACAGACTGGAAGGAAGGAGAAGGGGGACCCCCTCAACATTGCCATTGACAAGATGACCAAGAAAACACGAGACCTTCGAAGACAGGTGAGCCATGCTTTTTATAATGCTTCTTGATTTTCCAAGGAAATCATTGTTTTCCAACTTTGGACTGGTTTTGCCACTCGTGGAGATAAAAAGAATTGGTGTCCTCATTTAGATCTGACCCTACATTGCACATGACATTAAGCAAAGTGGTAGCATTTCCTGAGACAAAAAAAAAGGGAGAAGGAAATGCATTCCAAGTGTAACTCCCAATGGTCTTTCCATGTGGGAGGGGAGGCAGATTGTCCAGACCTTCCCTGCCTTGGCAGCCCAAAAATCCCAGTCATAAAAACACTGGCATATGTGCTTATTTGTGTTTTATTTGAATACTCTCACTGGAGTAACAGGAAAGATGAGCAGAATGTGAAAAGGAAAAATTATAAGAGCAGAATATTTTCAAAGAGAACTTCTAAGGTACTGTATTAAATAAAGATCGTATGAAGATACAGAAAGTCATAATAAATAACAATTATTCCAGAGAGGTGGATGCCCCATCCCTGTAAACACTCAAGGCCACATTGGATAGGTCTGAGCAACCTGATCAGATGACCTTTAAAGGTTTAACCCAAACTGTCCTATGATTTTATGAATAGCTGCAAAACCTAGTTCAAACCATAAAGTTTGGCTTTCTTATATTACATTTATCATTGTGTTTCGTGATAAGGAAGAAAGTTTAATTCAAAAACCTTGTGATGGAAAAGAAGTGAAAGGAGATTGGCAACCAAAAGGGAGAAACCTGTAGGTTTCTCTTTACACCTGTAAGTTAAGGCAGGACAGATTCTTTTGACCTGTTTTTTCTCCATTTGAGATGATCCCAGTTCTGCATTTTCTGTAAAAATTAAATAATAACAGTAATAATAACAATAATAATAATAGTAATGAAAATTCTACCTGGCCTCTGTGAAAATGATCCTAAATCCAGAAAACTGCCAGACCAAGTAAAGATTTAAATGTATCTCCAGATACCTCTTTGCAGCGTGATAGTTTCAGAAAGAGTGGCCTCTGTAGGCATTTTGAAATCAATGCTCTGCGCTGCTAAAACTCAGCTCATTTCAGCTCTTCCTTCTTAGCCGTCAGCAGACGTGTTTGAAGATCATATTCTCAGAGCTTATTTTGCCAAATAACAGACCTATTGCAGTGGACTTAGAGACAATATGAATCACTGAGTCTCCTGTGTAAAGCCTGGCGTCACACCTGCTGCTCAGCTAATGACAGAAGAAAGATCTCTGCTGTTCTGACCTCCAAATTTGTGGGATCCTCAGCTCTGCAGTGGAGCTGGGACCATGTGTTGCCTCCCACCTCTGTTCTCACTGCTTCAAGGAAGTAGCAGACTAACACATGAGTTAGTTCTGTGTGAGGCTCTCAGCAGTTGCCTGAATTACTCATCCCTAAAGCCAAATTTACTCCGAAACGTGATAGAAAAACGGCACCTTTCTTAATAAGCTGTGTGCTTCTCATGTATATTCACTCCCATGGAATGTTCAGTCTCAGAGAGGTTGGAACTCTGGATGTGGGTAAAGGGAAGCACAGATATTGTGTCTTCCTGCGTGAGATGAAGCTTTTAATACAGTTTCTGATATTTATGAAAGTTAATCACGTGGGTATAATGTTTATTAAATTGTGGCAGTTGCTAGTAAACTAATCTAGATTAAATCATAATTGTGCTGGGTTTTGCACAACCGTAGAGGAAGATGGAGTCTGCTTTCAACAATGTGCATTCTGACTGTAAGTCATGATCCTTCAGAGTCGTAATCAATGTTCTGCTTCATCACATGAATAACCAGCAGTGTATCTCTGTGTGTCTGCCCAGAGCTGCCTGTGCACTCCCTGCTAAATTCCAGAGTGTGAGGGTGTCACTGAGGGCTTGGTTTAATGGCTGGGGAGAGAGGCCTGAAGAGTCAGAGGAAATGAGCTGCAGTGGAGATTACAGAGTTCCACTATTTCAGTCTTTCTGTTTTGGGCTAAATCACTGGAGAGAAAACCAACTTTCAATATCATCATGCCTTTTGTTTTTAATGAATCCCTTTTAAAGCTTGCTTTTCAGACTTTGGAAATTTAATATTAACACCATAAAACTAGATAACCTACAACAGACGTTTGGTGATGAAGAATATATATATATTTTTTTTTTTTTTTTCCAATTGGTAGTTAGCCTGCCTTGCAAGTCTTCAGAAATCACCCATCTAAGACTGATTTTTCCTTTTCTCCCCAGGTCACTTAGTTCTTTATTTCTGAGATTTTATTTCATTATCTGCAGAACATGCAGACATGGGAAATGATTGTGGATGGAATACGCGATGCTAAAATTCCGCCTCACAATTCACAGTCACTTCAATATTTCTTATTCTGGTGGAATTACATCTTTTAAACTCATAATTTAAACTCTCCTGAGAATTGGGAGCTATTATGGAGATCTAATTATATGTCTTATTATAAACTGCCAGTAAGAACATCAACCTAAGTCAGACTGAACAAGTTCTTGGAAGCAGACACATCTCCCCTGCCCATAGCTTACTGCTGCCATTCCTCACTGGATTTCTTAGAATCACAGGATGGTTTGGGTTGGAAGGGACCTTAATACCCATCTCTATCCAACCCCCTGCCATGGGCAGGGACACCTTCCACTAGCCCAGGTTGCTCCAGGCTCTGTCCAGCTGGGCCTTGGACACTTCCAGGGATCCAGGGGCAGCCACAGCTTCTCTGGGCACCCTGTGCCAGGGCCTCACCACCCTCACAGGGAAGGATTTCTGCCCAAAATCTAACCCAGGCTCCTCAGTACAATTAAAACAAGGAGCTACTGGAGAAGGTCCAGCAGACGCCACAAAGATGATAAGGGGTCTGAAGCATCTCTTCTATGAGGACAGACTGCAGGAGCTGGGCTTGTTTTGTCTGGAGAAGAGAAGAATAAGAGAGATTTCATCAATACGTACAAATATTTCCAAGGCAGAGGTCACAGAATGGTACCAGACTCTTTCCAGTGGTTTCCAGCAACAGGACAAGGACTAATGGCCATTAACTAAAAGTTCCAGGGGGAAGAACTTCCTTGTGTTGAGGGTGGCAGAGCACTGGCACAGCTGCCCAGGGAGGTGGTGGAGTCTTTCTCTCTGGAGACATTGCAAACTCAACTGGACACGTTCCTGTGTCACCTGCTCCAGGTGCCCCTGCCTTGGCAGGGGGGTTCGACTGGACGATCTCCAGAGGTCCCTTCCAACCCTAAAAATTCTGTGATTCTGTAACCCTGCCCTCTGGCAGTGTGAAGCCATTTCCCCCATCCCGTCACTCCATACCCTTTCTAAAAGTCCCCTCCAGCTCTCTTGCAGCCCCTTTAGGCACTGGAAGATGAGGGAAGATCTGAAAGCCTTCTCTTTTCTTGTTTTCCTATATGATCTCTCACAAATGGCTTTCAGGTGTCTCTGGGGTTTGTCCTTGCTCCTGCTGATTTCATCTGAGCTCATTTGTAGGCTAAAAGCTGTAAGATAGGCACTTTCAAGATTTCTGCATTGGTTTGGATGAGTTCTCCCTCTTTCTGATGGGTTAGGGTATTGATTGCTTCTTTTCAGTGTCTGCTTTTCCCAATAGCCACTATCAGTATCCGAGGAATGGGGACACACTTTCGGGTACTCAGGATCAGGTTTGGCCATTTAGGCATGAACTAATATTAATAGTGACTGCTGTGGTGTCTTTCTACAGGCACACACTTTGCAGAAGCCAAATTAAAAAAAAAAAAAAAATTACATATCCAGGTCATATTTGCCCTTTTTATACCTCTAATCAATTCTTTATGTATTATGCAGTAAGTACATCCTTTCACATGACCCTTATGTATATTTGATCAGTCATTTACATTCCCCTGTGCTAAGATGTGCTCTTGCAAATACCTTTGTAAGACACTTGGTGTCTTACACCTATGGGCATGATTTTCATCAGTCTGTTATCAGCCATGTTCTCTAACATCCCTCCCTTCAATCTACAATTATTATATTATCTTTTAGTCTCAGAATACCCTGAGTTGGAAGGCACCCACAATGATCATTCAATCCTTGACAGTACTGTTTCAGTAGCTGTATCAGGCTACTGAAAGTCAAACTTGCAAAAAGTTAAAGTTTGATGAGACAAATACCTCCTGTAATTTATTCATTCAAATTTGGTAAAACAAAGACCTTGAGGACAACATCTTGATTGTATTCAGTTTTTATCAAGTCCATAGGTCCCTGAAAGGACTTGCAGTTCGCTGTCCTTTCTTTAATATGGGTTACACCAGTTTGAACTAGATCCCAGGCTTCAGCATGTTCTTAGGCTTATTTGTCATCTCTCTCTGTTCCAGCCCTTGAGCAGCAGCGTGTCTCCATTTGCTCCTTATGTCACTCACTTCCACGGAGATTAAGTTGTATTACTGTTTATGAATCCTATTTAGGGTAAAAAAAAAATGTTTAGCACTTTGAAGCCTGCCAGAAATTGGTGTAGACTCTAGAGGGACTCTCAGAATAAAAACCATGAATATTAACTTGTGGAATTAGAGTGATGGGACACCTAAAACTGAAACAGTGTGTTCTGTTGGAACAGATTTTATTGCAGCTAACCCATACAATGTCAATTATATTATGGGTAGACACTTACATAATGTTTTCAGTCTGTGGGCTTAAATCTCTCTAAAGTATAGGCATAAGTTGCTTCTTTACAGAACGTAAGTGCTTTGAGGAAAACACAGGACTTCCTCCAAAAGAGGAAATCTTATCTTTTTGCAGCAAATCTGCTGTCTCACACATGGACCAGATGACTTGCAAGTGCTGTAGGGAGGGCCAGCAGTGCCTAGAAGTTAGATCTTAGTGCTCTGAATCATGATTAACCGACTTAATTTTTTTTATTTGTCCTCTCTTTACTATGTTCTGTGAGGGCAAGCAAGACTTATTGTCCCGTTTTTGAAGGATAATCTGAAGCACAGAAAATAAAGTTGCTTCTGAAGGTGAAGCTGCCTCACTTGAGGTATTCTGTGTTGTACCAGCATTAGGAGGTACACAGCATCTGAATATTAAGATATAAGCCCAAGGGAAACATAAGGGCTCAGAAAGCAAAACAAAATCTTCAGTGGAAAACAGTGAACCCAATTCTAATCGAACTTAATATAAATTAAATAACAAACTCCTTTCAGCTTCCCAAAGACAATGAAGAGCACACCCAAAGAAATAAAAACTGAGAATTCCCACCAGCTGATGTCAGTTATGGAAACTGGGTGGTGATATAAAGAAGTGTTTTCCTTCAGCCTCCCTTACGGTCACTGGAGAGTTCATCTCTGGGAGGTGACTTGGGGTTTCAAGGATGTGTTTTGTATGAGCTCTTTCTATATAGGGAGTCATGAACAATCTGCTTCCTAATTTAGGCACCCCAAAGGTTGGTTTTTTGAGGAGTCCTTTGACTTTCCAGCTGTAGAGCCAGTCGATAGTGCAGCACTTGGTGCATTTCTGGGAAGGCTGAGGAAGTGTGTTCTCCTTCTCATTAACATAAAAGTAGGTTCTGATGTGCCCTTTGTTGCAAACAAGAGGGCATTGGGTAAGGTTATAAATCCTGAAGGGGGCATTTTTTCATTCAAGATCTGTATAATTTAAATAGGGGGAGAAAACAGAGAATGAAAGGGTCCCAGACCTTCCCGAGCTCACATAACACTGTGAGAGTTTGTCAGAGAGCTGATGCAGTGTTCTGAAGATGCAAAACTTCATGCAAGTGTGAAGTAGTAGCAGACTTTCCAAGGAGATTGTAACTTCAAAATTTAGTCTTGCAGGTATGTTTATTAAGATTTATTTTGCAAAGGCAGAGTTGAAGCAAGGTCACACTTGAATGGATGATCCACGGGAGTCTGTGCTGTGTTGCCAAAGAGGAGTTTTTGGCTGTTTCCAAGGGGAAGTGCAGCATTATTGCTGAGATTGCCCCATTCTATTGCATGAAAATGCACCTTGACACAATGCTGGCATTTTTTTAAAGGGAGCCAGCCACAAATTAATCTAAACCTCTTTGAACCTAAGGCCACCTGTGGCATCAGCTCTTGCTTGTGAGAAACTCAGCACCTTTACATTGTTGTTTAATAGGTTTTATTTTCTCCTGCAGTGACTCCAGTGCTCTTAAATATGGAAATCTGGAAGCTGGCTTCCCAAAAGCAGTCTATCAAATGCTAATACAGATTTATTTCTGTGCCAGGGCTACATGTTTGTGCCTTGTATTCATTTAATAGGAGTGCACCTCATTGTGTGTAGTTCTTTTCTAGGTTTGTAGTCCTTTTCTAGAGTTTGCAGCTTGTACAAAGGTGTTAGGCAGGAGTCTGGTGTAATACTGGTTTAGAAGGCAGAGATAGCAATGCTCCCCTTGATAAAGTTCTCTACTCTTCCAGCTTCCACTGAATGTATGGCCACAGGAGTAGGGACACTGTGAATGTCACCAGCGTGGTCTGAAAGAGCTGCAAGCCCCTGGAATGCTGTTCAATAGTTCCACTTTTTGTCTGCTCCCGTTTGGTAGAATAACTGGTGTTATTTACTTTAGGAAAGGACTTTTAGAAACATTTTCAAAAATCTGAACTGAAAAGTTAGGGAAAATCCACTGTAATTTGAATTACAGTCAAGGATTTTGAATTTAACCTCTTTGAATGCACATGTCTTTGTCTCCCTCAAAATGCACTTCTAGGTGTTTATCACGGTGACATTGAGGTTTTTATAGTGCTCTGAAGTGCTCCAGAGGAAATGGAGAGTGCTTTAATACTGCTGATTTACTCTTTCAGGTCTGCAGTAATTTCCTTACTGCCTAATTATAAGGCTTGGTTTAATTTACTCTACACATAATGTTTACTGATGCACATATGGTGCCATATTTCAGGAAACTATGCCCATATCAGGTAGTTTTGGGTAAGGCTGCAGTGTGTAACATTTTCTTCAAATGAAGGAAACTTTGAAACATAATACTCATGATGGATTTTTTTTTTTTCCTGGCAGAAGCCATGGTGTAGTAACTATGGCTGCTTTTACTTTTTGAAATAGGGACTTGATACTTGATTTTATCTTTTTTTTTTTTTTTTTTGACTGAAGTAGTGAGCAGAGGGTTGGCCTTTCAAAGTGCCTTGTAAAGAATTAGGAGGCAAAACTCGGTGACAGCTCTATTGCATTGGAAGAGATTACTGCACATAGTCTGTGTATTATTCCTCAAATAATGAGCCTTCATAAAACCTCAGATATCTAAACAAATCTTTGTGTTTAGAAGATGCCTGCCTCTGTAATCACTGCAGAGGAACAAGTACGGAGTTTTTAAAAGTCTTTTTGATAAAAGACTCTGTAAATGTGGGAGAAGCTCAATGGAAGTGTACAGTGTTGCTACGTTATAAATAACGCACACACCTCCTCAAACTAGACAAAAAAACAAGACAAAAAAACCACCAGAAATGTATTTCAAGAGATTTCTGTTGATAATGGTCTTACATAAAGAAGCTTTCACTGTTCTGTAGTGTCAGCTTGAGAATGACCTATAGTCACATCAGCTAAGGGAATTTAAAAAAGTTTGGATTCATAACAACAGCTTCAAATGTTGGTGTTCATTATCAATAATGCAGTAGCATGAGGTAGGGAGTACTATAAATGTGGAGGAAAACATAATACTCTTCCAAAGTCTTCTCTAATTCCATCTTCCTAATGGCTTTATGAGCAGTGGCAGAGTACAACTGCCAAATGGGATTTCAACATTACATTTGTTTCTTAATTGACATTAATTTTGTTCACTAACTCTATTTCCAAGTGTTATGAAATATCTTTAATGTTATGTTCTACTTGTTATTAAGCAACCAGATATTAAAGGTTTTGTTTCCAGTTCTTACTGTGTAGAAATTACTGCAAAGGAGAAGAAAACATAGTGTAAACAAAATGAGAAAAAAGGCAACAAAACCCCCAACAAAACCCAAGAACAAAACCCAGACTGCGATCTCGCTGCTGTAAGGGCTTTTTGAAAGGCGTGGATGATAATTGATAGTATCAGATATCAATCATCTCTGTCCATGGGCAGGATCCACTCGTGCCTTTGAGTGACTCTTGGACAGGATGATGAGAAATCCATTTTTGCAGCACACAATCAATTTTTAATCTTGTTTCAGCCATTGTCTGGCACTCCCACAGACAGGTCTACCCAAGAGCTGTCATCAGTTTCTGCTGGGCTCAGTCTCTGGGTCTTGGACAAACTGATGCCAGTATTTACTATGCCAGGCTGTTCCTGGAGCTGGGTTGGGTGGGACTGCAAGTGTGACATGTATGACATTTATTGTGCTAAACCTGTAATGCTTATTGGATCTGACTGCTCATAGTGAGGAGAACTTCATTAAGTGTTTTCATAGAAAATTTCCTTCCCATCTTGACCAAATAGCTATTTCATCTCCCCAAGACAGCTTGATCCCTAATTAGTTTTCTTTATTTGCTGTATTTGTTTTAAAAACCCCACAAAGTTCCAAAGCCACTTTACTTGATTTAAATATCATTTAAACAGGGCCTGAGACAATATATGAAGCTACACAATAGGTTGTGGGTCTTAGTTTAATCTTTGGATTTTTGATCCGTTATCTTTGTTCTTCCTCATCACCCTCTTCTTTGTCACAGCTCTTTTGCATCAGACCCTTTTGGTTTGCAGTTTCGGTGACATTTTTGACACTTTACAGCCCTCTTCGGTTTTAACAAGGTTATTTTTCAAAGTCTTATCCCTTTTTTTCTCTGCTGGGATAACCTATAGTCTTTCCCTTCTTTGTTCCTACATGTAATTTCCTCTTCTGCAATTCCATCCTTCCACATTCACTTTATCACAATTCTAGGTCATACAGAATGAAAAGTTAATCGCTGTCTTTTCACTCCTGGGTTTTTTTGACTTCACTAATGCTTTTCACTGTCTGTTCAGTTCCTACCTGTATTTCTGTTTTTCCCACATTTTTGATGGGAATCTCTCTACTGTCCTCTACCTGTTAATGCCCTGCATAATTCTTTATTTTTAGAAATAATAAATATTTAGTAGAATCCCAGCACTCCAATTGGAATTGGGTCTTTATTGTTCTATCCAGACATGAAAGACAGAGTTCATACCCCGATAATCCGCACGTTTTAGGGATATGTGGTTATCATTCCCCCAAACATATAATTTTTTTCTCTGCTTTTATGTAACTGCACTAATATTGTTAGCAAGCCTGAGGCTTTCTCTCGCTGAAAAATGTTTCTCTGGAAAGGCGGTATAAAATTTTTCTGTCATGAAAATGGGTAAACCACCCACCCTAGGCCCTCAAAAAAACCCCCAACAAACAAACAAACAAACAAATTTAAATCAATGGGGATTAAGTACCTAAGCACTCGGTAACTGGGTTCTTCCATGCTTTGGGTCATGTACCGTTTTGAGGAATCCTTTGTAATGGCCTATGACTAAGAGGAATGTTTTTGTGTGTGTTTCTTATACTCTTTCAAATTTCTGGTCAAAAATTTTCACTTCAACTTTCTTTCCATTAGTAAATTTCCCCCCAAATCTTTTCCTGATTATGGCACCTTCTCTGTAGAGAGAGGAAAGCTCACACATGGAAAAATATATTAAGAAGTTCAAACTGAAAGACAGCAGATTTAGATTAGATTTTAGGAAAAGAAAAAAATCTTCCCTGTGAGGGTGATGAGGCCCTGGCACAGGGTGCCCAGAGAAGCTGTGGCTGCCCCTGGATCCCTGGAAGTGCCCAAGGCCAGGCTGGATGGGGCTTGGAGCGACCTGGGATAGTGGAAGGTGTCCCTGCCCATGGCAGGGGGGGGAATGAGATGATCTTTAAGGTCCAGGCTATTTCATGATTTTTGTAAGTATTACCTGTCTTTGTAACAGCATTTCTTCCTGACTGTTTTATCTTAGGCTCAAATCTTACATATATTTATTTTATATATTCCATAAATCTGTAGTTTGAGTGTCCAAGTGTGATACATGTTCTAAATATTAGTCTTTTAGCTGTTTAATCTGCCAAGACATAATTGGTGGTGTTACTGTCCCCATCCCCCAGGTTGCCATTCTCTGGTCACATCCTCATGTGACACAGTCTCCAGAATTGACTGAGACTTTCTCTTCAGCACTGTACTGCAGCAGCTTCTAATGGTCACTGCCTTATTCTCCAGAACTCAATTTCACAGCGTATTGGAGGTGACACACCTTAACTGCAGTGGAGAAGGCTTTATTTTCATCCCTTTCAATTAAATTAATGCCTGTTTGGGAGCGCTCTGCAGGTGCAAACTGGAGCTGGGTTGCAACGCACTTTAAATGGAAAATGGTGAATAAGGTGCTCCTTGGTAAACTTTTGTTACAGGCAGCTCTGTACTGCCAGGCTTTATAAAGTTTAACAATCTGTTGGAGTCATTAATCTCCTGCTGTGGCTTTGCCTTCCAGTGTCAGGATTGGACATTTAATTCTCTAGTAGACTGGAAGTAGCACTGAGACATTTTGGTTCTAAAATTGTTATACAGCCATGGAAAACATCATTTTGGTGGGCATTTAACCTCTTTGAGCTCAATATGGCTGTGAACTCACAATGATAAAACAGCCCTAAATAGTGCTTAGAACAGCAGAACATGATGCTATCAGAAACAGCAACTGGACTGTGCACCATAAACTGACTAAATTGACTGAACTGGAAAGACATAAAATCTGCCTTGTGGTACACCATGCTTTCAAAAATATTTGCAGGTCTTGATGTTTTCCTTCTACATGTTTTGTTGGTCTGGCAAATTTATTAATCTGTTAGCTTTATGTTCATTAATAAAGTTTTCTCTCTGACAGAATGAATTAAGCACGATCTTAATTTAACGTGCTTCCTCCTCTAATAAATGAAGTTTCATAGAGTGGAATTCATGCTTTGAATTCACCTCTAAATTAAAAATCCAGTGGGGGGAAAAAAACCATAAAGCGCTGTCTTATGAGTAATAGTGTGTGTCATAATATTTACATCAGAATGCAGCATAAATTAAGGCATTGCAAAGACATTTGTTAATGCAGGTGCGTGAGCAAATCTCTCGTGCTGGTTTTGGAATAAAACACGACGTGCTTTTGCAGCTTGCTTTATGACCATTCAAATTCAAGTCACAGCCTTCTCCCATTCCCTTCTGAACTGACGTTACCTGGATGAAACTCAAATCTCTGGGTGCACAAGCTGTCATTTAGGCTGGAATTGGTGGCAGCATGCACAGGAACACACAAGCCTGGTTTTCCAGTAGTTATTTACCTTGATGAATAGCCCTAATTGGATCAAATAGACTGGTAATGGTGAGCCAGTACTTTTAAATGTCTTGTCTTGTGCCATTAATATTATCTTGTCATGTATCCATTTGAGCTCTTGGATGAATGTCTTGCCTTCATACTGCTGTCACATTTAACAAACGATTTTGTCAAGTCGTTCTTTATAGCTTGTGGTGAAGGATGGCAAAATTTGTGGTCTCCTGCGTACATAAAACCCCTTAACTCTACCTTTCAACTTCAATGCAAGGGCGTCCTAAAACTCAGATAGCAAATTCCTAAAGAAATTATAAAGCCTGTTTACAAGAGGGGCCAGAAATATTCTACTGACATCTGTGATTAATACAGCAGAAGAAAAATAGAATGTATTAATTTTGTATTTATTAAACCTGTGACAGTCCGAATTCAGACTTTTTTTCAGCTGCTCCGGTTATGAACCTCAGAGGACAGCACACGGTTACCATTAGAAACGAGATACCCATTTTATTCATTCATTTTGATTCAGAGAGAACTCTACTGTATATTTACCATGGTAAACCCCAAATTGCATGTTAGCTGAAGCTCTTGCTGTCCTTTTTATTGATTTCTGGTATGTGGTTGTAGAGTGAAGATATTTAATACCGATGAAAATAAGCTGCTTACTTGAACATCCTGAGCCTACTCTAACAATTCCATGGGGCATATTGTTATAACCTGATCTATAACACCACATTAACTTAGATTAAAAATTGAATTGCTTGTTGATTAAATAAATACAAGCCTTTGGAACAGATCCCTCCTTATGGAAGGATACAAACAGAAAAGTGTCAGTGCTCATTTAGCATTTAAAGTAAGTTCCTTCAGTGCAGTGGACATTAGGTTTTTACTGGCACATACTGAACTTGAGCAAGTGGATTTTTTTAAGGATCTTTCACTGAGAATGAGCTGGAAGCCACACCGGATTTTTAAAAGCTTTGTGTGTTCCTTTAGAAATGCAACCATTTGGCCTTTTTTTGGTACACTGGGCATCAAAGTCTAACTATGGGTACACAAATGAGGCATCTGACCTGGAGTTTGCCAGTAAGCACTGGGAAATGGACATCTGCAGAGGGGAATTATGCAAATTTACGATGCCCGTTCTCTGGCAGTATTTCTCCCTTAATGCTGGCTATAGGTGAAACCCTTCATTTAATAGGGAATCACAGAATATCCTGAGTTGGAAGGGACCCACAAGGATCATTGAGTCCAACTCCTGGTCATCCTGCACAGGACAACCCCAAGAATCCCATCATGTGTCTGAAGTTTTAAGTTAAATTTTTATATAAATTTATATAAATACCGACTGGAAATCTCTCAGCCATAGAGTGCAGGGTGCTGTGCTGGTGCACTGTTCTCTGACAACATCTTAGAATATTTTTTCTTCTTTTTCTTGCAGTGTTTTGATGTACTTGGAGCGATATTAGTATTTATACTGAGATGGTGCCTATGAAAACTGTTCATGGATTGGGGTCTCATTGTAGGAAATGCTGTGCAAAGAGACCCAAAGCGTGGTCTGAAAGAGTTTTTAATGTAAGAATAAAATAAGAGTCAGCAAGTGGATAGCCACAGATTGATGAGAGAAAAAATAAAGAGTCCAAGATGGAAATGTAATTGGTGGTAGCAAACACACACCAGCTTCCAAACGGTTGGCAGGTCACTGATAGATGATTCTTTTCTTCTTTTTGTCTTCTTTCCTCCCCCTGTTTGTATGTGTTACTGAGTTAGCTATTCTGAGTGCCTTTAATCATTTTGAAAGTGGAAAAATAAAGTTTCCAGGTATCTGAGTAGAATTACTTTTTAAGGAGAATTGAGAACTGCTTAATACATTGACTGCTTCAGTTGTGATGGAAATAAAAGGAGTACCTCCTGCAAGCACATATATGCTATTTTGCTTTGCTTGTTTTTACTGCACCACTCAAGGAATGAATGAAAATATTCAAAGTTTGCTTTCCCCTTATTCAAACAGAGCTGAGAATTGCTGTCATCAAACAGCAAATGCATCTTGGACTGTGTATTTGCAATGTCTAACAATAGGCCAGTTTTCAGTGTGATTGGGTGTTTTATGGCACCTTGTCTAGCTAAAGCTTTCTTGTCTGGACTGCAGATTAGAGAAAATTACCTTTCTGGATGCTTCATCGAACTAAAAATGCATGATTTAAGGAGACTAATAGCAGACCTCTAGGCTGAATAGCTCCCAGCTTCTGTTTGAGTCCACAGTTTTTCATTCTTAACAACTCAAAAGCTGGAGAAAACATAATCAAGATGTTTCTGATCCACAATCCTACAGAGCAATTAAGCTTCCAGGAAGAATTATTTAAGATTTCAGTCATCTTTCTGGCTGTCTTTCAAATTTTAGTGAAGTTTGGCATTAATTAGTGGTCATTAGGAAGGTGGAGAAGAAGTTAGTGACATCATTCTTACAGTAATATTGTTTCAAACAGATGTTTATGTGGACTAACAGGTGTTAAATCTTCAGTACTTGTAAGGTAGATTTTTCTTCCTTTAGAATAAATTGTAGTATGTTTTCTAATCTGCCTGGAAAATGCTTAGAAAGGTTTTCTGTTTATACTTCTTGGAGCTATTTGAATGGGAATACAAAGCACAAGGCATATGCTACACAAAATATTAATTATTGCACGGAATACTATTCACTGGAGGAATTAGAGAAGGCTTAGAAATATTCAGGCTAATATTTTTAATGGTTGCTTGAAGTTAAGCTCCTTAATCCATATTTGGCTTTTTTAGTGAGCTGAACTGTTTTTTCAAGTAGTGTGGAGCTTTCAATTCTCATCAATTTGCAACGTCTTATGTGAGTTATCACCATCATTCTGTACAGATCCATTCAGGCCAGCAGGATTAGGTGTATGTCAGCACAAATCCCAGGAGGGGTTTGCAGAGCCTAGGCCCTCAAGTTTTTCATTTTGTTTGCTGGAAATACTGGAGAAAAGAAAGCAAAAAGTCCAAATTCCCACATAGTGCTGGGACATGCAACACATCAATGCTTAAATATGAACAGTGGGGATGTGTGCTGATAAATGTCCTTTATTTACTGGTCTGCTCTCTTCTGTCACAGCTACGGAAGGCAGTGATGGATCACATATCAGATTCATTCCTGGAGACCAACGTTCCATTGCTGGTTCTCATCGAGGCTGCGAAAAGCGGGAACGAGAAAGAAGTGAAGGAATACGCTCAGGTCTTCCGTGAACACGCCAACAAGTTGGTGGAGGTAAGTGACCTTATTGACATGGCCAGATTTCCATCTGGCCCCTCCAGGAGAGGCGAGAAAAGTTATACACTGGATGAAATATTAGAGATGTTGTTTCAGGAGTTTTGGTCAACTTTATCCCGGTGAGTGCCCAGGAAATGTTTGGGTGACGGGCAGAGGAAAGTGCTGTGTTTTAGTAGTTCATGAGAGCAATTGAGTGTGTTAGAAATGATGTTTCCAGCAGTCTGTCAAAAGACATGAGCAACAAGAAGTACATTTCAGTTCAGCTTTATTAACAGTACAATTGAGCTGAATGTCTACTAAGTAAAAAGCCAAATAGGTGCTTCACAGTCTGGTCCTGGCCAAGGACTGCTCTAGAATTAATTACTTGTCAGTCTGAACTAAAATAGGGAAAAGGATCTGTAGAGAAGGCACGGCCTTAAGAACATATATGATCTTGAAAGTTTTGTATTTCATATATAAATATATATATTTATAGTATTTTCTGAAGAGACACGCTGTGTAAAGTCAACCAATGATAATTACAAGTCTTCATGGATGATATTGAAATAACTTTATTCTAGCATGAGGAGTATAAAATACAATGATTTGAAACCTTGGATGGTCATTGAATGGACTTTTAATAAAATGATGATAATGTTTACCTCAGTTTGCCCTCCAACTGCACAAGAACTATGAAAAATGCTTGTGTTTTTAAAGGCAAATATAACTCAGTGATTTGCTTGATAACATTATGTGGTATTTTTCTGTACCAGCATTATTTTGAAGGCTTTGCAGCACACTCTGTAGTTACACCATGTGCTGTTTAGCAAAGGGAAATGCTGTTAGGGAACCACTGATTTGACAAGTACTGAACTATACCTTTTGAATATCTTCTGTTAAAACAGGACTCATCCTAATTCTGTGGTGCCTGAGCTGAGACAAAGAGTAAGGGTTTCTTGGTTATTACTGAATAAATCTGGATAGTTCCCTGATAAAACAAGTGTCTGGATGTGTTTTTGCAGTGGGTGCATGTTTTCAGATGTTCTGGAGCATCTCATTCTTGCCATGGACTAAGCAGGGAGTCAAGGTACCTCATTCTGGCTCTGGGAGTCAGGTGTTTGCTGTAGTTCTTAACTTGTCGGTGCCTGAAGGCAGGTCCTGGGATCCTGCCTTCTAAAAGCACTGGGTCTAAAAGAGTCTAAAAGCTCTGGATGGATTCTGTACAGTGCTGAATACAGCTGGGTTTATTGCTGTTGCCTGCAAGAGGAGCACAGGGCTGTCAGCAGCCTTCAGTCCCAGCCCCTGTGTATTATGCAAAGATTTATTGCTGCCTCCTCGTGACTGGAGCTGTGGCAGTGAAAAAGTGTATATAAAGAGAGGGGGAAAAAAAAACCCCAAACAAATGGAAAACCCCTCCACAATGTTTGTTCATAGCTGTATTATAGTGGCAGTGGAGTTGTAGGTTTATATGCAATGAACATATGTGGGGTTAGTGTTACAGCACTCACATCCTCCACAGATTTGCAACAAAGTGTAGCAATGACAGGTCTAATAGCATTATTAAAAAGTTAAAAATAGCTAAGTAGATATTTTTAAAAATATCATAAGAGGTAATGGCATAAAAGGAGGAAAAATACCTTTTAGGAGTGTAGTTAAAAAAAAAAAAAAAAGCCAAAAACTCCCTGCCAGAAAAACCCACAACTTTAACGGGAAAAAGAAAGAACTGCAATGCTGTTAAACTGTCAGAGGGAAAGTTTACGTTAGATCTTAGGAGGAAATTCTTTCCTGTGAGTATGGTGAGACCCTGACCATCCCAGAGAAGCTGCTTCATCCCTGGAAGTGTCCAAGGCCAGGTTGGAAGAGGTTTGGAGCAATCTGGGAGAGTGGAAGGTGTCCCTGCCTGTGGCAGGGGGTGAGACTGGATGGCCTTGAAGGTCCCTTCAAACCCAGGCCATTCTGTGATTCTATCAAACCTAACAAAGAGCAGTTTTAGCTATTTAACTTTGGCTTTACATGCCTAAGATTACATTAGATTTGTATTTTTGACCAAACTGGAGATTGGTTAATGATTTTTGATGTGTGGTTATCTTTAGGTACCCCACCAAAAAGCAACAATGATGGTACCAATAGATGTCTCAGGCCTAATATCTAAGATTTTTATTCCATTTAGGTTGTTCCAGACTATTAGAAGGAGATTCTTAATTGAATATTGTGTATCTGTGACAGCTGGTACTGGCTTGTGGGTGCATTCTTACTCTTTTCCAAGGATGGATTCTTTTAAGTGGATCTTGCCCTTTTAGTTGCAAGAACTATTTCTGGCTCAGGTAAAAAGCATCTTGAAGAAATGAATTTCTAGTGCAAGTGAAATTTTTAACCCCAGATTTCAAGTTCATCAGGCTGCAGAAGCAAATACGTATTTGGAATATATTTATGTCCCTTCTACACTAGATTTTTGCACTTCAAATAGTTTCATCATTTTTACTTACTGATGCACAATGGAATCTTAGCAGATGGACTTCTATGGTTTTGTGGGTCAAGTATCTTGCAAATAGTAAAGTGTGGTTTAGAGATGAGACATAATCAAGTGACTATGAAATGTAAGATGCTTTCCCAGGCACGGGGCCAGAATTGCTTGCTAAGATATGCAAACACAGCTCTGCTGAAGTGCGTGGAGTTGCACTTGCTCATGTTAGAGGAATTTGGCACTGCCAGTTCAATGCTGTGAAAAGTCTGTAGTATTAATCATTAATTTCCAAATCCAAATCTGAATTTCTTGGATGTCCTACCAAGCTCAATAGACAGCCTGTCAGAAGGTCAGGGAAAAAGAATACATGTTTTAGTATTTCTTTACATGAAACCTACATTTTTCCATCCTGAGTGAAAAAAATGCACTTCTTGATATTTGTTGAATAAAAAAGCAGAATTTTCTCTGCATAGCCAATATGTTTTTAAAGATAAATTTTGTAAGTATGAGGCTTATAGAGTTAACTTTCTTTTATAGTCCATATTGCAGAATATTTAAATCTTCTCTCAGAAGCTGCTTTCATTATATAATATTTTCCCTTCCCCACCTCTTATCATAACATTAATAACAACAAAGGTGGATTCTCATTTTTCTAGGCATTCACTGACAACTATGTTTGTCTATGGGTTTTGTTGGAAACACAAAGTGAGGTGTCTCTTAACTGTAATGTAAATCATACAGAATAAATCAAATTGTCATACAGATTCTGGGGGTAAAACAATATAATAAAAAAGTGTTTAGATGGTACCATTCCAGGCTTGGATGGGTGACTCTTTTCCTTGGAATCATTTTTTAGCAGTCATCTCTTAATTTCTTTTCTGCCTTCTGAAACTGAGGTTAGAGAAGTGATGGTGCCTTTCTAGGTCATGATCTCTACCTCATGAATCCCTTTATGTTTTTCAAAAAATTATCTCTAATGACTGAAAGTAAATGCCTGAGTTGTAATTCCAGCTTCAGATGTGACCTTGGGAAGTCATTTAACTTCTCTACCCAAGCACCTTCATTAGTAGCATAAGGTTAATAACAGATAATTCTAATACCTACCGCACAAAGGCACTTGACTGATAAATCAGCTCGGATTCATTCAATACATCTATCAAAGCACTATAAGGAAGCTAATTAATTAATTTTCATTATTCTGTTTAGTAGGGCTTCCTCAGTTTAACTGTTGGTCCTCTGGACTGTTTCTTGAAAAATTAAATTATTAAATCCAATAGGTTTTCCTGGTAGATGAAATGCATCCAGTAAACTCTTAAGAGCCATGGTAGCGGGCTGTTCAGTTGGAATTCAAATTACAGTGGATTGGATCAGACTTTTGATTCTCAAAAGGATGGACATAAGTCCAAGAGATTTCTCCTAGTGGTTTCAGTTTGGGGAGTTTTAATGCTTTTATGGAAATACTTCACCATTTTGTTGGTCAGTGAACATTTACAAGAGTTAAATTCAGTCGCATTATTCTTATTTTCAACAAAATTTGAATGAAGGGTTTTTTTCTTCTTCAGTATGAACTGATGAAGCACCAGATTTAAAGCACCTAAAAATGAACTTTTGAAAAGTCCCTTACCGATTTTGCATGAATTGATTTTTATGGAGGATTTTGTGGCACCCACATGGATCTGTCAGTATCATCTCATACAAACATAAAAGATTTCTGGGGACATGACAAATAAGCAAAGTTGCCTTGTAAGAACACTTGGCCAGTGCAAGAACTGTGTTAGGCAATGGTTTATGGTGATTTAAAGTTGATATGGTGCATGCAAATCAATAATATCATGAGGTTGGATGGTAATTTGTAGCAGATGAAATCTAACAGCACCATTCTGGTTTTGGTTTATAGTCTCTTTGTGCATTAAGTTTGCAGGAGCCTTTATTAACTCTCTCCATGTAATTGCCACTTTGAAGAGGATAATGGGGTTACTTTTGGGCAGTTAGGGGTTTGTGGTTTTTTAATTTTATAAAAAAATAAAAGGAGAAAAAGAAGTGTTTGAACTTCTTTGTGAGACACAATGCAGGCTACCCTTCATTTTCTAAGAACTGTATTATTTGGAGCTCCCTAATTCAGACTGATTGTAATCTTTCCCATCATAAACATGGAAACAGCCTTGCATGCTGAAGAGAGGAGGGAAGAAAAAAACACTTTCAGTATGTACAGCACATGAAACAACCAACTGGGCCTGCTCAGTGACCCCTTCTCATTTGATCTGTTAATGAGAGGAAAGGGGAAAAATTGGGAAAGAAGATTTTACTCTGGTGGTCGACAAGGAATTTAACCTCAGTTTACATCAGCATAAACAGAACTAAATCCAACCCAGTATTTTTTCTTTGCAGAAATACCTTTTTAAAAAGCACACATTTGGTTCGTAAGAAATGGAATCCCCCACTTAGGGAGTGAAGATCATTTGTGTAACTCTGTGATGCACTTGGGGCCAATGGAGTGCCGAGAGTTCAGAGTGTGGCACTTCAGCTCTCTTCCAGGAGGCACTGGAGGCCTTCATAGGGAAATAGGTGACAGTGTTTTATTTGTGCTTTTGTAAATATTGTATAAATTCACGAACTGACAGATTTTAATTTACAACAGACAAAACCCAGGGGAAGAAACCTAAGAAAATTTGGCCCATTTATTTCTGCAACTTTAGCTCAAGGAACAAAGGCTGTTCCTGCTGATATTTTCACACATACTTGAAATATTCTATTCTCTTTTGTTTAAGTGCACACTGCTGCTTCATCAGAGTACACACCTAGCTGTTTGCTTCTGATAATGGAGAAAAAGTGTCAATATTCTGTCATAGCTTCTGCATCCAACTTGCATCCTGAAAAATGTGTACATCCCTGGGTTTCCTCTTACAGACTGATCAGCTTTTACTCTCATACTTTTCTTTTAGCTGACATTAAGATAGATAAGAAATACTGTTTAGGACGTGGTAATCCTTGCTTCTAATCAAGGAGTGTTAAGAAGGTCATGGATGAGTTTAATTCAAGCTCTTCAACTTGAGAGATTTTATTTGAAATTAAAGCTGTGAGCTACCTTTTTGTCCTAGTGTTTCATCTGCTCAGTTTTAATTTCCATCCCAGGCCTTTCTTCCCTGTGTGGGCAACAGATGTTCTTAATTCCTAGTAAACATCAGGAGTGTATTGACAGAGCTAAAGCCACAAGTCCAATTATTTTCAGTGAGACAATGCAAAGTTTGAACTGTTGGTGTGAAGTTCCTGAGTCCCTCCTGCAGCCATATTTAGTGTGTGTTTCTCCTCCTTGGAGGGGTAAATGGCTTTGAGGCAAAATGAACTACAATTCTTTCAGGATAAAACTTTCTGGTAATGCAGTGTCATGGGTGAACTCTTTATCCTGCCTTTTTTACTGACTTTAACCACTGGATATTGGGAGTCCACTGGGATCTGTGCCGGTTTCATCTTCTGCTGTCTCGATTAACGCTGAAATGGAATCAAAGTGCCTTGTAGAAAAGGTGAGACACAGAAATAGCTGCTGCTTTGTGACTTTTGGAGACTCTTGTGTCCCTGTCCCTGAAGAAGGCAGGTTATTAAAGGAGGTAAATACTCAGTGTCTGCAGTGTCAGGACTGTTTTTGTCCAAAAGCCAGCGCTGCCTTCAGGCAAAAAGAGTCCATCTCTGAGGCTTGGAGTCTGCTGTGAGAGGGAGCAGTGGCAGAACCTGTCTGTGTTCTGTAAACTGCATTGTTAACACAGAAACAGAGGGGAGATGAAATAATTTGACATGGAGAACTTGGCTACAGCAGATGCTGATGCCTTGGCATCTGCCCTTGACAGGTTTGTAGTGAAACCAAGGAACCATGGCTGGAAGGGGAGGAGCTTCCTTATCTCGTGGCTGCTTTGGCAATATGGCTCTGTTTTCAAAATGTCTTCCTTCTGAGAAACAACTGAGTAAAAAAGCACACCAGCATCTATGAGACTGTTACCATTATCTTGAGTAATCATTTTCTACTCATTTGTCCCTTTTTTGTTAGACTGCTACACTTCTATGTTTCATAGCAACACCAAAAGGATGGAAGGATAATTTTATAATTTCATTTGTTTACACATATTTCTGTAATGTAAATAAGAAGCAAATGCTACATAAAGTTAGCAACCTGTGGGTAATGATGATGTTTTTCTTCCTTCCCAGGAGAGTATAAGATTTAAAATTAAATTTGGAAAAATACTAACTGGGAAATTGCTGCAGAATCCCCCATGTCAACTTGAAAGCATTTCTATCTTTGGGACTGTATAAACGTAAAGCCAATGCTGTGCTGGTTTTGTTATCCCATTCCATAGAGGTCATCAGTCATTAGCAAATGACTGTCATGTGGTTTTATACATAGGAAAAAATGCTGGAGGATTTTCTACCAACTAAAGTGTAATTTGGTCATTTCTTCAAATTTGTTCTGTAATTCTGTCACGTTTTTATGTGTACATTTTCATGAGAAATACCTCGTTATCTGCTTGCAGCAAAATTTATTTGTAAGAATTTCCCAGTATTTTCCAGTTATCTGATTTTTTTTTTTAGATAATTAATTTTTAACCATGCTTATTTAAGGCCTCTGTAAAAGAGATCAAATCAATTTACTCCCTTTTTAATCACTAAGTAATACTTTTAAAATATTTTTCTAGTGAATAACACCCTCAGAGCAGGGGACTCACTTCAGTCTGATCATGCTTTGTGCTGTGTGATTCATATTTTCCCAAAATAACAGGACTCCTACAAACTCTAGTATCCGTTTATATCTACTATCCCCTACAATCACACCCCAATCTGTGTGATTTATAACTTGTTAATAGCACAATCAAGAGCTCTTGGTACTTCTGTTAATTAATTGATTTCATAAATTAATGATTTAGCTCCTTCAAACCAGTTGTTTGAATTTGTAACCATAGTGTACCAAGGTGCAGTACAATGTGTGGCATGTTGGATGTTCAAAGGGGATATTTTCTAGACAGCCCCACCTAATTACCCCCACATTTCATTTTTTACTCTCATATCCTGTTTGATCCAGTGTTTTATTTGTGCCCTAACCAGACCTGGTGTTTTTCCCTTGTGCTTCTTTAAAATGGGTACTTCAACCTGTATTCTGGAATCTGTGTGTTGGATTAATTTTTGCTACTCAAGATAGGTTAAAATTTTATTATTCTGTAAAAAGTTCAGTGTCTTGGCCTTTGCTCTGTGATGTCTTAGCAGGGTTACATTTCAATCAGTAAATATTAAGAACTGTGCTTTTACACGAGCATCTTACACTATAGGAGCTTAATTAAATATCCTGTTCTAGAGCACAACATGTAAGAGAAATAATGGGAATGGTGGGGAATGTACAGGAATCTGTGCTGGTATTCCAAACTCATGACAAAGTGAGAAATTAAACAATCATCTCTAATTACTATAGAGAAAGGGATTTGCAATTCACAACTGAGCTATTTCAGGGCAGAAATGGCGGTGTAGAACTATTTAAGTAGTCAGAAAGTTCAGTAAAAGCTGTAAGTACTTGTGAGAAAACTGAAAAAAAAAAATTTACAAGGAAATAGTGAGTCAGAAATATTGGAGAGCATTCAGACATACTCAAAAATGAGTAGATATCCAGAGAAAATAGATGTCAAAGATTTGAGCACAGAATGGCATGTTTAATGATGGAGTTTTGCGCTGATGCAAAAGAAGAAATTGTTATCTTTTACCTAGAAATCTCATGATCTTGAACAAAAGTTATGGCAGCTTTGATTTAAAAAAATATTGCAAGCAAAATGTACATGGCAAATATTCAAATACAGACCACTGTGTAATAAAATTGATTTATTGATTTATTAATTTATCAATCCAGAACAAAATATGCATCTAAATCCCAGGTACACTGGAGTTGCACTGGAGTGTCTCTGTTGCTTCAGCTGATGCAATGTGTGGGTCATAGTGGATTTTACCCTGTTTTTTTTTCCCTCTATCCCATTAGCTGGATTCTAAAAAGCATAATGATTATGAGAAACCCATCATAGGTATATCCCACATTGCTTCTTTTGTGTGTTTTCTTGTAATCCCAGGTGTTTTCAGGAATAAAATGCACCTTTTGCCATTTTGGATTGGTTCAGTAACTGTTGTTGTTGTGTTCTGACACCAAAAGTTTCAGCCCTGAATGGCCTGCGCAGCTTTAAAATGTTTTTCTGTCAAAGCAGATCCTCCAGATAACAGTTGAGCCAGACAAACCATGTCTTTGTTTCCCCCAGGATAGCTGTTATTTGGACGAAATACTCATCTTTTGCTGGAAGCTTTTGCTGCAGAATTGCGTGAGGGAAATGGTAGGAGGTAGATGATGCGAATGGACACAGAGCAGGCTGTGAGTACCAGGAATCTGGGAGAGCTGCTGGGGTAAGAGAAGGTTTTAGGGGGAATTTTCAGTGAATTTATTCATATGTGCTTGTAGTGCTGCTGCTGAATGTCATGCGCATAAAGGACTAGATTTTTTTTTCTCATGAATTTTTTTTTTTTTACTTATCGACAACCCATAGATTCAAGAAGAAAATTCATCATTTCTTGTAGATATAGATGCAGAAAGAAAGTATCCTCAGTCAGAATTATCCTAGGTAAAAAGGTGAGCTCAGTTATGAAGGAGAAGATACGTTGGAAAGCCTCATGAGATAAAAAAGCAGTAATCTCATTCAGGAAATATCTAGATATTACTGAGTAAAATACCATAAGCCTAATAACAACTTTCCCTAGTGTTTGAATTTTTTTTTTTTACTTTAATTAAATTTCCAAAGATAAAACCAACCAGCTCACTGTTCTGTTAGAATAACATTATAACAAATGTGTGGATCACACTTCACTAGAAAATCTTTTATCAAATATTGATGATAATAAAGGAGAACTGACTCCATGGCTTAGCATGAAAAAGCATTGGTTTCACTGCTTTATTTCCAAGCTTGGCTTTCTGAAAATCAAATACAACAATTAAGTGGATTTTCTTCAAAGTTCCAGAAAGTTTTTCCTGTGGCCTCAGAGCAGACAGGAGGAACTTCAGCCTGGGGACAACTTCTTAAGAAACTTCTAAGTAGCCGAGAAAACGATTTTAGCATGAAAGTGTAATCTCAACAGTAAGTTGTTTCACAGTACACAGGTTATAAAACTCCTGTTTTGATGGTCCTCAAGTGCTTCCAAGACTTCAAAAGTTGAGGAAAAGTGGTTCTGTAAGCCTTAATCTCTTTACGATATGTTATGCTTGAAAAAGCCCAAGATAGAGAAGGGAGGAAAAGTCAAGATTTTATCAACGCCTGCACTTCCCGCAGTCAAAAGGTTTGTAGGATTCAGGTCTTGCTTCTGAAAGATGAGTAACTGAGAGGCTGCTGCCATCACCCTAATGATGGGGTCATTATATGTGGGTGACAGAGTCAAGTCACTGCTTTGTGATGAGAACCTTTTATCCCAGAGCCAGAAATGGTGGTGTTGCTGTCTCCTTGTAGTCTGTAATTTCATACTCGTACCCTGTGGGGCACCAATCAAAGGATTCAAGTTTTTCTTTCAGTTGTAATGAAATAAGGACAATTTTTGACTGTAGCTATGCAGAGCATGTAGCACTTCAGCTATTACCTTTCCAAGACACAATTTGTACTGCTCATAGCTTAAAGGGATTTGGAAATGTCACCATGCCCAAGGAAACAGGTAAGAGCAGCCATAAGGTCTGAAACCACTGTTTGTGGCATGACTGAAAGTGCCACGGATACGTTTTTGTTACAGGAATTGTTCTTGCTGCAATGTTGGAAGGAACATGAAGGCATTCAGCAATGTGTATTAACACTAGAACAAGGAAATTTTTAAACAGGAGAGGGGGAAATGAGAAAGAAGCAATAACGATACCTTCTTTGATTCAGTCCTCACTGGGATAATTATTCTTGCTGGGATGCCAATGTAGATGTAGAGTTTATGCAGGAGAGGAGAATCACTGAGGCTTTGTGGTACCCCTCTTAGATAACAACAGTGGCAAAGAACATCCCTTTGAACAAAAGTGTTTGGTGATGTTATTGATTTACATTATAAAAATTCAAGTATAGGTTGGAAGAGCTGCTACTGACCACTGTTCTCACAATATTGTGTAATATGAAACCTCTAATCATGCATAGTATTGCAACTAATCACTGAGTTAACCTTAACACTCACTGGTATAAAGAAAGTAAAACACTTAAATAACACAAATAGGAAGCTGTAACACTTCACATTCCCAGTCTGTGTAAGAGAAAGTGAGAGCAAATTTTGTACCTCGGCTTGCACACAAATATCTCAGTATTCCTGTAGTCTTTGCCCATTTCACTGGATACTGGTAAATAAATAAACAGGGTGAACAGATCACTGGCAGCCTTATACAAAAGGTTCTACATCAGTGTAAGTATTAATTACACTAATTTGTGACACATGAATTTCAAAAGCCTAACAGATAAAAGCATTAAGACCATAAATCATTAATTTAATCTGATTATTTCCAGTCAGTCCTTTATTTACCATCCGCTCAATTAAAAATTGAGGTTAATTAATCTTTCAAATGTACTATAATATTCTAGTATTCGTTATTTCCCCCTTCCACCCCAGGTAAAAGTCTGTCTTTTTTTTCTCTCCTCTCCATCCCTTTTTGCATTAGAGAGGCACTTCTGAGTCACACCATATATTTTCATTTCTGAAAGTCGCTGATAGCAGTTTTCCCATCTGAAATGATGTACAGAGAATGAGATGGCACAAAGCCAGGCAGCAGTAGGAGCTCTGGAGAGCAAATGTGCAAGTACAGTTTTACCTTAAGCCTTACCTTACAGCTTTCTGTCTTTGCCTTTTGCTGCAGAAGTTACCTTCTTTCTCATCCACAGCGTGGCCATAAATCATCTTTTACTTTAGTTTCATTTCTAATAAAACTCAGAATTCTGCTGAGAAACTTGCATTTCTGTCCCCATTTTTGAAATTTGCTGATGTGCAAATGAATGAGGTGTTACCCAAACATACCCCAAATTGGTAGCAATCATCGGAATGATTCATCTTTTTTATGCATCACAGTTACAAATACAAAAAAATTCTTCCCCAGTGTTTTTGCTGAGTCCAATCCCATTCCTCGTTGTTACCTGCCTTCATAAAATCTTTTCTCTTGTAGAGAAGAATTACTTCCAACATCTTCAAAGCAGGAGAACAGCAATTTTTATTCCTTCCCTTTTTGTAATGTTTGACACAAAAGAGTTTGGCATTTTGCACGCTGTAGGTGAACCTGTAAAACAAGATGCTTGGTTGGGTAAAATGATAAATTTTCTTTCATCTTCACAGGCACAGTGTCAGTGTCCATCAACCAGGTGTAAATCCAGGGCCTCTGACTTGACTGAATGTAGAACTACAACAGCTCAGGTGCTCTTAGCATTTGGGTGATGCTTCTTCCTTCAAACACTTTTTAGTGCTCAAGAGCACCAAAAGTCTGTCTTGCATCAGTTTTGGGGTGGTTTTTGGGTTTTGGGTTTTTTTTTTTTTAACTCAACATTCTTTTTTTAATTTAATCATGAATATGATCTCAACTCTGTAGGCAATATCCTATTAGTGAACCAGTGGCAGATGGAGAAAAAGAATCTGATCATTGTGATTTCCCTCAGTAGTTCATCAGTGAGATTTCCACACTCCGTATTCCAATTTCTGGATTTTAACCGTAATATCTTTTGACTTTTGGTTGACTTGTTATTTGCATATCACTTAAAATAGTATACTAGATACAAGTGAGCAAAAAACTTTGAGCATTTAGAAACCATTAGATGCAGCCTACTCTTTACTATATATAAGCCAGTAAAAGTAAACATAGTAGACTGTCAGGATTAATTTTAAATAGCTAGAACCTTGCAAACATACAAGACAAAATTAATTTTGCTCAACTTTTGCCTTTAACCTTTTAGATGGCTATTGCCTGCACCCTCTGGGACATCACTGTAGGGAGATGGACTTTTAGAAGGTGTTTATTGCCATCCCAAATTAGGGGAATCAGGCAAAATACATGGGATGCATTGACTCTGAAGATCCCTTTCTCTCTTGTGCACCTTCACAGGGATCTGCCATGTTTGCAGCTCTCCCTTGGATGCTCTGACAGCTTAAGGTAGAAAGCTGTTAGAAAGCATCCAGAGGATGGATGGAGATGAAGATGGAGAGGGATCTGGAAGAGCAGCTGTATGAGGAGCAGCTGAGATCACTTGGTCTGTTCTGTCTGGAGAAGAGGAGACTGAGGTCAGACCTTGTCAGGGTCTGCAGCTTCCTCCCGAGGGGCAGCTCCGATCTCTGCTCCCTGTGACAAGGACAGAACCCAGGGAATGGCTGGAGCTGTGTCAGGAAGGTTTAGGTTGGATATCGGGGAAAGGTTCTGCCCCCAGAGGGTGCTGGGCACTGCCCGGGCTCCCCAGGGAATGGGCACAGCCCCGAGGCTGCCAGAGCTCCAGGAGGGTTTGGACACTGCTCCCAGGGATGCACAGGGTGAGATTGTTGGGGTCTGTGCAGGGCCAGGAGCTGGATTTGATCATCCTTGTGGATCCCTTCCAACTCTGAATGTGATTCTGTGGATCCTAGACAATTAGGGCCAAAAAATGCCCTTTAGACAGGTCATCATGAGTTGCACATGGTGAACCTCTGTAATGACAAAAGTCATGTCTGTGGCAAAAGCTTTTCTCCACAGAAGACGCTTCTATTGCCTGTGGTGTATTTCTAAATCTGCCCTCAGTTTCGTGCAGAGGGGATGTTGTGTGCTTGTAATTACCTTCTGCTGAGAGCTTGAAATGCTTCATTTACATCAAATCCTTCCCTTGTAATAACACCATAATATCAAGTCTCCTTGAAAGTGAGACAGCCGGTGGCACATCTTACGGGAGCATCGGCATTTCCCACCTCATGCAGGCTGAAGATAGGTTTCCCTGATGTTTTCTTTCAAGCTGCAACAAAAGAATAACATCCTGCAGCCACTGCCTGTGGTCGGTTGGATCTTAACCTGTTTGAGCTCCCCGAGTTTATTTTAGTTTGCGGTGTCTGTCAAAGATGCTCCCGTTTCCATCTCGTGTGCGTGGAAAGCTATCTTGGCATGTAACTCTAACACAACAGATGGGACACGGTGCATCTTGGCTGACCTCTACTTTCAGCATTTAAATAGCTAAACTGATTTTATTACCATAAAATAAACTTCCAAGAACTTCTTACGCTCTAGACCAAGCTAACAAGTGCCAGCTGCAACCCTGCAATTGGAATAGCTGAGGAGGACAGTTTTCCGAGTGGTTTCGTGGGATTGGAAGATATTTCCCACTGATTTTAATGAGAACCAGAGGGATGAAATGCCTAGAAAACTTAAGGTTTTCTTCCAGCTAAGCCAAGGAAGTGAAAACAACATCGTTAGGAGCGCACATGGATTTTATTAGTAAGAGTTTCCAAAGCGATACTCGTGTTTTTCACTGTCATTGGTAAAAGACTGAGGATGAGCAGGGCTTGGAACATTGGGACCTGAAAAATGATGCTAAAGAAACAGCACACTTCACCTCAGGTCTGCCATTTTAAGAAGGTTTTCTCTTTGGTCTCACTGTTCTGTTGTTTTCAGTTCCTGATGCCCCCGTTTCTCTGGGATTTACCCTCCTTTTAGGCTGACTGTAACACTGTCAGCTACCAGCTCTAAATCTTTAGCAGGCCTGGTTTTATTTTCTACCAGAGACTTCCAGAGGAACTCAGGTACTCCCCTGCAAAACTCAGGGATGCAATCCCCTCAAGAAAAATAAACACTAGAAGTTTATATATCTATTAAAGTGTAAAAGACAGGAGTTACTAAAAAGCAGTTAAAAGGACATTTGCCCTGTACATTTTGGCTTCTGAGAGAGGGATAAAGGTCTCATTAACATTTTCTTACCCTTTTTCAACACTTTTTTGTCTTTAGATATGATTATTATTACATCTTTTCATGTCCTGGAATAATTTTTCATACATGAATTTAGGCTCCCTCCTTTCAGCTCCTGTCCCATTTGTTGGGCTGGAGTGTGAATGCCTTTGGATCAGCTGACACTTGGCTAACACTGATTGGGGGTTTGAATATTTTATATATACATATTTATATATATGCATATATATGTATCTATAATCATCGAATCCTATTTTAAAAAACAATCTGAGATAGCACAGGAACGTATTGGAACACTTGCTTCCATTAGGCTGCTGTGAAAATACCATGTGCTTTGTAGAAGGGCCTTTTATTCTGATTTTTTTTCAATTATAACAACTACAAATGTTATACACACAGTTACAGATACAACCAGATACCACGATCTGATTACACAGACACTGGAAAACTGATTTTCCTTTACCTGATGTGAGCACATTATTAAGTCTAGTTCTAGATGGCCTAATTTTTTTTTTTTCAGTGTTTTCAAAAAAAAAGGACGAAACAACTTTATGCAACTAAATAATACAGATGCTTTCAATAGAAGTTATTACAGTAGGGAGGTAGAAATCTATTTCTTTTAATCACTGATCCTGTTCCCTACAGCTTTTTCTGCACAGGTTTTTGTACTCGTTTTCATTCTTCCTGTGTGACTTTTTCTTCAGTGATATAATATATAAAAACAAGCTCTTGTGTGTTCTTCTTCATGTCTTGTACTCTAATCATGGCATTTTTGTTGTAATACAGATTTGAAAATTAAAAAAGCCCAGCTATATTTCTGCGCATAAAGAAATGGAAATCTGAATCTTACAAGAGGGACTTATTTAGTCTTTATTGAGATGATTCATTGAAGGCTTGGAGGAGAGAGAAATAAAGGAAGAGTGCTGTGGCTTGAAACTCTATTTTCATTTCATAAGCAGCTTTATTAAAAAGTTAAGAATACATCTTTGTTATATAAATAATCATCTTCAAGAAGTTCTTTTGATTAAATCAAATTTCATGTTTGTGCCTCATTCTGCAACTCTGTCATACTTATGGTAATTATCATTATTATTTTTTCATTTTGATGTCTAAGAGAGCCTTTCCTTATGTTAGAAGACATTTAGGGCAGAATTAAAATTTTAAATTAATTAAATTCTTCTCATAGGATATATGGGATCCTGCACTTAGCAGCAGAGCAAAATACTTGCTATGAAGGTGGAGGAGGCAGCCTGTAAAGACAGAGAAGACTAAAACAGCAAACAAACCAAAAGCCTAAACAGGTGGCAGTTAAAACCCTGCTCATAGGCTGAATGTCAGACAAATGAAGTGTGAGAAAGATAGTAAATCATCATTCCAATTCTCTACTTATTCAAGGATCTAATTTCTAATTCCTGCCCAATTTCTAATCTGTAAAATCCAGAAAATTTCAAGCTCTGTGTCAAAGAGCTATTTGGAAAGTGATTCCAGAATTTTATTCTCACAACGATCACAAATCTTCTAAATTTTGTTTTGAAAATCCTACCAGGATGGGAGGTTATTTTTTCCTCCCAAACCCTTACCTTGAATGCATTTGTAAAACAGTTCTGCAGCTTCCTCTAATGTCCTATTTCCCCAAACTTCATGGGAACTCTTTGTGCCTTGCAGTTTCTGCTGCTCTTTTGACACGTAACTGTTCTAAGTGAAGTTTTGCAATGGTTTCTATTAACAATTCATTGTATTTTCTTAAATTATCACTAATTCTTCAACATCTTTATCTGCTCCTGTCTTGGATGATTTAGCTCTGATCTGGTTTGTTTAGTCTTTAAAACTGATCCCACAAATGAGTCTTACAATAGATTATCCTCTGTGCTTGTAACCTGTCAGGATTGTTATAATTCCTTATGATTGATCAAGCAATAGAATTTCTATTTCTGCTTGATCTTTTCCCTGCTCTGTAGTTACTTGGTCTGATGGGCATTAAGGCAATCCAGGTTTCTTTGGCAGTTCCTCAGTGAGTTAAGTCCAAGCCTTTTTGCCTTGTAGATATATCTATAATTCTAAATAAAAGAGGATCAGAGAGCTCATGCAAGTGCTGAGATAATTCAATGGAATTCTCTTATTTAACAATGCAGGCACAGAATAATATCTGTCTCTAAAGGAACCCTTTACATCCCTTGTTGTATGAATGAATTGCATTTTAAGGGAAGATAACTGGGACTATGTGGATAATCTAAAGGGATAGAAAGATAGTGTTTAATCATTTGTGGAAATCACTTTGTGCCTGGAGACTCTTGTGATACTGTCCTTGAAAAGAAAGGCTCCTTCCCAGAAGATGGTTTGATGAAATGTGTGCAGGCAGGATGATCATGATAAGGGCAGGAGCAAATGGTATTTAATCTGAATTTTTTTTTCCCCCCCACCTCCTTTTTGGCTGTTTCAACTCTATTTTACAACATACTGACGTGTATTTTGTCATGTCAGTACCCTGAAAAATCTCAGGAATTCATAAAATATCTGTGAAGCTGGAACTCTCAGGTAATTGATGATAATGGTTTGATAAATATACCTGCATTTACAGCATGTGACTATATGAGGCTGAAAAATGGCAGGATGGTGCAGCAAAACGTCAGTTCCGTGAAAAATAGGCAGAAATCTTCAATGAAAAGAGCACTGAAAAATGAGGCAGCTCATTAAATTTTGTTGGTGATGTCAGATGCTTATCTAAACACTAAGAAAATAGCCTTGATAATAAAGGGTAAAGCTGGCAGGTAAAAGTAGTGGGTTTATTTAAAAATAACAGGGGGAGCCCCTCGGAAGCTGATGAATGAATCCGTAAAGCTGAACACAGAATCTCCTGACCCCTCTAAACAAATGTACTCTGGGGATAAATGTTAAATACAGAAATTCATGTTGTGCAAATATGGGTTTGAATTATTCTGGGAAAACCTGGAACTTGAGAGAAGCTGTGTGAAATATCTCCTATGAATGTTTTTCTGGCAAGAAATAAACTTTTAGGTCAGCATAAAATATTTGTGAAAGTTTGCTGGATTTGTCCAGTAGGAACATACTTGGTGTCAACCTGATACCATTTTTTTGTGATTGTTTTACTTTGCAGCCACCAAGCAGAAAAAAAATATATTATTTCAACAGCTCTATTTTTTGGCACATATTTCACATACAGATCGTGTGTCTGGCACAATTTCTTTATTTTTATTCTCTTGTTATGAAAGAATTTTCCAAAATCTGTGATATATGTTTATAATCAATCTCAGCCCTCACCCATGTATGTTTTCTACTTAAATAACAATAATGATCTGGAGGAAAGACACAGGATAAATTACTGTATTAGTAATATCTTTTGAAATTGTGTGGGAATTCTTGCATATTTTAGAGACTTGGTCATGTTTCCTGTAATGGTGTCTAATATCAAATATAATGCCCTGACTAATTGCTCTTGGAACTATTTTACTCATCCCCCTCAGTTTTGTTTAGCTGATACAGTGTTCATTTCCTTCCTTAGCTGAAATGTGGAAATGCCATGGTTCTTTTGTAAACAGCTGATAAACTCTTATAAAAGCCACCAGACTTTTCTGGGGGGGGGGAAAAAAAAATAACTTGTGAGTTTGCTGAAAAACAGCATATGGATAATAAAGAGAATAAAGTTGATCCTGACACTGTATTTATTGCATACATTAGGAGGAAAAATGCAATAACAGGATTATATTCTCTTGATTATTTCTTGATCTATATATATTTTTTTTAATGTGCTCAGTGAGCCACAATTGTCCAGGAATGAAGGAAATAAATTTTTGTGTTCAATTGTCTGTGCTTGTCTTCCCTGTGAGGGTGGTGAGGCCCTGGCACAGGGTGCCCAGAGAAGCTGTGGCTGCCCCTGGATCCCTGGAAGTGCCCAAGGCCAGGTTGGATGGGGCTTGGAGCAACCTGGGCTAGTGGAAAGTGTCCCTGCCCATGGCAGGGCATGGAACTGGATGATCTTTAAGGTCCCTTCCAACCCAAACCATTCTATCCTTCTTTTCACTTGGAAGTAGATGGACTGAGATAATGCAATCTTGTGAGTTCAGATAGAAAGGAAATCCTGTATTTTACTTAGGTTGGAGGAATATAGATTATTTTTTACAAAAATAAGCTAGTATTGTTAGAAAAAGTAGATATGTTAGAATTTCTAAATGCTGTAGCAGTTTAAAGCAGGATCTTTATAGTATCAACATAAAGGATTATGTGTAATTACTCTCTTTAATTAAGTTTTGCTCACTGTTGGAGAAATACACCATTTAGCAAATGCTGACACCTTTTCCTTTTTAAGACATAAACGGTTAGATGGGATTGCTTTGATTTTCAAGAACTAGAATTCCCTTGCTTTAGCACTTTTATCTGCTTTAGCCTGAGTTTTGCCAAAGAATGACAGTTTTATTTCAAACACCATTTGAAGGGGGTTCAGAATTATGTGCAATTGATTGTGTTTGGGTTTGGAACAAAACATCTGCTGATTTTCACTGAATCCCAAAGGTGTTTCTGCTTAAACTTTGCTACAAAGGCAGTGAGGAGAAGTGAAAAGTGCTCTGTAGGCTGCTCTGCAGAGGTTAAAGCTGTTTGTGCACCTGCAGGCAAAGCATGGAAATGGTCCAAGGCATCTAAAAATTAGGTTGTTGTACAACGATGGATAAATATTAACTCTTCTTCCCACCATATTTCAAAATCGAGGAGACACCGCTGCTGTTGGGAAGGTGGAGTGGGACAGGACAAATATTCTCACCTGCTGGGAAATGTCATCAGCTGTGACCCTTTGGTACAGAGGTTTCTCCCTTGGTTCTCTCATTTGTGCTGTGACAGCAGAACCAGCTTGAGACTCTGTAAAGTTGGTTTCTTACAAATTGCTCTGAGCTGCTGAAGCCAGTTTTTACTGCTAAGGCAGAATGAAAAACCCGAGTATTCCTTTGGCTGCTGAAAGCTTTAGTAACCTGAGAGCCTGAGTAAGAATAATTTTCTGTATTTTGTGAAATGGATGAAGTTGCAGAAAAATGAATACATTTTGGGCACACACGTTTTTAATCACTTACAGCAACTGAGTTTCAAATTTGTAATATTAAAGGCAGAAGCTGAGCCTCTCTACTAGAATAATATAGCCCTTCATTACCTCCTGACATGTGGAATTAGCTTGGAAAAAATAATGCAGCAGCAGCAAAAATATTGTGATTCTTGTTGTCTCTGGTTCTTTCTCATGAGATTTTTGTTTTGCTTTGGTAACAGACAAAAGACAAATTGCCTGTAATGCAGAGTTGAGACATCACTGCTAAGTTAAAATGCTCTCCAAATTTAGACCAGGCACATTATTATCTACCTTTTTACAGTGGACATGAGGTTTTAACTTGTTAAAAGCAGAAAACTGCTTGATAGCCGCAGCTGGGCCATCGATAAATGTTAAAGAGGATTAATTTCTTAGTTAATTTGAAGACAGCCTGAAGTCCAGAAAAGAAACATCCACTCCAAAATCCTCATGAATTGTTCTCAAGTTGGATAGAATACTTATTACTGGGGTTGGGTGGGAATTCTTTTCTAATTGGCTTATCCACTGTATAAAGGAAAGTGTTTCCCTCGAAGTGGACAAAATAAGAGTTTGTTTAGTTATTTAGTCAATGAAGAGCTTCTATTCTGCAAGTAAACATTAGACAGCTTATAAAAAACTCTCAGGGAGCTGCTTCAAGCTCGTGGTATTGGCATTTGTTCTGTTTTCATCCAGATTTAGGAAGCTTTATGGAAGCCTGTGGTCTGATATACTGACATTGGTCTGGAAAGCGACATCATCAGTCTGGGTATGGATCTCATGGAGGAAGGAGCACAAGATTGTCACATTTTGCCATTGTACACTCACCTTGGATACACTGATGTGAATATATAGAGAACTGGGCAGCAGAGACTTCAATACCTTGAGGAAAAGAGCCATTTATTAAAGGAAAAATGGAATTTTGGTTAATGCATGAGTGTGCTTCTAAGGTACAGCTCACTAAAGCCAATGAGTGATTCTGGAAATGGATAAAAATGCTTCAAAATACTTGAGAGTCTTTCACTAGCATATTTGGGCATCCAAATTCCAATTTGAACAGCATTTCTTAGGAGAAAGATCTGCCAGTTGAGCCCTCTCAGCAGCATATTTGGCATTTGTCTGAGGACTGAAGGTGAGCTTCAATTGCACTGCATAAATCCGGGGGAAGAACATGAGTTCAGTCCAGTGTGTCTAATTTTACCACTGTAGATGAATACAATCTCTACCCTATTTCATATTTAGGATTTTTCAAAGGAAGATTTATTCCTGGCTGGAATGTTCATTTGAATGCCAGTGTCAAACGTCAGCTGGAGTGTTCAGTGTTGCTTTGAGTGTCAAATGTTAGTTTGAGTGTCTGTAATTTGAATTTGGGTTCCTTTAGCCCATGTAGATGAAACCAGCATTTCTCAGGCTGTTGAAACACTGCAGGGTTTTTTTCCCCTGCCATAAATCATGTGAATTCAAGTAGAACATTAAGACTTTCAACTTGACTGTGTTTGCATTTAAGCCTTTCTCTTGAAATGAGATCGAGATATTAAATTTAAATCACCTCTGTGCTCCCTTCTCAAATTGAATGCTTGCCTAAACTGGGAATAACAGAACGTGGAAATCAGCTGTTCCTCTGTGAACTTCTGAAATGAGTAATGCTGATCTTAAGTACACCAGTGTTTTCTCAGCATCTGTCCTCTTCAAATATCCTCAGCACAAGTCCATTTGCCTTTATTTACACTGGGTTTTGACAGCTAGGAAAAGAAAATTTAGGAATTTTGACCTCAGTGATAAACTGAAAAATATTTTTTTGTTTGAAAGTTTAATATTTAAGTAATCCTGAACAGCTTCGTTAATATCAGTGTATGTGAGGTTATATATTTTTTTAATTTTAATGAAACAGGTGACCATGCATGGAACCAAGATATTCCCAGCCCAATTCAGATGACACTCTTGTGTTACCACACAGTTCTGTGTGATTTTACCTCGTTTCTCGATGTGTTTCTTAAGACTGCAGTGTAACGTCGGTGTAAGTAGCAGTTAAAATCCTGCAGACAATTTGTCTGTCATTCCCTCAGAAAAGGTGCTTTCTCAGATGGGAGCTGCCCAGGGTAAGTTATATTTCCATTGCCTCAGAAATGGAATTGATTTCCTGGTGCTTACACAAATAAACATTTTCAACAGCTGTTACCCCAAAACGACTGAGCTCATTTCACCTGTCACTCACACCGCTGTAAATCAGGATTAATTCTCCTGTGGCAGGCGGCCCTGTCATGCTAAATACACAGAAAGAATCCATGATTCGGTATGTCAGAAATTATTGGAGAAAGACAGAGGAAAAAGTAGGATTAAAGCTTTTAGCACTGAGAAGGTGGAACACGTGCTGCCATTTGGGACCTGTTGTCTCTGGGATGAACCCCTGTCACACGCTTGGCTCAGCCACGCTGTCAGAGCACTGGTTCTGCTCCTTCCCCTGCCCTTTCAGCTGGCAGGAGGCTGTCAGCAGGGCAGCTGTCAAGGGCTTTAAAGAGCTAAACAAAATAGTAATGGAAAGAAAGTAAAGATTTTAAATATATATATATATATAGAGAGAGAGATATATATATGTATGTATGTATGTATGTGTGTATGTGTGTATGTATATATTTTAAAAAAAAAAAAAAATTGGCTTCCTGACAGTGAAAAAACCCCATGTATTTAAGAGCTGAAACAAAAAATACTCACCTGACTCTTTGGCTTATTGTTATTCTGGCTTCATTCTAATGCAGTTCCTTCCTGTTCAATATCAGTTTATAAAACTGTGTTCACTGACCCCCAATAACTAACAAATCCCTGTGTGCAGCTAGATGAATAAATTCCAGTTTGTGGTAGTGCAAATGTATGCTGATGGCTGTTCAGTGAATACATAGCACATTAACCATTTAGGAGTTGTGGCTTAGAAGAATAAAAGGACTAATGTATTTCTGTAATACATTACTCATTATTTCTGGTAGCAAGGGTATATCAATTTTTTTAATATAGATTATGAGATGGTCTTTGGTCAACAAATCATGCCTTCTAAAGAAAAGCTTTAGTGACCAATTGGCACATTTAGAAAATACTGCTTTTTTATTTCAGTACATGGAGCAGCTTTACAGAGTCAGTTCTACACAGAGTGTCGTGAACATCTCTGGAATGCCATTGTGCAGGTGGAGAAGTGAAAACAGAAACATTTGTTATCATTTGTGGATTGATTGTGGAATTCATTTCTACCTCAGTTTTTAAAAGCTGCACTTTATTGACCAGAGTGTGTTCCATGAGCCAGGGCTGGAGTAAATCACTGCAGCTTTGCTGCTCTACAGGAGCTGGGGATCTTCAGCGTTGTCTCAGGGGATGGATTGAGTGAAGAGGCTTCATCCTTTTGTGTGAGGCTTGGTGGGGTTTGTGCTTCAGAATTATTGAGACGATGAATAGAATCTTTAGTGTGCAAGTGCTGGATTGTTTGTGTTTATAGCTGCACTTGAACCCCCTTTATCTCTTGCTCTCACACACATAAAGAATTCGTATTTAAAATTTGCTAACTTTTCTAATGTGTTCAGGGCTTCTGTTGCTGTTTCTCACTGTGAGAACAGGGATTGACTTTCAGATAAATAGAATTGAGTTGACTGCAATCCACTTTAAATAAAATGAGTAGTGATCAGAACTTTCAGCATTATTTTGGCATTGTTTGGGGAGTCTGAGCTACTACAGTTATCTGAGTAGAGACAGCAATAACAACACATTAAACACATCAGAGGCACCAGCATGTCACTTGTTCTGATGATACAAAGAAGCACTTTGAGAGAAAGAAAAATCCTTCAAAGATATGTTTTAGTTTTATTTTTTCTTTGCTCTTCCAGGTGCATAAAGATATTGTAAGAGCCTGGGTAACGTAGCAATTTAATTTAAATGATTAACTTTTTATACTCAACCAATAATCCTTTGTGGTCATGTTTCAAGCACAGAAATGCACGTGTAAAAAAGACAGTATGAAGGGATTTCAAAACTTCTTTTAGCTTAAAATGTCACCTCCACTGGTGGTATCTTTTTTGTAGATCCCATTTTAGGGGTTTTTTGGTTTGTATTTTTTTAAGGTTGTAGAGTTCTATGAATTTATATAAGGAAAAACTGTCCTAATGGACGCAAATAGTCTTCTTGCTGTGCAGTAGATAAATGTGATTTTTCTTTGTTCTCTTCACTCACAAATTCGAACAGACCGGACCTAGTTTAGCTGACAATGAGTCTCCAAAGGAGAAATGTGCAGAGGGGGTTTATTGGGTTGGGTTTTTTTTTTATTTTCCTGTTGCTGTCATTACTCAGTCTCTTAATATCCATTTGAATGGCCCCTGAGCACAGGCTGGTGCACACTCCGTGCAGTTGGTGCAGTAAATCTGACCTCGTCACACACTGCTGCTGTTTGTTTTCCCTAATTAAATGTTCCATGTACATGAACAGAAATCCATACAACTGCTATCAATGCAGGCTCTAAGTGAAACAAACACCTGCCAGGAGTGGTTTAGGCACAGCTGATCCTGCCTTCAGACAGGAGCCTCGTCTGTCAGCCTTCCTTTCGGCTCCAATTTCCACAACTTGTGGTATTATTATATTAATATCAGTGTAGAGACATGGATGTTCCTGTGGTTTCTGCTCTCCTGTCAAAACTAATCAAACTTAGCCACAGTGTTCTCAGCATCCAAACAAACTTGATTTGCCTACTCCAAAAGGACAGAAGGTTATTCCCTCTTACCTGGACATATTATTGAGTGAAATTATCAATTCTCAAAGCAACAGCGAATGGGCCTGAGAGAAGACTTAGTAATGCTCCATTTTATTGGGTATGTCCTTATTTTCTTTTTTTTTTCCCTTCATTTTTTTTCCTGTTCCACATTGACATCTCAGAAATCATTTAATCTAAAGACAGATCTTGGAAAACTGAATGATGACCTGTAGTGTGATGAAGGATAACTTCCTAATAGCACGGGGGGAAAACCTACTCTCATCATTCATTCACCTGTGGCTAGTTTTAAAGGTGGTTTACTGAAAAGTTCTTACAGAAACCAAAGAGCTGGAGCTGCTCCTTGGCCCAGTGCCGGGTTTCAGACATCCAGGGGGATGTTAGAAGTGTTAATTTCAGCCTATCCCAATGGTCAGGAGGCCCTGTGGAAGCAAACTGAAACATCTTCCAACTCCAAGCCTGTCCTCATGCTCCCAACCCATGGGGTTCTTCAGATGAGCACTTCCTGCTGTGGCTTTGTAGGAAGAAGGATTTTCTTCTCTCAGACAAGCAGTTCTGTAAGCACCACAGTATAAATCATGGTTTCTTGGAGATTTGTAGTTTGTGGTCAAGTGTCAGATCCAAGTGAAGCTTTTCCCACAGATTTTAAGAAATTTCTCAGCTACTCAGATTCCCCAGTGTGGCCCATCAGGAACTTTTTCCTCAGTGAGGCATTAGGAGGATAATAAGCTTTGTGTCCTCAAAACAGTTGCCTGTTTTCACTGAAATTTAATTTTCATTAAATTTTAATTTTTCATTGAATTTAATTTTCACTGAGGCTTATTTGTTCCTTTGAATTAAATTAATCAAAACCTTAAAAAATTATTAAGGTGGACTGGTGGAGACACTCTGCAGCTTCATCATGGACCTAACTGGCCTTTGACTTTGAACTGGCAATTTGCAAAGGAGCACAAACACACACTGATACTGCCATTAAAACTAACAGCAGGGACAATTGACTTATTATTCTCATCTCTGCATGCCAAGACGACTATAAATCAAAGCACAGTGAATTAAAGGTATCTGCAGTTCCATTTAGAATTTTGATGTCAGCTTTGATTTCTTAAATATATGTTTGGGGGTTTTTTTAATGCTAAAAGTCACGTGAAGAGCTCTTGATATAAAATCTCATTACTAAAAGCCCAGTTGTGTGTGAGCTACATTCATATGACAATTTTTTTTTGTTTTGAGGGGTCAAAGAAAAAGCCAAAAACATCACTCTAATACATAATAAATAGTCTGGGTTTTGTTGAAATGGTTTTGGATATTTATCAGCTAATGATGATCCTTCACAGAGGTAATTGGCTTTCATACACAGAACTGCAAACAAGTGACAACTGGGACAAAAATGTAAGACTGGCTCAGAGTGAAACAGTTTTTAATCAAATAAAACACATGACTGAGTTCAAAACTAAGATGAAAATTTCCACATTTACTATAGCAAAACCAAAATTCTATGCAAAACCCCCTAAGAGTGCAGTCTTAAATTAAAAGAAATTAAAATCTGAGGATACATGTCCCAGCACATTGAGTAATTAATACTGTGGGGCTTTTTTTATATTTCCCATTTCAGAGGAGGAGAGAGACCTAAATATAAAAACAATCTTTCTCACCCCAGTGTCATATCCTAAACTCTAACAACAGGTCAAGGTTTCTCAGTGCCATCTTTTTGGCCAACATCTTTTTAATATATATAAAAGAGACGATGTGTAATATAAAAGAGGTAATTTAGGCTAAAACTCTGCTCAGGATTATGTTTGTAGTTGAAAAAGGGGAATGAGTGTGTGCAAGTGCTCAGGGCTCTGTCCTGGCTGTGGTTACCTCACTGGTCTAAATGCAGCTGCTGGTGAACAGCTGTATGTAAGAAATCTCTTTTTCTGATCATACAAAAAAGGATGGACAGTGACAGGAATAATGGACTGACGAGTTTTTTATAACACAAAACTCAGAAAATACCTCGTATCAACGTACAGTTTTTCTGCTAAATACTCTGGATGTTTGTTTTTTGGTGTCAGCCACTCCTATTGTAATAATAATTAGAATAAATATGACTTTTCCAAGAGAAAAGGCCATTTATTAGCAGGAAAAAGGGCTGCTAAGCCGACAAGTAAACTAAGTGATGTTTTGGGCCAATCTGAGCTCTCTCCATGCCAGGGTTGAAGCTGACAGGAGGAATGGTAAAGGGAACATCCAGTTCTGTTGCCTTATCTACACATTCTGGTTCTGCGCAGATGATTTAGTTTTGAATTCCTGTTGAGCCATTCCTAAATTATTGTAAAAACATTTCATAGACTATTCATGCACCACAATGGGATTCATGTAAAATCAGTCTTTCTCTGAATGGGATTTTGTAAGCCTTTAAAATATCACTCCAAATTAAATTTCTTCACTCACCTCTAGGAAGGAAATCAGCCTTCTGATTGTTTCTGTGGCTCGCCTCTGGACCCACTCCAACAGGTCCATATCTTCTCTGTGCTGAGCTCTGCAGGTGTGGTCTCACCTGAGTGGGGCAGAGGGGCAAAACCACTTCCCTCAACCTGCTGGCCCCTGGTGAAGCCGTCCTGAGTCACCTCCCTGTTCTCCACGTGCCTTAGCAGAGCTTCTGGGAGGATCTGTGCCAGGATTTTCCCAGGCACAGAGGTGAGGCTGACAGGGTGGTAGCTCCCAGGGTCCTCCTTCCAACCCTTTTTAAAGATGGGAGCAATGTTTGCCTTTTTCCGTTCACCTGGGATTTCCCCTGGTTTCCATGACTTTGTGAATATCCTGGAGAGTGGCTTGGCAACTGCATCAGCCAATTCCCTCAGGACTCTGGGATGCATCTCGTTGGATCCCATAGACTTGTGCATTTTCAGGTTCCTCAGGTGGTCTCAAACCTCATCTTCTCTGTCAGCAGGAGGGACTTTGCTCCCCCAGTTCCTGCCTTGCAGTCCCTCCTCTGGGAAGAGAGGCTGCTATGGAACACTGAAGCAAAAAAGTTGTTGGGGGCCTCAATTTCTTCTCATCTGCTGTTGCCAGCCTTGCTAATCAGGGGAATGCACTTTGTGTGACCTTCCTTTTCTGGCTGATGTACCTCTACAAGCCCTTCTTATTATTCTTTGCATCCCCTGCCAAGTTCAGCTCCATCCACATTGGTCAGCTAAATAAAGTTGGTTCTATCCAACTTGCAAGTTATGTTTCTTTAGGGATCAGTGATTATAATTTGTGCTTTGTTTATACCCTGGGGTGTCTGATACCACACTGTTAATGCCTTCAGAGCTTCTGTTAATGTCTTGAACTTTTCTGAGTTCCAACAAAGTCCCCTCTTTTTCTTCAAGAGCTGTCAAAATACAGCTCCCTGATAATATAACTAACGTTTAATTATCACAGCCTAGTCAGGCATGCATCCATGTTCCAGGGTCACTGAGCAGTTTGCCAAAATAGTGGACTGTTATTAGATAGATGGATTGCTTTGGTAACTACTTGCTATTAATATCTATTAATTACAGCACTGCCAGGGGTACCTTGTCAAAATTGCTTTATGGGATCGACTCACACACATTGCAGTGTTGTAAATCTTGTTTCCATAGGACACCAACTGCCCTCTTGCTCCTTGGATATTTCAGGATACATTGCTCATAATTCATGATGAGTTTTAGTAGCTGTGGCCTTGGTTGCAAATTGACCAGAAAGGATTAATACACAAACTTCCTGAGTTTTGTTGATGTACCAGACTAAGGAATTCTTTTGGCCATTTTGCACGCTTTGGAACGTAACAGTTACTGCTGTTAAAGGTTCTGTTGTCTGTAGCAATGTGTCTCTGACATTTCCGAGACGGTGCTGTAGTTTTTGTTGTGTTCTTCTGCATTCTTTGTTCACTGGTGTTTCACTGTGAATAGACCAGTTATGGAAGAATGGTGTCTGAAATCCTTTACCTATTTTCAAATTAAATAGAAAAGTAACCCAATCCTGCTAACAGAGGTGAAAAAGCACTGAGATGGGTCTCTGGTCTCTGACCTTTACAGAAGGAATTCTTGTAGCTGGGCATTTTACCTTTGCTTTCTGTGAAAGGAAGAAAAAGTGTGTACCGATGTGATTTAAAATGCAGTTTTACCTGTAACTCAGAAGGCCAGTAAATGAAATTTATCACTTTTAGCTAGACTGTCTAGACTCAGCAGTCATGTGAGTGCTGTGGTTTAGAACAGGATATTCCACCTGAATAGATGGACAACAGGGAACAGATCCCCTACAACTTTACAAGCTGCTTTCTTGTAGGAGAAAGACTCGCTGCATTCTGTCAGTGCAACGCTATACTGCTCAAGGCTAGTTAAAATTAAGGTACAAATCTGGTCTTAACTAAGTCCTGCTTAAGTCCTCCTCTTCTTGGCTTACTCCAGCTGTTTGCTGGTTTTTTCCTTGGCAGGGGTGCACACGTATAGAGAGAAAATTCAGAAATTCCATAGAGGTAGTGAGGAAATCATTGAAGGGAGGAAGCTGAGTGCCCCAGTCTGCTTCCCAGCCACTGGGGGAGTGAACCTCAGGAGGGAAGCCCTTTCCTGCTGCCCTCATTTCCCATCTGGCCAGCTGGGAGGCAGACAGGTTCCCCACTAGTTCTATCATTTAGTTCTATTGCAGCTGAACGGCTCACAAACACACCCTCAAGAAAACAAAGGAGGATCATCCATAATTCCTAGGGGAATTTTCTGTCACAGCACAAAGCATTTCCACTGGTCTCAGCTCTGGGGGTTAACATCTGCACCCACTTTTTTAAAGTCCTTGAATTTCAGTCTATTTAGAGGTCCAGTGGAACAGAGAACCCCTGACAGATGTGGGCCTGGATTTTTAATTGTGAAATTGGATCTTTAGGCAGGAACTGGGGCAGTTGCCATCAGGCCCATTGGTTCCAGGTGAGAATGCAGTTGATAGTTCTGGGCAGTGCTTCACTCCAAGTGTCCAACACCATTGCTTGAATAATTTTACAAATGAAAGTAAATCTGAAACCCTGAAAAAAAGTGAAAAAGAAAAAAAAGTAAAACTGAAACTGAAGTAGTTTCCAGCATCATTTTTCTAAGGTGTGAATTGGAGAAATGCTCTGAGTCAATCACCTGCTCTTCCTTTAATCAACTTGCTTTCTCCTGTTTTCCATAGAGTATTCGTGGGATGATCCTGCTGAGAAATCACAATGACCTGGAAAGTTGGTCTAAAATCAGAGATTGTCCCACTCTTCTTCTAGAAGGTCTTTAGACACAGTAGGGGGTTTCTTGTGCTTGCAATCAGGCACATTTATCAAAGTTGAGGTTCATCAGTGTGGTATAAAACCTTGACCTGTTTCAGGAAGACAGGAATTTGTGATCAAATTCCATATATAAAAAGAAAGAAAAGAAAAGAAGAAATGGTATTTACTTCTACTATTTTTTTATTTATATATGAAATCATTATTATTGTCTGATATTAAAAGCAAAGGATCAAACATAATATGATACCTTTTTCTTCTGTTCTTTACTGGCAGCTCTGTAATTGAACATGAGCCAATGTTGGCTTCTTTTCAGTTATGAAAATAGTTAAGTAGAAGGATTTTTCAAGGTACTTCATTTTTGATCTCCCTTTTATTCCATCCTATAGGCCATAATTATGGTATGCATCAGAATGGTCCAGGAAAATGAAGGAAGTTCAGACTGATTTAACAACACTTCATTGAAATAGTCTAAAATTAGGATCTTTTCATTTAGAGTTGAGCTTTCTGCACACATGAGGCTTCCAGCACTCATGGGTTTCCTTCAAAAATCCCAGACGAAGACCCGCTGAATTTATTGAAGTCTGAGGTACTTGGAACATTACCAAAAGCAGAAATCTTTTAAAGCTCTTCTGAGTAAATCTGATACAGAGCAAGTCTGAAGGGAGTTGGAGTGAGTGGAAAAGCCTCATTCCTATAGTAAGTATGAGAGAAAACGCTGCTGACCTTTTAGGAGTATTTGAATAGAGTTTTTCATAGGTTGAGTGGGCAGCATATAGGACATGAAATAAAACATTCAACTGTTGTGCTTAAAATGCTCTGTAGCTTTCTAACATTCTGCTGGTGCCAATCTCCTTAGATACATATTGGAAATGCCTGGGCAGTTCATGTTAAATATGTTCAGGGTTGGTGCTAGAAATTTTCAAAGCAAACATCAAACTCGGCAAAGCAGCTAATTGTTGATTTATAAAAGAAATGCCTTTTTTTACTGCTTTGCATGCAGTTGGATTTTTTTTTTAATAGATGTGCAATATATGTACAGGTGAACAACTTAAAAATTCATCTCTTTTTTAGAGAAGTGACTGGCTGATATAAATGAGGGAAAATTGGCCGTATTATGCAGTATGAGGTTCCCCCCATGCCATATGGAGCAGGCTCTGAGGGAGAGGCCCCAGTCTAATATTTTCATGGCAGTACAAGCTGGAACTGCAGTGCATGACGAGGGACAGGAATCTGCTGCAATGTGTACTCTCAGTGACATTTTGATTTTTGGCACTTGTTTGTGTATGTGCAAAAACATCCTTTCTAGTGATAAATAGAGTTTTGCTCATAATAGAATGCTTGAGTGAGTACAGCAAGGATAAATAAGTTGAGGATCTTGGGTAACTTGGTTTCAACTCTGCTCTCCCTTAGAAAAAATTCTCTTATTTGTGGCTCCATGAATATCACTGGGCTGCCTACAGCAGTACCAACATTAATATATGTCAAAATTTGAAGGATTCAGAGATCGAAACAATATCTGGATAAATTACTAAGTGAATGGATAAATAATTACAAATAGTTGAGATATCACAGTTCAGCAAGTTACGTCTCATCAGGTGAACATGATAATTGAGTATTTGCTTGGCTTTAGTCCCTTGTGAGTGCCACAGAAGTCTCTGACTTAAACCACCTTCAACTCAAGCTGAATCACTCAGGAAGTTTCAGCTTCTCAAATAAGTGGTGTAGACACATAAATTTACCAGTGTCTTGGGTTTGTGTAAGTTACTCTGCAATGTCCTAAATAAAGAATAACTTGTTGCATTTTTTTTTCCTCCTAATACTTAATTAAGCAGTTAATTGTGGTGAAAAAAATAAATTACATAAATAGAAGAATCTGAATAAAAACAAATTAAAAGAATTCACACATTTACAAAAAATATGGAAATTTAAGAAACTAAGACAGGAATAGATTGCATTCTCTACCTTTGAATGGTTAAATGGCTGGGGAAGCTGAACAGAGCTTTTTTGGTATCATTTCTTCTAAGCAATTTATGGTGGGTAAAAAAGAATAAAAGGAAAATGTTAAAAAATAGGCTATTCTGTAGCTTTTGTGTTGCTATTGCTCTTTTGCTGTAGCTTATACTGCTCCCTTTTTTTACATTTTTGCTCTAAGCAATAGATTTTTCTTTTGGGCCTTTTCACTTAGGTTGAATTCCAAATGGCCATGTTAAATCTTTGAATTTAATTTTGAACCAGAAGACAATGGATTTTGGCAGTCAAAAGAGCACAGTACATCTTGATAGTCATAGTTACCTTTAATAATACAAAGGGCTCAAGTCAAAAATGGAAATAGTCTCATTTAAAACCACAATGAAAGGTAACTACACCTGATTTTAATCAGTGTAAAAATGAAGTAAATTGATAGGTAAGATCATTTATTCCTTTTGTAGTTTGGAGTGCAATTTTGTGGCAGAAAGAAAGTTTTCCTATCCTAAGGGAACGGTCACCACGAAGAGTAATAAAATAAAAATTAGCATTAGAATCGAAGTCATTCCCCACCCCAATCTGCTATCCAGGGGGAAACTGAGGTTGAAATACAATTAAACACATGCAGATAAATTTTACAGTAACTGTTCCTATATGTATTTTAAATCATTGAAACTAATGGAACTCCTTACATGATTAAAGACAGATACCTGGCAAGGTGCAGAATTGCCACTTGGGCTATCAGTGCCACTGATAGAAATTAATATGGAGGAGTTGGTTCCTGCTTTGTCCCATCCCCAGTTCTAGGATGGGTTCAGTGGATTTGGTGATTACAGAAAAATACGTCATCACTGGAGCTGGATGTTTCTTCTCTTGCTCATTACCTCTCCATGCTCTTGCAGGACAGGTTTAAGGTGTTCAGCAATTGTTTTGATGGTATAAAAGTAGCTTAGAGGACCTGAAATTCTGGACAATAATGTTCATCTACACTGCAGTTTCACTGGTATTCAGTTCTCCACACATTTTTGACTATGATTCACAGTTCATTGATTTTGGTATTTAAAATGTGTTCATTGGTATAAATACTCTTCAGAGAGTTCACATTGATCTCAGTACAATCTTAAGTTCTGCTTAGGCACTCAGTGAGTTCACTGTGCTCAAGGAACTTAGTAAACAATTAAAAAAAAGAAAAAGAAATTAATTACCTCGTTGATTCCACAGCCTATCATGAAACCTCCCCTTCAATGCTTTGGTGGAGACAGAGCATTTGAAGTGCAAAGGTAAAGGCTTCAAATCAAAGTTCTGATAAATTGGCAGCTACACTAATATACAGCCTTTTTATTTTTCTTTCCAAGCTCTCTGCTCCATCCAACCCAGGAGTGGCACATTAAAGAAACGCCCAACCTCAAAAGGGGCTGTGTTCTTCAGAAAACATGTTGTATTAAATACACACATGCCAGACAAGTTATAATGTACCAGTTAAACATCTTTTATTTCAGTAATACCTTTTTCAACAATCATCAGGGCCAGCTGTAATCTAAGTTTAAATAATGAGCCAGACACATCCAGAGGATGAATCAACCAGACACCTGGAGCAGCCCCTGGACGAGCCTCCCTTTTTTTATCCATTATCCAAAGGGATCAGTTTGGCACCTAATCCAAGTGTCTCAGCTAAGTAGGGGGGAATTGTGTCTGAAATTTTTTTTGTTCATAGTTTTAGGTAGGAAAAATATCTGAAGTTGCTGAATTTATAATAAGCTAAAGCAGGGGGAGTTACCTTGTGGTTTCTGTCAAGTAAGAGCATGCATTTGGACCTTGCTGTGCCAAGAATATTAACTGATGGTGACTTGACTGTGTGTTTGATAACGAAGTCAATCAAAGTAATTAGGTGGTGTGGTATCTGGTGACTGAGTGCTCCTAAAGCCTGTGTTGTTTCACAGATCCATGCTTATGCACTGAAACACGGGCTTAAGCAAGTAAAGGCTATTTCTTTCCATCTTTTAAAAACTAAGTTTTGGGTAAAGTCAGAGATTTGTAGTGCTAAATTCAGTTTTATCCTGATTGCATTTACCGTTGTGGAATTTGCTTATCTCTATGTTTATTTGACATAATCAGATCTTGCTGTGGTGCAGGCTGGCACACTCCCTGCTGGATTGTGGAATAGTATTGCTGCCTGACTGCTGATGGTACAGGGCTTTATTTATGCAAGACCTGAAATATTCCACAGAAACTATTAAACTTAGGATTATACATGATGTGTATCATCATTTCTTTTAAACAGATAACTGTAATGCTCTTTGATATATATTTAATGTAGCAATATGTTATATTTATACTCTTGTGTTAATAGTAACACCCAAAACAATGTACTGAACTCTATTTTACAAAAAAAAGGAGGGAAAAAGATTTCTGTGGTTGTATCCTTCTTGGAAAAACAGGGTACTTTGCAACATCCAAATATTACCTCATCAGATTCTATTTAAAGACTAATTAGCAGACACAGAGAAGAAATAAGTTTTTTTTTTTGCTGATTACATCTGCATTGTTCCCTTCCAGAGGAACTCAAAGACCTCCTTTATAGTTTGATGGCCATTTCGTGACACCCAGCCCCCTTCAGTCACATATTTCTATCTGCAAAAAAATAAATGTTACATCTGAAGCCTTAAGACAAATTCTCATTGTGTTAATCACAAAATGTAAGGGCAGTCTGAAAAGCCACTTAGTTCCAGTACAGGAAGGTGGCTCTTGCTAAACTTAATATCATTTACTAGTTTTTAAAATCTGTGATTTCCACTCATGTTAATGCATTCTAAATATTATCCTGCTTAGCTGTTGTTTCTGGTGAAGATGAAAGTGGTTTGTTTGATGTGTGCAGAGAAATGACTACAGAAAATGGTAAATTAATTGGAAGATGTCAGCTCAGGAGAATGTTTTTGACATGAGGGCTGTAAGGCTGTTAACAAACAGACCAACTCATTTGTCTCATCATGAAATGAAAATAAAAATCACAACATTAGGATAAAATCTTGACTAGGAAATGCCTGCAAGACTCTTCGAAGCCTTGGGTTCTTTTCTTGCCTGGGCTTTGGCACTCTGATATATGCAAACCACGCTGCAGAGAACTGGAAGTGAAATAGGTTCTATGCAGAACAGATGGATCAGGGCTAAGGCAGGGATGTGCACTGCAGATGAGAACAGATTAATACCACAAGGGGAGACTGGAGGAAAATTGGAAAGATGGGGCATTTGAACTAATTCATGAATCATTTCCAGCTGATAGCTATGCCTTCAGGCACAGTGAATAATACCAAGGAAGCATATTTAAAATTTTGTAAGTTTGTTTTAATGTAGACTGGAATTAAAAGCCACTCTTTTGGATGATTAAAAAACATCCTGTATTCCCCCATCCCAAAATGTACCTTTGTGATTTAAATATCACAATGTGCCCTGGGACATGAATTGCTGTTTGGAAAACCCATGGCAGACTCATGGAGCTGGCACAAAGCTTTTGGGAATGGGTCTTTTGGAAGAGCTGTGTGAGCTGGGAGAACGTGCTCCTCCACTTGAATCCAAGCCACAGAGATGCAGCTCTCTGCTGTATCTGGAGACGTGGTCTGATCTCATTCAGATGTCTCTCCAAGTCTTTATCTTATCAAAATAGCCTTCAGTCTTATGAGGTTCAGGCTTCCCAAAGCTCTGCCAGGGCAAGTGAATGTGGATTTAAAGATCTTTGAATGAGATCTTCAGATCAAGGCTTTCAACAGAGAAATTTCACATCACTAAGTTACTTTGCTGTTGCTAGTGGATATTTTACTGTGGGGCAGACAAATACATAAAAATAAAAAAGTCCAACTGAAATTAAAATTATTTTAACAAGATTTTAACATAAAACCATCAAAAACAATGAAGATATTTAAGAGAGATGTAACTTCCCAGTTTCAATGAAGGTATCAGTTTTTCTTATGGGTTGAAAAGTGTGATTCCATGTGTTGACATCAGAAATCCTTCATTTTGCAAAGCTCAGAGTGTATGGATGACCCAAATCACCTGTCTTAATAATGAACATGGTTCATAAGAGGGGAAAAAAAAACTGAGAAAAGGAAGTGTACAGATAAATGTCTGGATGTTCTGCGTTCCATCTATGACTTCTCAGCAGAGAATTTTCAAGCTATAGAGGAGGATGTGAAACACTTGACAGTGAAGGAAGATTCTGAGAACAATCTAAAGAAGATGGGTAGTTCTGTTTTCAAGTAAGGAAATAATCTACATGGGTTTCTGTTCACCAGCACACAAGATGTATTATTCCTCTGGTATAAAGTTCTTTCATTCCAGGCAAAGCTCAGTAAGAACAGAGAAAGGTATAAAATGGCCCACTTGCCTAGAACTTCATTCTCATCCTGATGATTCCATGATTTCATTGCAGGTTGCAAATCTGGCCTGTTCAATCTCCAATAATGAAGAAGGTGTGAAGTTAGTCCGTATGGCAGCCACACAGATCGATAGTCTGTGCCCACAGGTGAGTTAAGATTCCTGCTAAAAAGTACTTGAGAACTCTTTTAGCACTTAAAAGCATCAGAAGATGAATCCAGCCTTGTCTTTGTCATGAGACCGTTGCCTGATTTCCACGAACTGTGAAAAATGCATCCTTATCTTGAGACCCTTCGTATCAGATGGTTTTTAATGCTGTATTGTTAACACAGTCCGTAATCTATTTGCTCTTTCCCTTGCGAAAAAAAAGAAAATTGCTACTCCTCCTCTAACAAATGGGTTTGATTAACAGGTAATTAATGCTGCACTCACGTTGGCTGCCAGACCCCAGAGCAAAGTAGCCCAGGACAACATGGATGTGTTTAAGGACCAGTGGGAGAAACAGGTGCGAGTTCTCACTGAGGCTGTCGACGACATCACTTCGGTGGATGATTTCCTCTCTGTTTCAGGTACTGGGATCAAGGGAGTTTTCTAAAAATACACACCTAAATTAAAGTATTTGGTCAGAATGGACAAAAGCTGTAATTACTAAAGCATCATTAATCCATTTGTCCATCTCCATTGGAATGCTGATCTTCTGTACTCACTAGGAGGAACTACGCCAATTAATCCATGGTAGCAATGGTTGGCTTTTCACCTTCCAGAAAATAGCACGCTGTTTGTGCTTCTATTCCTAGAGAAGCTTTGTTTCAACTCAGGCACAAAGCAGGACTTTGGCCACTTTTTAAAAATGTGTTCCAGAACTGTGACATGCTGAGACTATTTGTAGAAATTGTTAGAAATCCTTGTGCAGTTGTGGGCAAGAGGAGGAAAGGTGAACTTTATAGAATCATGGGATGGTTTGGGTTGGGAGGGTAAAAAAGGGATGGAGAAGAGAAGGACACTGACCCTGGGTCACAGTCGTTTCTCTGTCCTCCAGGTAAAGTGCTACAACTTGTGGCAGAGTATATTGTTATAAACTGGTCATACCCAGTGAATGTTGTAATTGCAAAGTGGTGCATGGCTTGGGTTAATTTCTGCTACGGGAAACTCATATTCCTATTTCACGTAGAAGGGTGAATTTCACTTTGTGAGTAAGGACATAGAGTGTGCCAAGAGGGCTTTGCTCACTCGAATTGCTCAGGAGGGCCAAACTTCATGAGGTAGCCTGGCCAAAATGTTATGTTTCATTCTGGATTATTTTCCTTAAGATTTCCTAAATTTTCTAATAGGAGTTTGTGAGGTTTGGGGGGAAAAAAAATAATTATCCCTTAAAAAAATTCCTGAATTTTTCTTTTTTTGCCCTCTCCTTTATTTTTTTTGGTTGTATCCTGCTGCTCTTATTAACAGGGAAATGGTTTGGGTTAGTTAATTACACTCCACTGTTCAACAGCCCTGTGAGTGTTTCCTGCAAGCCGTGGCAAGAAAATGAAAATGAGCTCTGTGAATAAAAGGGTACTTCAGAATACGGGAGCACATTGATTTTTATTTGAGATTTGAAGCTGACAAACACTTTCCAGCAGGACTGGTTCTACAGACATAGGGATGGCCAAGCTGTAAACTGCAGACCCAGTCCATGTGCCGGAGGTGGCAGACTGGCTCAAATGGCCATTTTCTTGTTTATTTGAGGAATTTGTTTGCTCCAGATGCTTGTATCCGTAAACCAGAAGTAATTTAAATGGCTGGTGGGATTTTTAATTTCTTTTTCTCAAATCCTAATTCCTTCTAACAGGATTTTGACTTAGATCCAAACTTTCCAAGGTAGCTGAGAAGTATTATTTCTGTAAAGTTTAGATTTTTTTCCCTTAATTCTTTGTATAGCCATCTCTGTTAAACATGAGGAAACAGAAAGCCTGTTGCTTTTGCTGTAAAGCTTGGAAGGCTCAGCTTACACAGGGTATTTTTATTTTTGGATATTAAAGCAGTGAAGCATTCAAAATGCCACTATCTGGTTAAACGTACCTCCTGAAATGACACCTCCTCCTCTTCATATTGACTGTCTCATTTGATGGTATGTTTTAATAATATGGTGGCTACCAAAAGAAAGCTGACCATGATTTTAAGAAGTTATTTCATATTCCAAATGCACTGGCCAAATCCATATATCACTTCTCGTTGGGCAAAATTTGGTTATGCCATGGTAAAAGCAATTGGTGATGGTGAAATGGAAACAGTGAAGAAAAATTTTAACAGAACACTGCTTTTTCATTCCGAGTAGGGAGTGCTTTAAACAGAGAATTTTGCCTTGCAAGTTACTCAGATTCAAAGCTCGGGGGACTTTCAGTTTCCATCCAAACTTGTTGCAGAGTAAAATTCAACATCATGTAAAACATTTCTGAAACCTCAAATGATCCAGTCTTGGAATTTTTAACGGTGAAGATTAGTGAGTCATTCTTTTTAGTGGCAAAGGATAATTAACAAAAAACAATTGGTGAACTGATTAATTCTGTTTTACTACTACTACAAATAACAGCATTTCATTTTCGGTTTAGAAGTGTCTCTAGCAGAAAATCAAGGTGCTGTTTAGAGTCACCAAGTTTCTCAGACTGAGTTTGGTCAAATATGAAATTCAGTCATGATCTTACTAAAATTTTTTTTGACTCTACTGGCAGGGAAATAATGCCTGACCTAGTCAAAATCTTTTTCTTGCTCTCACATAATTTGTATGTGAGAATACTACATAAATTATGATACTGCAGCACATGAGAGTAGATGGCCTGATTCAGAGGCACAGAAATAACGATGCATCTCCCAAGAATCCAGTAAAGGTTGATATCACCTCCTCTGAGCAGAGTCACTGAGGTCAACTCTTGCTTCAGAATATGCACAGTCACACAGAATTGTAGTGTGTGTTATTAGAAATTCCCAGCTTATTCCCTGGCATAGATGGAGTGAGGGAGATGAGCTGCTCATGCCCAGATTCTGTGCTATCTACAAAGGCCATTTGCTGTTGTCTTTTCAATGTGATTTATTTTCTTTTCTGACTTACTTCGGCAGAAATGAGCCAAACATTATAAACATTTATGGGAGAGTGTAAATTCACCTTCAGAAAATTGCCCAGCTGTTTATTAGAGAATCTTCAAAATATTTGGCTGCTTTCCCTTTTGCATTCATTTTAATTACAATTTCATTATGATAAAATTCAGTGTGAGGTTTGAACTTAATATGACTGGTTTTCAAGGAATTACAGGTTGGGACTCACAGTAGAGGTAAGATGACGTAGCCCAGTCCCTACTAAAGATAAATATCACACTGATTTTTACTATTATATGACAGTATCACAGAAGGGCGTCTGTTTTGCAGAGCTGGATAAAGTTAGATATCAATTTTTTAACGTCCTGACATTTGCCCGAATCAGTAAGCTTTGCTATGAGGAAGAGTGAAATCAAATGAGGTGTATTTTTTCCCTCCATCCCAGAAAACCACATCCTGGAAGATGTGAATAAGTGTGTGATTGCTCTGCAAGAGGGGGATGTGGATACGCTGGACAGAACCGCGGGTGCCATCCGGGGCCGTGCCGCCAGAGTCATTCACATCATCAATGCAGAGATGGAAAACTATGAGACTGGGGTTTACACTGAGAAGGTGCTGGAAGCTACCAAACTGCTCTCTGAAACTGGTAAGTTTGTTGAAATGCTGAAAGAATGATTGAAATACTCTTATTTAGTCATTTAAAACTTTCAGGTAATTCTCTGAGATCTGTAACTCAGAGGGAAATCTGTTCTTGAAAACAAGATATAAACAGATAAATTCATGGCCATGAGTATGATTTTTATTCTCTACTCAGTGCTGTTGCAGAAGTCGTACTGACAGGAGCCATATAAAAGAAGAGATTCAGTAACACATCCGGACTAGGCCACTACATCAAAGTTTCTATGATTTTCATAAATAATACACAGCCTTTTCTTCTGAGTCGATTGATTATGTATTATGTGTCTCCAGAAAATCATTGCAAACATTACTCTTTGGTCTGTGCAGATGAATGTATTTGTTGATGACTGAAATGTTGCTAAACAAAACCACTTTTCATTGAAAAATACATATAAGCAACTGAAAATGTACCACCTGACTGAAAAAATGTGAAAGCCTGCTAGATTGTATAAAATATGTAGATTATATAGAAATAGAAAAGTCTTCTAGATTGATGGACTGGGAAGAAATATTCTTTTTTTTTTGATCTGTTTTTGCCTTGCCAGAGCTGGGATTGGATTCATCTGAGTGTAGGTGATTAGGTCTGTGCTGGTCATTTTAAAGCCCTTTGTATCTTTGCTCTCAATAATTCAGTGCAGGCAATGCTACCAAGTGCTCTCATCTAAAAGCAGTGGGTTTGGGTGGATTTGGGTGAATCATGCTCTGAATTTCATTGACTTCACAGACTGGGTCTCCACACACTGATCTGGTAGGAGAGAGGTGCACGAATTGTGGGTGTCTGGAAGTGTCTGAGCTGATCCTCCCCTGCCTGATTGCACTTGTTCGTCTGGGGTTTAAAACCAGCCAGATTATTTTAGAAGGAACAAATGAAAATTGCACCAGTTCAGGACCCATCAAATGTGACTTTCAGACAGAAAGCCCAGGAATTGCCCTGTGAGATGGAAAAGCAAAAAGTGTTGTGGCTCTGCAGTCTCTGTGTTCACTTTGAGAACAGAAAGCAACAAAATGAGCTAAAAAACCTCATTTGGATATGATTTAATATCACTTGTGGTATTGTAGCCCCCAGCTTAATGTCAGCCTATTTTTTACTACCCAACAAGATTTTAGTGAAATAAGTACTGTAAATTTAGCTTCTTTTTAGAAGTTTATGAGCTGGTTTTATGAATTCACAGAAGGAAAATAATCTGTTCAGTTTGACATGATAAAATATTTTGCTGCTCTCTTGTGCTAAAGTCATCTTTTGGTCAAGGAGGGGCTATGAAGAATTCTTTCTACCATCAAGATTTCTTTATTAAACAAAACAAAATGTATGTTTGGGCTTTTTCTTGAGCTAAAATTTGTGGCCCAACATTCTATAAAATTTTTTATTAAAAAGTTTTCAACAGGCAGGTATAAAGTGCTGTTATATAGATCAATAATACACACAGCAAATACTTATATTCCATACTTAATTCACTTTTTGATATAATTTGAATTATAACTAAATGCTATAAACTCTGGACTGAGTGCATCTTGACAACATTGATGTGTTAGTGCTGTGATTCAGTAGGCAAGAACAAGTCCTTGTTCCTCCAAGTCAAAGTTATAACTTATTTTTTTTATTTTATAAAGTGTAAATAAACTTGTGAGTATTACAAAAAAAAAAAAAAAAAGATTATGTTTACAATATTAAGAACTTTATATCATGTACAAATTGTGTAGTAGTAGTTCGGGAGACAGAATGGCCCCAAATTCAATGAAGCTGATGAAGCTTAAACAATTTCTGCCAGTTCTGAATGTGGATCATTAATATTAGAGCACAATTTCTATCTGCAGCTTTTCAGGCCATTTACAAAGGCATTGATTATGATTTCTCTATGATTAGAAAAAGTAAAATTTACTGACTCATTTCATTGCCTTAGAATAAAGTGGTTAAAATGGAATTTAGACCCCCCCCTCCCCGTGCCATTCTGGATTCACCATCCTTGGAAGTGCTCAAAAGCCCCATGGATGTGGCACCTGGGGACAGGGTTTAGTGGTGACCACGGTGGTGCTGGGGGAATGGTTGGCCTCGATGGTCTGAGAGGTATTTTCCAACCTCAGTGATTCCATGATCTGGGTACCTATGAATCCATGCATTTATTTCTATATTCTTTCAATTCATCGCCTTGAGTTCCTGCCCAGATTTTATCAAACGCTCAAGAATGATGCCAGTGGTTTATTTGAATTCAGGTTCTGCCCACAGATGTGCACATCAAAATCTCTATGAGAAGCACAATCATAAACATCTCACTGTTTTCATCTTTATTCCTTCTTTTTTGTTGTTTTTTTTTAAATTGACCTTAATTTAATTTTAAATGAAGTGCTTTTGGAATCTGGAGAAAATTTAGTTAAATGATCATGGAAGGGAAATTAGCACATTACCTTTCTCTTATTATTTACTTTTAACTGTCAGCTCAGAAAAGGAAAGCCTCTGTTAAGCATCTTTTTCCAGAAATTTCACTGTGTTCTGTCAGTATTGGGTTGGATCCACAGTGGAGAAATATGGATACAGTGTTTTGGAAAGACAAACACCTTGTTAATGTCTTTTTTTAGAGGGGAGAAAATTAATCTCTCATGGGAATGATGTCAATAGTTTCTGAGAAATGGAAACTACAAGCATTGCTTTAATAACCAGTCTCACCTCCAAGTTTTGTTTGTTGTTTTAATTTGCAGCCTTTGGAATCTATGGTGTGGGGATTTAGTGTTTCATTGCTTTGCTGCCTGTGCTTGCCTAACAAACTGCCTTTAAAGCCAAGTACTTCGTAGAGGCTGGGTTCTTATCTCTGGCAGCAGTATTGGGAGTGACAGACTGGTTAATGTGCTTTAAAATGGGTGCTTTCATTTTCCTTTAAAAACCATAACAAAAACTCAGCTCTTGCTTGGTGATTTTCCTATAAATCCAAGATGAAAGCTGTAAAACCACAGAGTAGATGGGGCTCACTGGGAGCAAACACCAAACTCAGAGATTTTAGTGGATGTCACTTGTGCAGGAGTAAACCATAGCTTCAAGGTTCAAGTGTTTTGGTTGATTGGTTGTTTTTGAGGTGGTTTCTGGCTGTTTCTTTGTGGGGTTTTTTTGGTTTGTTTTTTTGGTTGAGGGTTTTTTTTTGGGGGGGGGGGAGGCGGGGCTCTGTTAGATGTTATGTTGGTACTCAGATTTGTAGAAAGCTGTGAAATTACCCTGTGACAAGTTGTCCATGGGGGAAAAGAAATAAAAGGAGAGAAGGGTGGAAAGGAAAAGTGGCGAAAGAAAAAGTTGAAAGTAAAGATAAAGGCAAAAGGAAGGGAAGGAAGGAAGAGGAAACAGAGCAGAATTTCTGTTTGAATATTGAGGTCTCTCATCCTGCTCAGTACCAGAGTGACCAAAGCCAGCTGAGACTCTCCCATTGCCTTCACCGAGGAGGAGACTGAAGTGTTCTCAGCAGTTACCTCAGAAGCTGTAAAAAGCTGAACGCAAGAAACCCATGTTTCTAAACAAGTAAAAAGAATCGTAACCGGAAAGAAATCAAGGAACAGGCAATGAGGCCAGATGCTATTTATCAAGATTTTTGAAGTTCCGGAAGGAGGAAAAAAAAAAAAAAAGGCTGAGACGTTCTTTAAAGGTCAAGAGGGTTGGATTTAAGCTGGGAAAACTGGAGTAGACTTTGCAGGGTTGTGATAAAAGGAAGTGAATGGGAAATGAAAGTGATAAAAGCAGAACAAGTTGGAGCAGAACTGCCTGGGAAAGGCTGTGAAAACTTCCCAACAATTTTATTTTTTTTTTGCTTCAGTTTGCACTGGGCTGTCTGAAAACCATCCTGGAACAGCAAGTACCGTACTACTTGGGTTACTCCTGTGAAGGACATTGGAAATTTGAAATCGTCTGATTCACACTAGAAATTTGAGTTTCAGCTCTTAGCATGCTTTAAAAATATCCCAGTAACTTTGTAACTCGCTGGTTTTAAGTAGGTCACTCCGACTTCTGTTTTGACACAAATTTTTTATTTTGTCTTTATCAGAATGGAGTAAAGTTGAAAATCAGCACTACTGGCAATTCAGCAATAAGCCTGTGAGAGATTTATCAGTGTGAGTAGGGCGAACTTTAAAGATATTTATCACTAGGAAAAGGCAGCTCAATGATGTTATCAAAGCTAATACTAAAATGTGGGAAAGATGGATTTTTCAGCAGTGATATGAAGGGAAACAAAATGTAGGAGCAAGAAGATGAATTTAAGCATAGCTGTAATCAAAAAAAACCCCATATTGAATCTGAGGGCGAGCTAAAAGATGCAAAATGGAGCCTATTTTAAAAATAAATGGTGTTAAATTCATGTTTTATGAGAGTTCAGGTAGTTATAGTAAAACTTATGGGTACTATCATCCTGAGAACATGAGATCATTTATCCCGGAGTTTTGATCAAATTATGACTTTTATTCTGCAAAGTACTGTAGCATTTTCTTTAAAGTTTTGCTAAACTGAAATCCAAAGGTCAAGTTGTCACCAACAAAAAAAGAAAAAGAAATTAATGCATTATTAAAGAAAAGGTGTTTCATGAAAGGACGAGAGAACACCCAAGATTCTGTTCCACTATTGCTTGGTTTGATCCAAAGAATTTTTCACCAGAGAGACTCTGATCAGTACACAGAGCAATACACTAAGAAATCATACAAAATGCATTATAAAGCAATTAAAGGAGACATAAGAGAAGAATAAATCACCACTGTGGCTCAAAGCTGAAATGCTAATTCTTTTTCTCTCCACTTCTAGAGTTTAAAAATGGAACACAGTACTAAAGGAGAATATAACGTAATTGATTTAGACTTTCAAAGGCTTTTCCTAACGTCCTGCACAGGCAGCTGTTTGGCAAATGGGTAACCATGGGTGAGTGCTAAGGCCTTTGATGGATTAAGAGCTGGTGACAAAGCACAAGCAAAGCACAAGTGATCATTTCTCAGCAGGCAGAAAGGGAAATCTTGTGACGCTTCAGGGTCAGCACCGTGGTTGGTGTACGATGCATTAATTTACAGGTGAATAGGCAGCAGCAGGGTTTGCCAGAAGGAAAATGCTGTTTGGGCTGGTTGGGAGAAAAAGACAATTCTAAAAGATATTTTTATTTAATTTCTCTATGTAAGTGGAATAATTAAATCTATATTATCTACGTTGACAGGAAGGTTCTGAGTTAATTCATCCTCTCAGAAAAAATTGTGGCATTGAAATGGGCAGCTGAGAAATGATACTTTTTCCACGCACAACAGCCTCACATCAGGGCTGAAGATGTGAGGCTGTGCTTCTAGGAGGAAATTCACTGAATACCCCAAGCAGATATTTCCAATTTGTTCTCCACAACCTAAAGATCTTCCAGAAATGGAAGAAGGTCAAGATAAGGATTACATAATCAAAGAAGATTCAAGATTTAGATGAGAATTAACTCAGTGAGAGTTTGAAAAATACAAGGATTATCTATTTTGGATGTGCCAGACACCTTATATAATAAATAGTTGGTTAATATAATAGAAAGACCCATTTTAATAAACCATTGTTATTTAGTCACTGTTCAAATCTGTTCTCAAAAACAATTTGTGCTCTTAAAAGCCACTTTTTAAAATAAGGAGGGTGGTGGTGGAAGTAGAAAGAAATTTACCAGGTCTGGAAAATACAGGGAGAGAAATGGAGTGAATATCCATCCACCAACTCCAACAGAATGTTTTGTGAATACAAGTGTGAATTGTACAATAATGTTTTAAAATAAAAGCACTGGTATTCCTTGCATCCCCTTGCCTACACACACCTACATATTGATATAAACAAACTTACAACGAAGCCAGGAAGGGCGGCTTGCTTGTTACATAACCCACTTTGTGTCCAACAGCATGAGACTGTTTTCTTGAGAGAATTTTCTGAAGAGTTTGATTTTATTCGAAACATTAACCAGGAGGGAGTTCTGTTTGGCAGGAATAATATTTTGGGGGTGCTCACTGTGTGTAGTCTTGCATAGGCAGACAGGAGAGTGAGAGAGCTGAAACTGGTGAGACACAAATGTCCCTGCAGCTGACATTTGTTATCCTCCTCTGCCCACTTTGGGATGTACCTGTCCTTAATCCTGTGCTGTCCAGGAGGCAAACAGCACTTACCTGGCTTTTCCCATGACATTCATCTTTCTGTGAATGGCAATTCAGTCAGGACAAAGTTGGAAGGTGTGTTTTTCCCTCCTGTGTGTGTGTGTCCCTGTCTCCCAGCACTTGGTAACATAGCTCCAGACATCTCATTAATTTCTGTAATCTCCATCTCATCTGGACTGCACATGAGCAAATCCATCTCTTCCACTCCCATGTCAATCTGCTTGGTTGCATAAACCCACAGAGAATGTTGGATCCTTCTGGGAAGTGCCAGAAGACTTAAGACACGTGGGCCAAAGGGTCAGGACTTGGCCATAAATTCAAGGAAGCCTGGGGACTTTGGTTTTATGGGCCATGGCCAAAGCAGTGTTTGGCAGTGAAGGCTCATTCTTCCTGAAAGTCTTGTGTTTGCTGCAAACGGCTATAGGGTGTGTATATTCATTATTTTACAGATGACTTTTAACCATTTCATCAGGGGAAGAGTGAATCAGTAAATAGCAGGAAGGGAAAAGATGGTCTTGGGCACTGGACAGCGATGTCCATCCTTCTCTGTGCCATAGCACTCTGCCCTAATTTTGCTTTTCCTGTTTCCTGAGTCACCAGTGTGAGACACAAGAGGTTTGATAGCCAAAACAGAGCTGGGGAAGGGTCTGGAGCACCAGGAGTGGCTGAGGGAGCGGGGAAAGGGGCTCAGCCTGGAGAAAAGGAGGCTCAGGAGGGACCTTGTGGCTCTGCACAACTCCCTGACAGGAGGGGGCAGCCGGGGGGGGTCGGGCTCTGCTCCCAGGGAACAGGGACAGGAGGAGAGGGAACGGCCTCAGGCTGTGCCAGGGGAGGGTTAGATTGGATATCAGGGAAAGTTTTCTTCACCCAAAGGCTTGTCCAGCCCAGGCACAGCTGCCCAGGGCAGTGTTGGAGTCCCCATCCCTGGAAGGGTTTAAAAGCCCTGTGGATGTGGCACTTGGGGACGTGGGTCAGTGGTGGCCTTGGCAGTGCTGGGTTAAGGGTTGGACTCGATGGTCTGAGGGATCTTTTCCAACCCAAACAATTCTTTGATTCTATGATGTGTTGTGTGATATTTCAGTAGACTTTTATAAAGCTTTTTCTTTTCAATAAGCAATATAATAGTCATGACTGAAATGTAAATTATATGATATTGGACCAGGACTTAAAGACATTTTGTGAAATGTTTAGAATCTTCTGATAAGGAATGTACAGTTCTTCTAGAAACAGACTTTGACAAACACTTTGAGCTAAATAAGGTATCATGTTTCATTCCTTATTCATCCTTCAAATGAAACTGAGAAACTGTGCTGTCTTTGACAGAGGATGTCAGATATCCCCTAGGAATTATCTTTCAAATACCTGTTTTAAATACTTGAGCTTCCCAGTAGACTGCATTCTTTCTTCAGTTAAGTAAATCAATGAATTCTTTAAATAAAATAATAAATTTTAAAAAATCAAAAATCAACAGAAGAAATTTCATCTAGAGCCCTGAAATCTTTAAGCTGTAACTTTGTGAATTTTTTATACTAAAACGTCTTAAATCTGGATAAGGGTGGAGATTTTTTTCTGACAAAGCATCTTTATTTTTTTTGTAATGTAATGGATCATTCATGGATTTTTTTCTTTTTAGTCTCCCCTGATAACCTTAAATTCACAATCCTGCCAGTCACTCTAGATAATTTTCTTGATTTATGTGACACAAACGACTCTGATGTTTAGGAAAAGCACAGACATTTCCTGAAACTTTTAGCGGTGTCGTGGTCCAAACCTTTGGACTGCTATGTCATTCTTGAATAATCTTACCCACATCAGACCAGATTTTTATAGCCATTTAAGGGCTACTTAGATAAGGTGATTGGCACCTTAAATTATGTGTCTGATCTCTATGAACATGGCATAGGGAAAATTAATTTTCTTAAGGACAGGTACAAATGCTTAAATGGATACAGAGCTATCAGGGCCAGCCAGAGGGCACAGCTGGTTGCAGTGGGGTGCAGGAGAGCAGTCACTTCTCTCCAGCTCAAGTATCTGGTTTGTCTGAGGGCAGTCTGGCTCCAGGCAACAAACCCTGGTCTCTGAGAAGGGTACTTCCCGTGGATCCAAATCCCTGGATTCTAAAAACATTCCAGTAGGTGCTCATCTTTTCAAAATGAAGCTCTGAGAAATAGCTCTGCTGGTGCCATTCCAAAATAGTCTTCAGGCCAGAAAAATGCCCCAAAGATGAGAACCAATTGATGGGAACCCTTCAGTTCCAGTGAGATTTGGATGGAAAGGAGTCTCCTCGTGCTCAGCCTGATTCAGAGCTAAACGTGTTCCAGGATTGGGTGCACAAATGGGGTTGATTTATGCCTAAACTTGGTTGTCTAAAGCAGACATCTGGTCTAAGCCAAACACCTCCCTCTCTGTTCAGTGGGTAGAGGAAAATCAGAATTTTATCCAGCTGAACTTGAGTCTTTTAAGTAGGGTGGGTGTGATTAATTGTCTCATGGAAGCATCTACTGTTAAGGTATAAGGGAAGAGATTTAAAACTTTCAGTTGTATGCAGTGGGACAAAACCAAACCAAATTTCCTGACTCCCATTGATGCTACTAAGAATTAGGAACCCATGCACCTGGAGGGTCCTTGACCTTTATTGCTTTTTTTGTGTCTTAATTATCCCTTTCTGCATTTCTGAACATTCACATCTCCTTAAGATTCTGAGGAATTCAAGTTCCTAAATAATAAGACCATAAAAGTGCAATAAATCAGCAAGGCATTCATTTAATCTTGCATATTAATGAAACTTTTTGTTCTAATGCTACGAACAAGAACGCCCAAACATTTTTAAATTTTTTATCTCAATAATTTTATTACGTAACCTAACATTTCCCTGCCTATCAGGGATCTTATTGTTCCCATATCACTAAACAAAATTTGCAGTGATGTTTCCAAGTACAAAAATTGCAGTACAAACTGATTGCCATAGGAGAGAAAGTCAATAGGGAATATATTTTTAGAAAACAGGTAATTACCTGATAATTTTAATATGGGGGAGATATGGGTGGGTGGGAGAAAAACAAGAAGAGCTGTAGAGAAAATATTTTCTTTGTGGAACAGGGTGGTTCACAAAAAAATACAAGTTTAATCAAGGCATGAATTCACACATGGTGATGTGCTGGTTTTGTATGATGCTGATAGCGAAAAAAAAAAGAGTATAATTTAAAAGAATTAATCAATTGATAAAATGGAAATAATTTCAACTTTGCTGATTCCCGGTTTTTCTCCAGCAGCCGTTCAGCCTAGATTTTGTTGGCAGTGGTCTTGCTTTCAGTGCCATTGGAAACTCATCCACAGAAAGGCTTTAAAATCTCACTTTTGTTGGAATGACAGAGTCAGTGAATTAGAAGTGTTGCTATTAACTTGGGACCTGATTCTGTCAACATTTATGCAGGTGCCTAATTAATTCATGTAGTTAGGCTGAGAGATGTTAATGGACCACATTTTTCAGTCTAAGCATATGTGTGACTGCTTCCAAGGCCACAGCTCAAACTAAGAAACCAATGTTTAATTTTTCCCCAGAAGTATTGATTTGCTTCTGAATCTAAAATTTATAGCCAATCTCTAGGTGCATAATAAATGTTTCATTCTCTGATGTATTTATAAGTTTTAACTCCAGATACAAATTCACGCCTTTGCCTGAATTTTACTTGTGGTTCTTTCACCTTTGGCATAGGAATATCCTTCTTGGTGTGGTAAATAATAGAAAAGAAAGACTGGAGGTTTTTTTTGTCATGGAGCTCAATAACCTTAACTGGAGAATAATACAGATCTCAACTCAGTTTTCAGTTTTCAAAAACTTCACTGCATTAAATATCAACATATGCTTAGAGAAGCAATAAGTAATAGCCCTCTATTAAAGGTGTTTTTTTCTTGCTTGTCTAATCAAAAGTGAGCACTGATGTAAAAATACGATTGGCAAGCAAGCAATTCATAAAGCAGTTTAATATCTATTTCCATTTTGAAACAGCAGATCATGTTCAGGTGTAGTAATGTAAATTAGGGACTAAATTATAGCCAGGTCTGCAAAATCAGAGCTGATGGGAGAAGCTTCCACACCCAGTGGAGGTAATAAATGTGGTCAGGAATTAATGTCTCATATTCAGGAATATGAATAAAATGTAACTTTCCACCTTACTACCACTTAATGGAAATTTCCCTTGTTTGGTTCTAAGAATGTCACGTGTGGCCATGAGAAAGATCTCCCCCAAGTCCAGCTGTGTCATTTCTGCCTCCCCCACTGTCACTGCCCTGTCACAGGAAATATTGTAAAAGCTTGGTGCAACTTATTTCCACAAATCTGTTGCCTGTCCAGCATCTGCTGATTATTTACAGATGATTAAACATGAATTGCTCTTAGTAATGCTTCATTTTATTTCTGGGTACTGAAACTATGCTGAATATATTATAAATCTTCTTTCCTTTCTTCTCTACCTTTACATGAACCTTTATATAAGGATTATATACCTTTATCTAAAAAAGACAAGTGCTTTTTTTTTTTTTTTCTAAATCCCTGGAATTTTCACCCTTACTGTTCTTCTTGAGTTCTCCAAGATAGTTCAGAAATTGCTTTGATTTATTTCTTAAGAACTATAGGGTAAATTTTACTACACTCTGTTAACTTGAAGACAAATGTAAAAGTTAAATTTCTTTATCCTTATGTAGATGTTCTTCAAACTGCCCTTTCCTAATTCAGGCCTGTTCCACCTACTATTGATTATATCCAATACCTGACCACCTCTGCTAGTTAGGAAATTTTAAACAGAAATTTTAAGTTTAAATTTAATTTAACCCTAAATATTAAGGTTTCTTTACCTCCTTTTCTTTTTTTGTTGTCGTTTTGTTTGTTTTATCCCAATAACCCAAAATAATTTATCTTTGATTCTTGAGGTTTACTTGTTTTCATTGTATTTTTAATGTCTGCTTTTTGATACTCAGGCTAGAGACTTCCTTATGCAATTGTATTAGCCTCCTACTACACTTTCAAGTGTTCTATTAATTAAGGTAATTTGATATATGCATTTATTAAATACTCTTTCTGAAACTTCCAGCTCTCTCAAACTCCTAATTAAAATGTTTCCCTTCTGCCTGGCAATGTTTTGTTAATGTTTACTTTTTTTAAAGTCTATTGTTCCTGTCACTTTTTCCTGTTTCTCCAGTGTATCCCAGGAACTTACTGAACATTATCTGCATGGAAAATACAATTCTGTTCTTTCATCTCTCTGTATGAACATATATATATATATANATACACACATATATATATATATATATATATATATATATAGAGTGATGTATAAACAAGATTTGAATCACTATATCCCTTTGAAGGTTTCCTCATGTGCATCCAATGAGTAATATTTAAATGCCACAATCAGAAAGTTTGAGCTCATGGTTGCTGCCACTTGTTCTTCAAAATGTAAACTGTTCTTGAAGCGTGGGGGGTTTTTTTGTGGTTTTACTTTAAATCAGATAGTAAGATGCATCAAATGTAGTTTTCATTATGATTAAAATAAATTTAAGAACATTCAGTCAAGAAGAAAATGTGGTTTCCTACCTCAGTAGAAGTTTCTAGGAAAGCTTGTCACTGCTCTTGATGAAAATAACAATGGAAATTCCCCTTTGTATTCAATCAGTTGGGTTCAAGTTACCAATAAGTGTATTAAAAATAGGGTTTGGGGAAAAGAGGGGCAAGAAAGGTAATATTTTAACCAAAAAAAAGCAACCAACTGATGTAGGAATCATATTTTCCTGTTCTTTCGATTATATTGACAGAATAGTAGTCAGTGATACGTGATTTGGATACTTAAATGCTAGAATAAAAATGATGTGAATATGATGAAAAAATGGCTATCTATAAATCTTAAACTTGACCCAGGTTCCTTAAATTCTTAAGAATTAATCCAACTGGATTTTTATCCAGGTTTCCAGTGAAACATTGATTATATTTGTCCTCCGTGAGCACAGTCCACCAATATTAATGTTAAAATTTTCAAGAGGAGTAAGCAAGTACAGGAATGTAGGTGCATTATAATCAGTGAGACCTGATATTCGTGTTTGTAGGATTTGGGTTTAAGTTGTTAGAGGACTGATTTGGGGAAGATTTATTTTCCTGCAAACACAATGTGCAGAAAGTGATTATACCTTCAAAGAAATCCTCTATATAATTTGAAGAAAAGTCTCTTGCTACTTCAAGCAATGCCCTGAAACCATTTACAAAAGTAAATAATTGCTTTAACTTGTATATTAAATAAGTTCATACCACGGTTTATAACACTGTTAGCCAATATCTATGGCTTTTTGTTGTATACATGGTGATAGTGAAGAAACAGAAGATTCATTTAGGTGTCTTCACAAAAGTATTATCCTTGATTTTGCATTTTTTCCCTAATAAAATTATTATTATTTAGTATGAGCTAGACTGTAAATTATGTAAATTAGTGGGATAATGGCTACAGTTTGCTTTGCTCACTTGATATAAATATGTACTGTGCTCATTACAGGTTGTAAAGCTTTTAAATGAACTTTATTGACTGCTCAGGTATCTTGCAGCCTTTTAAAAGTTAGTAAATCACAGTTTTTAAAGCAAGTTTTCTACTCTTCATGCAGTTGGAGGAGAGAATATAGAGATGGTTGTTTCCATGCTGTCAGGTAACACGTGCCAGAGCTCTCCACGAGCAGGGTGGGTACAAACCCATCCAGGAGCCTCCCTGTGCCTGGGAATTGCCAGGACGGCGTGTGCCGTGTCTCCTGGAAATTTTCCGTGCCTGAAAGCAGCACGAAATTGTTCAGGAGAGAAGGTGTCTAATCCTGCTGCCTTTCCTTGTGTTTGACCCAGTGATGCCACGTTTTGCTGAGCAAGTGGAGGTGGCCATTGAAGCCCTGAGTGCCAACGTGCCCCAGCCCTTTGAGGAGAACGAGTTCATCGACGCCTCCCGCCTGGTCTACGACGGAGTTCGGGACATCAGGAAAGCTGTCCTGATGATCAGGGTATGTAAAAGCACCTGGGAGTGAAAGTTGGGGTTTACAGGGAGGTATCATGGTTAAGAAGAATATAAAAGCTCTTTGGAATCAGCCTTGTGTTGTAAAAAGCCAGAAAAGGTTGACATTTAAACAAGCATGGAACAGAAGAATGTGCAGCAACAAAAGAATTAGTAAATAAAGAGATGAGATTATTTAGTAGATGAACCACAATTAATATGTTAATCACCTAAGAGAAGATTTGGTCACAACTCCCAATAGATGCAAACTTCATTACTCTTTCTATAGTAATAGCATTAATTTGCCAAGGTCTTCAAAGTTTGTGTAGATTTTTTGTTGTTTTGTTTATTTGGGGTTTTTTTTGCCTAATGTATATGTGCTGCCTGAGATGTGAGGTAGGTCTGGTTAAAATGTAAATTAATAAATAAATTATCTTGCTGCTCCAGTGAGCCTCTGCAGATATGGTTTTGAATGTTTACTGAGGTAAAAAATGTCTCATTTCAGTGTTGACTAACCAGTTGATTCAATTTGCTTAGACATCTTTTAATAAAATAAACAAATAAAAGACACCACAGAACAACATCATTATTGTGAGAGTAGGTGTGTGTTGCTTTTCACTTTAGTCAGCAGACAAAGGTTTAAAAAAGAAAAACAGCAAACCAAACCTGGTTTGGACATCTCTTCAGCAACTGAAACTCTTTTTTGAAATTACCTTGAATCTGCCCTAATGAAAACCATGTACAAGTTAAGCTATGGAAAAGATCCCAGAGGAAACTTCCAAGACAAGTAACAGTGCTAAAACATCAACTGATCCCTTTGAGCAAACAGGTAACATGTACTTGTGGTCGTGAGTGTATTATGGGACTGAAGTAAGACTTCAGGCAGTTGGAACACTCCAGAATAGCTCCATTTTAGTCATCTGTCACTATGTATTAACATTTACAGAAGAACCCTTTTGACAGGGTTAATTTTATAACTGCCAAACACAAATTCTATTCTCATACCCAGTGCTCATCCCAGGTGGCCTGAATTATAGTCATGGCTTGTGATGGGGGCAAACCCACCCCATTCTCTGGGTGTGCAACATTAGAGGATTGCCAGCTCTTCTGAAAGGGGAGGGAAATCTTTACTTGAATTTCTTCCCTCTGAGGGTGGTGAGGCCCTGGCACAGGGTGCCCAGAGAAGCTGTGGCTGCCCCTGGATCCCTGCAAGTGTCCAAGGCCAGGTTGGATGGGGCTTGGAGCATCTGGGACAGTGGAAGGTGTCCCTGCCCATGGCAGGGGGTGGAACTGGATGAGCTTCAAGGTCCTTTCCGACCCCAACCCTTCCACAATTCTATGATTCTGTGAAATGGAAGATCTGCACAGTAAAGGATCTCTGTTTTCCCTTTGATATTCCAGTTCCTCAGTCTGTAACAACAGTTTCCAAACTTTTCTTAGGTCAAGAACAACTGTTTAGCACACTTCAATCTTTTCTAGTCACTTTAAGTTGTGATTGTGTCTATGACACAATCATCAGGTGGGATCTCCTGCAAACCCAGGTTTTCCCATCCCCTACACAGAGTTCCAGCTTCCAGCACACCCCTGTACATCAGAGCTGTCCCCAGGAGTTTGCCATGAGATTTCCATCCTGGTGACATGTTTCTAATTTTAAATTTTGAATTTTGGAGGCCTGAAAACTTACTTTGTTGCTGCCTGACTGTTACGTGTACCTGAGAGAGCAGAGCTGATCAGCATTCAGGCTTCTCAGTCTCCTTAGGAAAATCCCAAGTTACTTTTGCCTCTGTATCACTACTACTTTCCACCTGTTGTATGATATGAGTTAATGAATTCTGCTTGCCCAGATTAGGAAGATTTATTTTTGCCTTCAGACAATTAATTTATTTATGGAGCTCAATGTAATACTCCTTACCCAGGCAGAGAACTAAAGCACATAAATGGACTCATTATCCATGTGAGTTAACTGGAAAAATCCACATATATAAGCTTACACAGACCAGAGTTTGCTGAATCAGAACCGTATTTGCTGTCGAAAACAAAATTAGTTTCACTTTGAGATACTCTTTAACATTCCCATCTGAACATCTCACACCGAAATGAGATGTATAATTAAAGGGTGAGGCTATAAAAGACAGCCTTTAGAATATTTTTATCTAATAATCTATCAAATATTATGCAGCCTTTAATTCAGGTGGTAAAGCTTTTTCAGAATTACAAAAAACGAGAAAAACCCAATCTTGCAAACTTTTTAGAGCATCTGACACAATTATTTTCAGGCAGTGATTGTTCATGTGCAAGCCGTGAAAGATTGAATTTATCTGAGATGATTCCCTCATTCCAGAAAGTAAATAAAGCCACTTTAAAAATTAATTTTGTCTGGTATTATTACTTTTAGTATGCTGAAGAAAACGGTGGATAGTCTCTGTTCTTCTATTTTTTCCTTCAAAAGGGGAGAATTAATTGTCCCTCTGGAGGAGAAAGGAGAGTCCTTTTTTCATTGAGGACTGTTACAGAAGGAAAAATATATATACAGAAGAAAAAGATCTCTTCCACAAGTTAAGAAGTAGTATAAAGTAGTATAAGAGTATAATTATAGAACCAATAATAAAATAGAAAATAGTAACTTAATTCCAACATCTTTCCTATTACTCTGTAGGGATGAAATTACACTTTGTGTTTTCATAGCTGCTTATGAAATTCCCTCAGTTATTGGCCAGAAACACTCTCTACAGTCAGGAGAACTCACAATGGCACCTTTTCTCATTCTTATGTGTCTCCAAGGCCAACTTACTGTTTTTAAACATGGCCTTTGCCATTAGCAGCCTCACCTTTAGAGGCATCTACATCAAGCTGAGTGTTGCATTTGTTTGGATCAGGAGTGCACTGCTGGAGCCAATGTCCTCGTGTTCCCCCTTGCTGTGTTTTAGTTCATGTTACAGAGTAGACTTCAGGCAGTTATAAACTTAATTTTTTGGGGTGATGCTGGGAGATGCTCTCTGGGAGCATCTTAGGACCCGAGGGAACAGCTGGAGCTGTGTCAGGGAAGGATTAGGTGGGATATCAGGAAAGGTTCTTCACCCAGAGGATGGTTGGGCACTGGAACAGGGTTCCCAGGGCAGCGGTCACAGCACCAAGTGTTAATATCCGGTTATTAAAATTGTTAGAGGGATGCCTCTGCCTGAATTAAGGTGCAAACGAGACCATATGCTGAAGTTGATAGTATGGATTTTGTTTAACAGTAGTGTGGAAAGAAACAGAAAGAAATAGAGGGGCAGGGTGGGAGAGAAGAGTGACAGATTGAGTAGAAAATGTCACCGCTCTGTGGATCCCGACAGCATCTCGTTGATCCTCTCCTTCTGCTCTTCTTGGTGGTGAGGGTCCCCCAAAACACAGAGTTCAATGGATTAATGTGTGTTTGGGCCAGGGGGGAATGCCTGGTACCTCCCCTGGGGGGGACAGCTTTGAAACTGTCTCTTGCAGCAGACTCTGGATCTGTGGCATCACTCTGCATCACGTGCAGTGCTCTGCTGCAAGGCCTCAGGAATGAGTCTGGGGGTGGTTTGGGGGTCTTTGAGGGTTTTATGATGGTTTATGACCCCTCCTCTGCTTCCCCTCACATGAATGCCCCATGGATGTGGCCTTCCCAGGGTGGGTGGGTTTTACAACTGAGCCAGTTTGTGTAAGGCAGGGTGGGTGTTCACTCCCTCTGTCACACACCCAGAATCTCTCCTCCCCCCCATCAAACCGAGCCAGAGCTGATTCTTCTCCCCCAGCCTTGTTTAGCTCTCCTTAGACCTCTCTTTAGACCTGGACAATAGTTCCACCTTTGCCTGTTCTCAAATTCCCATCAGGTGGCTTGACTCACAGACCACTTCCCCTCAGGAGGCACGTTTGAACAGGGCTTTGGTGATCCCATCTTTATACAATTTTGCCATAATGGCAAAGTCCTTTTTTAACAATAATTAAGCCATTAACCATTTCAGTCTCTCACACCAAGCCTGACAGAGTTCAGGAAGCATTTGGATAATACTCTCAGGTACAAGTTGTGACTCTTGGGGATGTCCTGTGCGGGGCCAGGAGCTGTGGCTCCTTGGGAGCTCCTTCCAACTTGGGATATTTTGTTCTATTGTTAACTCCATTTCTGTTCTATTCTGTCATTAAGGGATTTTCAGTCCTTGGGAGAAGACGTCAGTGAGTCTGAATAAAAATGAAATTACTGTGGGGTCCTCAGCTCCAACTATTTGGGTGTATTAAAGCTCTTCTGCTCTTCCAGACTTGTCAGGTTTAGCCACCATCACTTCTGGGGCAGCCACCGTACTGAAATCCAAAGTGCTGCAACATTTCAGGTCCTCTGGAAAAACAGATTTGGTGCACAATCCCATTATCTTTTGAGACATCCCATCTCCAAAGGGTGTTATGGGGTCCAGTGTTTCCACTGAGTGCCTGCTGCTTCTCAGATTGAGTTTGCAGTGTTAGATTTTACTGTAAATCACCAAACAACTGAAGACCTGCAGTGAGAGAGGTTCTCTGACTGAAGCAGTCGGGTGCTGCTCTCACCTGAGTCACTCAGGCTGCTGTTGTACCAAAACAAATGTACAGAATAGCGTGGAGTTGGATATAAAAGCGTATTGTAAAGTCTATTTTCTTTTCTCCTTGTTTTTTAGAATTAGAGCGAATCTTCATTGTAAAAAATGGGGGAGTATCTTTTCATCTCTTCAGTCTTTGCTCTCATTACAAGGTTAGCTTGACTTGGTGTTCACAGTGCTGAAATTCGTGCGATTGCATCTTACAATTTTTAAGTGCATAGCAAAGTGGGGTTTCTTTCTTCATCAAGTACATTTGAGTTGGTGAAATATGAAACAAATAGCATTTATAAATCTGCATATATATGCCATTTTATGACTTATACTTGTATAATTCACATTTTCGTACTGCAGTCACAAAAGATAAAAAAAATTACATAGATGGAAGATATTTTGTTCGCAGCAAGCTCTTCAGTCTAACAGCCAGAGAGATATTACAAAAAAAAATATTCCAATGCCTAGAAGTTGAAAGTCACCACATTCATATTAGAAATAAGACATGCATCTTAAAAGAGAAAGTATATATTTCTTGTGTGATTTATCTGGGATTGTGAAAGATTCTTCTTCACTGGAAAACTTCCTCTGAGTCAGATGAATGTTGTGTGTAGTAGAGCTACTGTATTTGAAAAAAATGTAGTCTTGGGAAGTCTTATGGCTTTTGCTACAAAACAGATTAAAAATTATGAAAATGGTCCATTTTTTGCTGAAATCAATCAGTTCATAAAATCCATTAGTTTTGAATATTACTTTATCTTCTTCTGCCACTGGTGGTTGTCAGCCTTGTTTGGAAGCTGTCTCCAATCTCAGATCCGTGTTTCCTGCATTTGTGTGACCATAAGTCCAGGTGTCTGCAAGACAGAATCAGACTTTTCTGTCTTCCAGCTCAGATAAATGAAGTCTCAGATTCTGTTGTCTTGGAAACAAGGTTTTAAATATCAAGGTCCTGTTAGTTGTGCACAAAAGTTCGAGTTGTTCTGGTATGTTTAGAAGGACCTGCTAAGAGTAGTAGTCTTTAAGTCAAGGAAATTAAATATAATATTTATTTTTATATCTTTGTGTCTGAACAAAAGGGAGACCCTATTCTCTAGGGGCTGCATCTCCAGGGGATCAGCTAAAACAAAGCAATGGTGCAAGGGTGAAAAGCGTGAAAACGTTTGGAATGGCAGCATACAGATAAAAGTTAACCCCAGGTCTTCACCCTAATGCAAAATGCAGCTGTTTGGGGAAGAAAATGAGGATGTTAAATTCACCACACTTGAAAACATTAAAAGAATGAATCTGAAAGATCACTTTGAATTAGATCTCACTTGTACAGAGGGGAAACAGGAAGCTGTCTTGTGCTTGTAGTATATTGCTAACAGTTGCATTATTTGCCCTTTTGGTTTGCACTACATTTTCTCCAAGTTCAACGTTTATACCCATTAAATCTCAGTCTTCTAAAGACCACAGATTTTAAGATTATAAATGTCAGACAGTAACAGCAATACATTTTTTTTCTGGATATTTCTTCAAGAATAAGTCCTTGCATAGAATTTTCAGAATATTTTTTCTTTTTAAGAGGCAGCCTCATGTCCTTACCAGTTACAGTGTTGAGATGTAATATTTTGAATATTACATCTTTACTGCAAGTCTGACTATGAAAGCCTTGGAAAGGACTGCACATTACCTTTTATAATCTTATTTCTAAAAGTGGAGACAGAAGAAACTGAGTATATTTGGGGTGTGAAAGGGTACTGGCTTTACAATGACAGTGAAACTGGCTCATTGAGTGGACTTGGAGGATGGGGAAGAGCCAGATGGTTTATTGAAGCTCTCCACCCTGCTCTTGTTCTAAACAGCAAAGCCTAGGCAGATGAAAAGCTGAGCCCTGTGATAGAAAATACTCTTTGCTCAGGGAGTTGTAGGATTCTCTTTGTAGCTTGGTTGTTTATGACAGATTTTAAGGTCTCATCCTGCTCTCGGGCAGCTGAGCAGAGGGAATAAAGGGCTTAAAGGTGATTGGAAAACAAGACCATTGGTCGTTATAATGATGGGTACCAATCCTTCTATTTTACCTGTGACGGTAGAGAAAAGGTAAATTCATTTTTCATCTAAACTTCTTCTCCTTTCTATCCTGTTAGACACACTCTTTGTGCATGCCTCTCTTCAGAGGTGCAGACCGAGTTTCATTACCACGCTGTCACACTTGGTTATTTCTTCCTCCAGCGCTCAGCATCAAAACACATATTTAATTCATACTCTTCAAGTCAGACGAAGATGGCTGTGTTTTACTCTCCCCATCCTGTGCACTTCACCGTGCAGCTACAAACAGTGATGTGCACTTCGTGTTGGAAGCCAGGCTGGAACAGAAATATCGCCAGAAGACTCCTCTGCGTTACGTTAGAGGGTTTGGACCCGTTCCTAGTGACTGAGCATCCTCCAGACAGAGCTGTAATGACAACTGGCAGTGATTAGCACCTCTGCTAGAAACCTTGATGTTGCCTCCAAGCACGGAATGCCAGCCTGGATGATTTCTTCTGTAATGCTTTGGCCTTCTAGGTTGTCACTGGGGGTGATGGGTGTCCGGTAAGGTGAGGATTTCTCTGCACAGTTACTGTGGTTTTCTTGTTCTATCACCATTGCCATGTATGGTACTGACAGAACTTACTCATGGCCAGGCTGTTGTACCAGATGCTATTCAATCATAAAATGGAATATAATCTTCTTTCTAAAGATTCCACTTTTTGCACCATTTATATTAAAAATGGTACTAAATAGTGATTTTAATTAGACTTTCTCTCTGTATATAAAGGACATTTTTTTCTCCAAATTTTTTGCTAGACAGTGAAACCACCCAAATGAACAGGTCCATCAGTTGGTTATTTTTTTCTCCCTCCTTCCAACATTTTAAACACTCTGAAGCCTGAAAATACGTAACTTGACTTCATCAATCTTCCAAGAAACCCTCACGTCATTCTAAGCACCAGTGGTGAAGACAACATGGTGTCATTTGGGGGATGAGTCAAATTCCAAAGCTCTGTATATGAAAAGAACCATGTGAACTAACAGGATTACACAGATTATAAATTCCACGCTTGTTTCAAAACCATTCGACATCATTTACAATTTCTTTCAATGGGAAATCTCTTATTTGCTTTGATAAATTTTTCTTCCAGGATGTTAGTTGCTTTTTCCCAGGTATTTACTTTCTCTTTTGAAGATTACATGTAGCTTCCAGTAACATAATAGTGTTAGTGTCCGTTTATATATGAAATAACATTATTTTGAAATACTGCGTTACGGTTGTTACTGCTTCCAAAGGATATTTGTTCCTGGAACTGCATTCATCATTTTAACAGAGTTAAGAGAAATTGCAGCAAGAACAGTTGTGGCAAGCTAATGACAGATGCCATTTGTAAAGAAAACTAGGGTTGAAACAATTTAATTTTTAAGACAATTCAATTTCAGTTCCTGACTGCTGGGGCAGACAAGTTCATTTCAAAGGAGAACAGAACAGCATTTCCTGGGCAGGTAGTCAATGAAATAGGAGCTCACTGTGCATAGGACTTTGTCTGTGTCCTTTTTAAGCTTGTCATCTCCTCTCTGTGGCTTTGTCTCCAGACCCCTGAAGAGCTTGAGGATGACTCAGACTTCGAGCAGGAGGATTATGACGTGCGCAGCCGAACGAGCGTCCAGACTGAGGATGACCAGCTCATTGCTGGCCAGAGTGCAAGGGTGAGTACAAACCCCTCATGCCTCCGGTGAGTGGCTGGAGAGTGACCGATGAAAGCTCTGCCTCGGAATGCAAAGGCAGCGATTTCCAGTCCTCAGAGTCGTTTAAGAAAGGATGGGACCAGACTGACCGAGGTGTTGAACGTTTTTTTCATGTCAAACCTATTTAAGTAGCATTTATTGAATGATCTCAAGGCTTTTGTGGTGCCTAGTATCAGCTGCTTGCTCCAGCTAGTGCTGTAAGAGAAGGCTTTGCAGGTTTGGAATGTGCTGAAACCGTGGGAGTAGTCAGCAAATGTAAAAAAAAAAGAAAAAATCCCATCAGGGTACCATGTGCTGTATCCAGAGAAATCTTACATTAGTCATGTTTCCCAGTGTGCAAACCTGTCAAGTAGATCTGTTTAAGCTACTGAGTAGTCCCTGTAATTTAATTGTAATTGAAGACATTTGCTACTGAGTCAATGTAATTTTACCAGGGTAATTACATCATGATAAACTCCAGTCATTGTGATTTGCGACCTCAGCTTGTGCATGGGGATTGCAAATTAAGCTGATGAGTGCTTCAGGGGTCACAGGTGCTGGGGAAATGAAGTCTGTTAACACTCAGGAATATTCCTGTTAACACTCAGGATTATGCCCCCCTCTGGTGAATGTTTACCTTTTATTCAACAGGCTTCTCAGCTCAGATTATAAAAAAAAATCAGAACATAGTTTTGAGGAAAATGCATCATGAAAATATATTTGACTGGAAAAAAAGTTTTTGTAAAGAAAAGCCTTCTAACATTTTCCAGCAGAGAACCAGCAGGAAACTGGGAATTGTCTGAATGATTTCCATGGCTGTTTCACACAAGTCTGGTTTGTTCTGATGTGCTAGAAGTGAAGTTATGAACTAAATGAGAAGCATCCTCCCTACACACTCAAACACCAGCAAAAGCTGGTAACTGGAATGGGGGTTTCTTACTTAGGATCCTGGAAGAGGATTTTTAGGGCTGAGAACCTAAGGACCAGCAAGCAAAGCTGCTGTGAAAGCTCAGGGGACCAGGACAGAGGAATTTTCAGCTGCTGTAGGATGGGGCTTGACACAAAGATTTTACATCCTGAAAAGAAATAGTAGAGTAACAAAAATCTTAAAGAAGCTTACTCAGAGGTGTGGGAGAAATTCAAGACATGGATCCAGTGAAATGGGTAGAGATTTCTTTTTGTCTTAAATTAAATTCCCTGAATATTGAATATAGATGGTAAATAAACCATACCATGTATCAGAAAAACTGGAGTTTTATCATGACACCTTTAAGGCAGAAAATGTTCTCTTTGCATATTGAGGACATAATTTATATATTCATTATCATCTACATGAAGAGAGATGGATCCCAGAGAGCTGGGTGACCAGGAACTGACATGGAAAAACGTGCACTCCCAAGAATTGCAGAATGGTACCTGGATGCCTTACTCTGAGGATGGTGACGTGGATGTAGCTGATTTTCTGGATGAAGCTGACTATCTTTTGTGATTTTTATATTATAAAGGGCATAAAGTCCTTTTTGAGATACTCGAAGTATTGACTACAAAAGTAATTCTCAGGTAGAACAGAAATGAGATACACTACAGATCACTTTGTCAAATTTCAGAGCCTTTTTCATTCTTTGGTTACATTTAGGACTGCATATCATGTCATCCTTTCTCAATCTGAAATCCAAGTAGACTGCAGTAATTTTTTTTTACTGAGAATCGAGTTCACCTGGGGATTTAGGAGACTTAAATTCTATTACATTTATTGTGGTTATTATTACTGCTGCACTTAAAACCTTCTGCTTTGATCAGCTACACACTGTATAAACATAATATATCATAAAGACAGTTCCTGAATAGCATGGATTGCAGTGTGGCACAGGAAGCAACAAATGATAAAAAACTAAAAGGAAAACATGCTCAGCACAAGCTGCCCAGTCCCCAGTCTGGAGTGCTAAGCAGAACAGTATCTTATCTGAACCTTTTCTGTGGAAAAGATGCAAAATATTTTTATTTTTGGAATGTAATGGATTCGTTTAATATGCTTACTCCATAAAGCTGTTAGTATTTCAGTAGAAAGACTTGTGTTGGTCTTCAGTAGAAATAGAACTGGAATTTATGGGCTGCATTTGCTATAGGATATGGCTGCTTTGGAGGCACATCAGCAGCCTGAACAGAAATATTAAAGAGATGTTTACAATTTTAAAGGGAGTTCAGGCGAAGCTGCCACTCAAAGAAACCACAGGCAAGTCATACAGATAAACTTCCCAAATTTCACTACTCCTATCACATTCTCTTAACTTCAGTTAAGTTGGTTATTCTAGTGTTTTATGTGTGTTTTATATATTTATTTATTAGCTTGACTTACACTGCATTTTTCTGTGCAGAGACTATTATGCTAACATTTGAAACTGCTGAGTTACATTGATAAGGCCTAATTGAAACTCGTGTTGAATTTTAATTTGATTAACTTGCAAATTTCTCATTTTCTGATCTACTGTTTATAACCCTTTTTAATTTCAGTTTTCGAAAAGGTCAATTACGAATTTTTAAAAGCCAAGAGCATTTTAAGAATATGTAGAAAAAGACTGCAGCTGATTGAAAATGACATAAACAAGAAAAAAATGTAATGACACTTAAATATGTGTCACACCCCATTAAATGCATAATGTGGTCTTCAGAACCCCTAGAGCCAAATAGCTCAGCTTGGAAATCATTATTCAAAGTGTCCATTTGATCTTCAAAAGTAATTATTATAACTTTATAGGGTTTTTTTGGAGGGAACTTTGTGCTTTGTTGATGCTGAAGCAGATCAGTATCAACCTGTTCAGTGCCTTTTTGCATCTCTTCCAAGAGACGATTAGAACACTAAATATTATTAAGATATGTTTGTTACAATTCACTTCAAATGTATTGTCTTGTGTGTCATAACTTGTTTTAGTGTTGTGAAATCCTCTATTTCTGTCAGAGAATGAGACTAGGGGAGACACAGCAATTCAGTCTGCCTTTTCCCATAAATGTCACTCGTTGTATTCTTCCTCATAATTGAGATTTAACAGGAATTTAATCCTCCTGTGTTGGTGGTGAATAATTGTGACATCATGAATATAAATTTTATCATCTTGAAAGTGCAAGAAGAGGTATAGACATGCTGTAAATGTGGTTTTGCCTGTCCTGACAGAAATCAAATGCCTACTGGATTTTGCTTGGCGTCGTCAACTGCCATGAAAAGAAACTCAAGCTGTTGGGACCACTGGAAACATCAGTTTGTAGTTTTCTTTTTTTTCACGGCCACCTCCTGTTTTTTCTGCAGGCTATCATGGCTCAGCTTCCCCAGGAGGAGAAGGCAAAGATTGCTGAGCAGGTGGAGATATTCCATCAAGAGAAGAGCAAGCTGGATGCGGAGGTGGCCAAGTGGGATGACAGTGGCAATGACATCATTGTGCTGGCCAAGCAGATGTGCATGATTATGATGGAAATGACAGATTTCACCAGGTAAGGACAAAATAACCCCAGCTGAGGAGCTCAGACGTGCCACATCTTCTCTTTTCTACACAATTTGTACCCTTTTGAGATGATTTGCTGTGGTTTTGGGGATGCAAAGCCAAGGAACACTCATCATATACACTGGTCTTGGATATTTCTCCAAATGGGATTAATCACATGAAGTTCTTGTGCTATTTGCAGGCCTCTTTTATTTGCAGATCATTTTGAATCTCAGCAGCAAAGTTAGTCTGTGACCTTACAGACACTCCAGTGACATTTCGTTTAGTACCCATCTAAATGCATGTGCCTCTCTGAACTTTCAACATTTCACCACAATTTGTGTCAATCAAAAATAATGACAAAACTGTTTATATCATTTGAACATTGAACTTCCTCCCAAAAAAAATCCCAAGTGAAATGAGACTGGTTTCATCTAATGCTTCATGGGAGTAATGATTTTTTTTTTTTGCTTTCATTTCTTCTCTCTATTGATGTCTTGTTCTTCTCTAATTGCAGAGCATCAAAAGGCCATTCATTAATGATACAATGTAAACAGAATTATTGTCTTTAGCTATGGTCATATTGCAAATCTCACCAGGGAGAATGGTTTACAAGATTTTTTTTAATTCCAGATCACTGTGATAAATTAAATTTCGTTCAGTGTTTATTTTTAAAGTGAGTTCAAAAGTTTAAATGGTATTCATTAAAATGTGATTACACAAAACAGGATGAAAATCTCCCTGGTTTTCTTCAGGATTGAAATCAGACATCCATTTATTCATCTCTTTATGTTGCCCCATCCCTGGAAGTGTTAAGGCCAGTTGGTTGGGGCTTGGAGCAACCTGGTCTAATGGCAGGGATGGAGAGGATATTTTACAGAATTCTGTATTACTTTTGGATTTGTTTTGTCTTTGTGTCTCTGATCATTCTGCCAGCAAAAAATAGAGTGAAAATCTGCCCAAACAGTGTCATTGTGTCATGGAAGGAAGAAATGATGGCCTAAAGCAACAGCCCAGAATATGCACATTTTCTGCAACCTCCTGGACAACCTTTGATACACTAAACATGAAACCGAAAGTTTTATAATTATGTTTTCTAGCATCAAAAGAACAGAACTAATTTGAGAATGAGAGAAAACTACTGTCACATTTGAAGTAAATAAAAAAAAAATCAAAGTGCACCTCTGTCTGCATCAGATTCAATAACAAGTTGTTTAATATATTCCATTAAAACAGAAACAAGCCTGTCACACCTTTTTGGTTGGCTGTAACCTCAGCAGTGTTGAAATAGAATAATTTTTCAAATGCATGGAGTTTGTGACAGTCAGATCTGCTCATGTAATTAATGTAGAAGCACACAAGGTCACCAAGAAGTATTTTTGCTGCACTTTTAAGTTCACCAGAAGTGGGATACTTGTATTTCATTATCTGTTTAAGGTGGTAATGAAAGTCTGGAAAGAAGATTAAAATAGAAATATGTTTCAGCACATTATTCTTTGCATTATAGATAAAAAAAATCCAAAAATAATGTAATGTTGTGCTTAGAAAAAATGCCTTCTGTTTCATTAAAAAAAAAAAAAGAATATGTTTGATCATATTATGATTTTCCACATTAAAAAAAAAAGGAAAATGAACTCACTTCCAGCTGAGCCTTTCTCAAGAGCAGCAACAATTTTATTCGTAGAAGCAGGATTAAAGTTTTGAGTCTGAAGCAAACTCAGGAAAGTCTATGGAAACTTTTTGTCTTAGTATGTTGGTAGCTTTAATGACTAAAATCAGAAATTTGTGAATCCTCTTAAAAATATAGTGAAAGATCAGTCTTAAAGCTAGTTATACATGTTTTAAGTGTAACATTTCAGTGTGTAACATAAGGATTATGCTTCACCTATGTTTATTTTCCAACAAAAAGTCTCCTTCAAAAAGGTTTTCTGAAATGTGACATTATTGCCCTGGACGTGATGGGCTGAACATTTAGCACTGGCTTGGGAGTCACATAATTTTGAAATAGTTGTGTATTCCAGGAAGAACATTGGCTTAATGAGCACTTAAAAATGCATGTACTATTAAGTACAGCTCGTGTGCTTGAAGGCACCATCGGACTAAATTGCCAGTGAGGCATTTTTTAAGGGAGAGGAAATACAGCAGACAGATTTCTTAATCAAGCTGTACTATAAAGTACTCAAAAGGCAAAATTGTAATAAATTAAGAAGACATTCGTGTTACTGTTTTAAAATCGAGCACTAAACAGGGTCACTAAAACTGTTGCCTTCCATGATTTATTGAGATTGTGGGTAATTGTCTTGTGTTTCACAGAGGGAAAGGCCCCCTGAAGAACACATCCGATGTCATTAATGCGGCCAAGAAGATTGCAGAGGCAGGATCCAGGATGGACAAATTGGCACGGGCAGTAGCTGATCAGGTAGCCCCAAAAATGAGCAGAAATACAGTGTGACCTCTATGGATGAATTGCCTTTTGCAGGAAAAGTCTCTCTTGGCGGAAAATTACCTGTTGGGAGTCTGGATCCTGATCTTCCCCTAGAAGTTGGTTCTTCTACACCCATCAGCATTTTGCAGAACAGGAAAGTCATAAATGAGTCTCTCCAAAGCTCAGAAATGCCTGACTTGTTCCCCATCCTGACTTCTGGGCCTGTTGGAATTAGATAGAGCCTCTTTCAGGTTGGAAAAGATCTCTGAGATCATCAATTCCAAAATATAATTGCTGTTTAAAAAGGAGTAGCTCCATTCTCCTTGCCAAGTGCCTAGGAATACTTAGATTCTTTTCAGCTCATTCTTCCAGCGATTTTCCCTTGATATGGAACTTCACTCCTTTGAGGTTCTCTGACTCCCTATTTTCTGGTTTGCCTCAGTGTATTGTGCATGTTTTGGGGTCTGTGTCCTCACTCCCATTACCAAATTCATGGCACAGCTGGACAGATGAACTTGCTGTATATATATTTTCAGTTTGGATTATCTATTCATCTGGAGAGCAAGAGGAAGCATCATATTAAAAGTCAAGATCCAGATTTCAAATCCAGGTCCTACATAGCTGATTTTAGATTCAGTCAAATTAAATTTTGCTATTTTTTCCCTTATAAATTTCCTGTTTCATTTCATTGTCATCAAGAGAAAATTTCCTGGAAGTGGGAGCTGTTACCTTCCTTGCCTCTAGTCTTTCTCTTCAAAATAAGTATCTTTTTCTTCTTCAGGTAAGAGTGTGATTGTGTAACACACCCTGCCATGGAATATGGGCCAGAGTGGCAAAAACCCTAAAGCTGCCCATTTTCCTGTAAGCTCAGAAATGTTGGGTTTAGGTTTTCTTCAGCAGCAGCAAGCATTTTTCCTGTAGTTAACCCATTGCAGTCCTTTCAAACGTAGGACTTTTTAAAATCTGTTCATTTTAACACAAGAAAGAAGAAATCCATCTGTCAGCTGATGAAATTCCTAGTCTGCAGTATTTGCAGAGGTGGAATATTTTAAAGAAAGAAACACAAGGAGACTTGTTATGCTTAGAGTGCCTTGACTTGAGTCACAATTTAAATTTCAGAGGACTGTAACCCTAATAATACACAGCAAAATCATTTTGAGAATGAAGTATTTGTTTTAATGCTTGCACTTTAGTGATATTTTACAGAACTTTGGAGACCCTCATGCAATATAAACATTTTGTGGACAGTTGCATTTTTAGTTAATTGTTCCAATGAGAGCCCTTACATTTTTTTCACTCCAGGGTACTTGTATTTAAAGCCTTGACAGCTCTCTAGAAGTGCTGCTTTAAAATTCATTCCTTTCAGTTCATAGGCTTCAAGAACTGAGTAAATATTTTTTATTAAATTGGGACTGGTAGGGAGAAGAGGTCTTTTAGGGATTAATGCTGAAAGGTGTGGCAACTGTCTAAGGAAGAGAGGCTCTATAGCAGCCACAGTGAAGCTCCAGCTTTGTTCATTATTAGTTTTAAAGAGAGATAAAAAAGCCAAGTGATTCCTTTTTGGGGTTATAAACGACAATATATCCAACTACTTCTCCATGAACACATTCCTTGCCAGCATTAGCTGCTGGGGCCAGAGCAGTGATCTCAAGGCAGGAGCTGTGATGTTGCTGATTCACGTGCATTTAATTCTATCAGTTTTTCTTGAAATGCTCTGATATTAATTTTTTTTTTTAACTGAGCATAAACTCTGTAAGGTGAAAAAGAGGCCTATTTGGATCTTTGTTCCCCAAGCTATGGAGGAACACTGTCAGTCAGACTTTGTTGGGTAGCCCCAAAGAGTATTTATTGGAGACACGCTGTTAGCAATGGACCCTTGTAGCTCTGTTTCATCAGAGTGAATTACTGAGGTCTGTTCTCCTGAGGCAAGACTTTGAATAGTAACTACGAGGCTGTTGTTTGTTATGCTGTTGATATTGTGGGGGATGATGCGGTTTCTATTAAGAGTCCCAGAGACTATGAATAAATTGTACTGAGGCCTTTTCTAGTTCTATTGATTATGAAACCCTCACAGCATCCAGCACATCTGACCTAATCCAATCCTCTGAACGTCTGCACAAATGCCAGGGAAGCTGCCAGGCAGACAGGAGTTGGCATTAGGGTGGGGGTAACCAGTCAGAACTGGGTTTATCTGGACTTTAACTGGTCTGTATTGGATGTTAACTTGGACACCCAGCAGGCAGCCTGGAGTTTCAAGTTAAACCTGGTCTTTTGGCTGCTCAATACAATACCATCAATTAATGCAGAGAATAATATAAAACTATCATTTTCATAATGCTGATAAAGAGATTTCTCATTGTACAGAAAGGTAGAGTGTATCTTTAGGTTTCAATTCATAAATCTTGAGTTAATTGAAAGGTAGAATTTGAGTTTTCACATTTTATCAAGTACCTCCTGTACAGACAAAGTGGAATAGATTCACCTAATACACACACATTGCCATTATCTGATTACCAGTCTCTAATCTCATGAACTCAGCTCTGTCTAATCAATATTTCTGTTGTCTGCAGTGCCCAGACTCCGCCTGCAAGCAGGATCTGCTGGCCTACCTGCAGCGCATTGCCCTGTACTGCCACCAGCTCAATATCTGCAGCAAAGTGAAGGCAGAAGTTCAGAACCTGGGAGGAGAACTCATTGTATCAGGGGTAAGCTGGGATTTGTATTTAGCCATTTGTTTCCCATGTAGCACTTAAAAGGGAGCATTTTTGATTGCAATAATGTACAAAACAAAAATCCACTGATTCATAAGCAAGTTGTTTTTATTTTAATTCTATCACCATTATTCCAGGCCTTACAATAACTTGTATAGAGCAATTTGATTTTCCAATTACCCTTTGTTTATACTAACCTTGTAGAATCTTCATTCTTCCAAAAGAAAACTAATTTCATAGCCTAGAAAGTCATTGCCAAGCTGTGAATATTATAATTATTTGGAGCTTTTGTATATTTGCTCATTATAAATCTTCTTTCCTTTGTTAGTACTGGTAATTTCCTTCCTCTGTGCAGAAGCCAACTCTGTATGAAGTGCATATTGTTAAGATGGTGATGACTAATGGGATTCATTCACTCAGGTTCCAATGCACACTAGGTGTAGCAAAAGACTCTGGAAGGCCAGCAAAATATTTTAAATTTTGATGCATGTGCTGTTTTCAAATACCATTGCAAGCACAGTGGTTATATACTCTAATACCACCCAGTTATTTCAGTTATTCTCAATGAACACTACAAACTTCTTACACACAACCTTTTGTAGAAATAAAGACAGGCAGCAATAATATTGTAAGAAATGGGTTTTTTCGATTTTTAAAATATTTTTTCTTTCCTTCTCCTCTGCTGGCCTTTGAGCCCCTGGGAGAATATTAGAACCAAGCTGTAGCAATGACTGCTCTTCGTGATTTTGTTTTTTCTTTCACACTATTTTAGCCCCATGACACCTTTGTTATCCTCTAAAACAAGTACAGACCATATATATGTAAATTTATAATATATTCCACTCTCCTGAGTGTGTTTTCAAAACAATGGTGATTTGTGAGACCCAAGATGCTCGAAACAAATTGTTTCTGAATGTGGTTTTGAAAAAGCACCCTTTCATTGTTTAAGCCCAATCAAGTACGGAGATTATTAGGACAACAAACTTGTGCCCTTCATTCCATCCATGAAATTCCCCAGTGGCATCACTGGCCTTCCTTAGACATATCAGAAGTCACAGAAAGTGTTCTCAGTCACATAACATTTTATTTTTTTTTGCAAAGCACTATAGAAGGTCTTAAACATTTGCCAGGCTTTCTTGGATCAGACATTCTGAAGTCATATACACAATCCTAAAAGGAGCTGCTTAAAGGTTCCTGTATCTGTCCTGCAATTGGTCTTCACTTCTTGACGTATGTACATATGTAATTTTAATACCTTGATCTTCCCACAGCAATGAAAAGATCCTCTTCCATTTTCCTGACAGCAACAGCGTGATCTGTCCTTGTATCACTGACAGCTATGCTGCATCGTAATTGCTATGATCTTTTCTTACCTCCTGCCATCTGGGTCCAGCCTTTCATACCCATTGAGTTGTCATGTTCATCTCTCTAAAACAATTCCCCGAATCAGTGCTTCTCCCGGCTTGGCTTTTGTGGTTGTGTGTGTTTCTTTTTTCGAGTCTCTTTATTCAGTGTTTGTGGATGCTGAATAAGCCATTGTGAACCTCGAGCATCTCCTCGTTCCTGGAACATCCCCATCCGTTGTGGAATTATATAAGTGGCCAAACTGCTTGAGTTCATCATTCCAGTCTGGCATTGTTGGCACCCGCTGCTTCCCAGGCTCCATCACCATTGTGTTTCTGTTTGGTGGGGTTTTCACAGTCAGTCTCAAAGGCAAAACGAGCTTCAACCATGGAAATTATTTGGGTCTGTTCCAAAGACTCGGTAAAACTGACCTACAGAAAATTTGAAGATTGCCCAGCTTGCTTCTTCTGCTGGTGCTCTGAACAGGAGGAGGTATAGTGAGCTGAACTCCTGTGCATCCCTTTGTGAGAGCATTATCTTGTGATCTGACATGACACAGTCAGTGCAGAGCTTTCCTGACAGTGTTTTCTGAGCTGTTGATCTTCAAAGTGCTGGGTACTGTATGCTCCTTTGCTATCCAGAGGTCTGGTATCCAAGTGCACATCCACATCCGCTTGTCTACTTGCTGCTTCTGCTTCCATCTTCTTCTTCATTCTCTCTTGGATAGCCAATTACAAATAAACAGTATTTTATTTATACCAAAATGAAATACCATTATTTGGCAACTTGCATACAGTACAATGTTAGAAGTGCTGTAGAAATCCAGAACTCAAGCTTCCCAACCTGTGCCTGCAGATGTAAGTTTCTGTGATTGTGCTATATTTAAGTGTTTTGATGTAAATATCAAGCACCATGGCAATTATTACACTATTGTAATTTACTACTGTGTTTACAAAGAACCAAAATACAATTCAGATCAATCCAAAGGATGACTTACGATTCAGAGCTATTATGGGGAGTAGAATCTCTGCTTGAATTTTTTCATTATTAAGTATATTAATCAATATTTATAAATGAAATGAATGTATGCATATGTATGTTTGGATCTATGTGTGGGTGTATGCATATTTATATATAAAGGAAAGAGACATAAAACCAATTAAAAGCTAAAAGACAGATGAAAGCCACCCCACAGTTCTTACAGTTTTGTTAGAGAAAAATATGTTGCAACAACTTCAAAAATACTGTGTACATAACATTTAATGTGCCATATCTCTTTTGATGAAACTTCTATTTCTTTTTTTTCCCCCAAGATTCAGTAGTTCAGTATGGTTTATCTCTGAAAATAAGCATAAAGCTGATCTTGTTTGCTTTTTCCTCTGTAGATTGATATGATTCTAGCATAGCATATGAAGGGTCCTTTATTGGCATCAGTGACTTTGCTGCAAATAGGAAAACAGATCAAAAAGTAAGGAAATGTCACAGTCGAGAATTGTAAATTATTTCAGTAAAGAACCCATTGTTGTTTTCCCTTTTCTTTCTCCCATTCCTTCTCCCCTCTGCTTTTTTTCTCCTTTGATCTTTCCCATCAGATTCCCTCCATGCAGATAGAAAATTTATTTTTACCAGTTGAGTAAGACCTGGCAGTTGGGAGTTAGCAGACATCAGCTAATGCCTCATTAATATTAACAGGGCAAGGGCAATTTAGAACGTCTGTTGACTTGGCCCTTTATGTTCCAAGGTGAGACTCTTAATTCCTGGTTCCAGTGGAGTTTTGAAAAGTAAAATGAGGAAAAAGCCTGATACCAGTCCTTCAGTGAGGAGCCCTGAAAACCCAGAAATGATTGCAGGGAAGAAAGTAACAAAAAATGATGAGGAGGATGTTAGATAAAAGCAAAAAGAAATTCATATAAAAAATTGCAGAAGATTTAAAAAATATTTCTAACTGTGTAGATGATATCCTTGTTCCTAATAAAACTCTCCTTGACCTTGGTCCATAAACAGATACATGTTTCTGTAATTTTAGATTTCAATATTCAATTTCTAGTTCCCCTCTGAGAATAAACAACCTCCTTTAATGAAATTACAGAGCAAAAGCACTTCAGAATAATTTGCTTTGTCTCTTGCTTTGGTTTATTTAAGGTAATGCATATTTGCTTCATAATCACTTGCAGTATTGTATTGGAATGAATCCTCTGAGGTGCTGAGAGTACACTACTCTCAGTGAAGTAAATCCCATTTACATATACTTAGCTCTTGCTGATGGCCTTGCCTTTTTGTGAGAGCTACTTTTGTTCAATAGAGTTGCTTTTAATGATGATGTTTCTTATTTGGATAAAAAAATCAGACTTCTAACTCTAGGGCTGCTTTATTTTTCTAGCATTCCTGTCTGCCTCTTGTTAGCAAGAGAATTACAATAAAACAAATCTATATATTCATTTCCTATTCTAGAATAAATATCTACTTGTTCTGTTTACTGCTGCTCAGAAGCTGATCAGCACATTTACCTACTACCCATTTGGGCTATGAGCTTGCATTTTTTAAAGTTCTTGTTTATGTTAGTAGATTTGCCACAGTTTATCCTGCAGGATTAGATTGAGTAGAATTTAAGAAAATCTCTTGTCCAAGGCAGCTCCTTATCACGTTCAGGTTTGATTTAGAGCTCTACAGATAAAATCAGCTGTATTATCAGAAAATTTGCCAGAGTTTTAAACTTCTGAACCAGACAGATATGCAGGGTTGTAGAGAATAGCAGCCACGTGCCTTTGAACACTTTCCAAAAATATGGAATCAATAGCTAAAGCACACTCCAAACACACACTTTAGCTGGATCCAGTTCCCAGTTATTTTCCAAGTCCTATTTATCTTAACATAATAGGCTCAACTGTGATACCCAGAGAATGATTCCTGTATTCTGCTGAAGGTACAAGACCGTTTAGTTAAGATTGTGAGTTTATCAAGGAGTTCTTGCTTGGTGAATTTAAGTGAGGAGTTTGGCAGGGACAGGAAGGTAAAAGGGCTGGAGCCACCCCCTTAATTTTGGGTAGGACATGATGCAAATTGACATAACACCTGGACTGGGAGAGTGGATACATAAAAATATGAACAGATACAGGATATACAGCAAAATAATTGCATGTTTATTTGTGATCAGAGATAAGAGTAAGGTAACCAGAAAGAGCCAGTCCTTATCAAACATGAATGAGCCTCATTATTTATCAGAGAATAACAGTGAGAATCCAGCAGTTATTTCAGGTGAGCTCAGCAGCAGTTTCCCTATCAATTCTGCCTATGGATCTTACATCTAATAAAAATGGCTTAAATGTCCTACTTTTCTTTCAGTTAAGGCTGAATCACTCTAAACTACCTGGCTCTTTAAAAGCAAGTTGGTATCGTGTCAGCAGTACAGTATCACATTCCTACTTATTAATTCTGTAGGCTCAAAGAAAAATCAGGTAATTTGAAGTTCACCTGTTATTAAAAGTGAGCAAGGCCATCTTTCATTGAATTTGGATTGAGAGCATGTACCCAAACAGTTGCTTAAGAGTAAAAAAACCCTGCCTTTCTGGGGTGTTTTCCTTTAAAACAAAGTTGGTAATCAGAGAGAACCTTTGCATTTAAAATGCTTAAAATACATTTAAAATGCTTAACAGAATGGACAAAGTGTTGATTTGGACTTTGGTAAACAGAGCAATTTAATTCTCGTGAACCAGGCAAGAATTCAGTGTTATGTGAAAGGAATTTTACCGAAGGGAGAGTTGGTAAATTGACAAAACTGTTGGGTTCCTTTTCTTCAAGATTCTCAGGAGTGCAAAAACGTTACTCAGCTAGCAATAAAATGAGTTCTACTATAAATTTATAATAGAAATGGAAGAATTGGCCCACATATCCTTGTCTCTAGACTGCAGAGAAGTGGATAAGGAGTTGGCTGCGTGGTCACACTCAAAGAGTTGTAGTGAAGGGCTCACTGTCCAAGTGGACACCAGGGGATGAGTGTGTTCCTGAGGGGTCAGTAGTGGGACTGGCACTGTTTAACATCTTTGTCAGTGACATGGACTGTGGGATCAAATGCACCCTCAGCAAGTTTTGTGACAGCACCGAGCCGTGTGGTGCCACTGACACGCTGTAGGGGAGGGATGTCATCCAGAGGGACAGGCTGGAGAGGTGGGTCGGTGAGAACTTCATGGTGTTCAACAAGGCCAAAAGCAGGGTCCTGCACCTGGGTCAGGGCAATCCCAGGCACAAACACAGGCTGGGAGGAGAATGGACTGAGAGCAGCCCTGAGAAGAAGAGTTTGAGGGTGTTGGTTGATGCAAAGCTCCACATGACCCAGCAATGTGCACTGGCAGCCTGGGAGCCACAGGGGTGCTGGGCTGCATCCAAAGCAGATTGGGAAGCAGGGGAGGGAGGGGATTCTCCCCATCTCCCAGGAAACCAGCCACGGTATAAGAGAACACAGTCTTAAGCTGTGCCAGAGGAGGTTTAGGTTGGACATTAGGAGGGATTTCTTCACAGAATGGGTGTTTAGACATTGGGATGGGCTGCCCAGGGGGGTGGTGAAGTCACCATCACTGGAGGTGTTTAAGGAAAGACTGAACGTGGCACTCAGTGCCATGGTGGTGCTGGGTCATAGGATGGACTCGATGAGCTCAGAGTTCTTTTCCAACCTAGCTGATCATGTGATTCTGTGGAAGTAGTGGGTAAAAGACAGCACTTTGGAAATAATAATGAAGTAAGCCAAAGAACTAGGAGATAGGAAATGGTCAGGGGAAGAAAGCCAAACCAAAAGCAAGATAGGAGTATGAAATCAAAGAATTGCAATGTTGGGAAAGGACTGAGAGGAAGTCACGACCATAAAGTTGGTTGAGCTCCACAATAATGTCTACTTTCCTAATATAACAAGCAGGGAGAGAAAATAAAAACTCAGGGTCTTTACTTTGGCAATGTGCAAAAACAGCTTCCAGGACAGGAAGACTGGGGCTGTGTGGGGAAAGTGAGAGACCTTGATCTACGCTGTGTATTCAACTAGCTCGTGTCATCTGCTTTGGGAGACATTAAAGACATGAAAAATACAGAGAGATGTTTCAGCTGCACAGTTTGGGTTGGAGATATATTTAAGTAACCTCTGCATAAGTGTTTGAATGTATGCAGATATACTGATAAATGTGAGGGTGAAATAAAGCCATAGTAAGTGTACTCCGTTCCAAAATGTATGGCTGTGTAAAGCATATATACTTACACAGGTTTGGATAAACCTTTATCTGGAACAAATTTGTTTGAACTGACCAATATAGGAGTCTCCCAACTCCTGCTGGCACAGAATGTCCCTCAGTGCACTGTCCAAGAAGGGACTACCTGATGATGTAGCGACATAAAAAATTTATCATCCTGACACTGAGTCAATTTACTACTCCTAAAGGATAAAGGCACCAGTGAGTTATGCAGGTTAATCAAAATGAGTGCTGATAAAATCCCTCATGGTCATATATTCATTATATATGATGTATTTTATGGAAGCACTGTCTTAGGGCTTTCTCAAAGTTAAAACAGTGAAGAATTCTTAATTATCCTATGAAACATCTTAAAGATAAATTAAAAAATAAAAGCATAAATAGATGTATCTGTAGTGGCTCTGAAGCCATTTGTAATACCTCTCCCAAATATTTGACAATAATAAGAATTTAGTTTGTTGTGTGTAGCTTACCCGTTGCATCCCAGTAAAGGCAGCATGGACCAGGAGCCCAGAGAGCTGATGCAGTTGGCTTCCTTGGGGGGATTCAAGCCTGGGGTAGACAGTGTAGCAGCTGAGGAGATCTAATGTCCGTAATCAACTCATTTCAAGTCAAGAGTTGTACAGGAGTCCTCCAGAGATCTCTTTAAAGGGACATTTGTGCAGCGTTTTGATTCAGCCAAGTGAAAGATCTCACAGGAGCTTGTTCCTGTGTCAGGGAGTTCACAGGGTACAAAAGGTGCTGAATTGGATGATAGTGCGTACCCTGAGCTTTGGGCATCAGGGGGGTCATAACTGTGATCCACAGAAAAAACTGTGCAGAAGCCTCTGGAAAGGTTAATTTATTTTTATTAGTGTATGGCCGTTCCTTCAGAGAAGGTGGATGGTGGCAGGCAGAGTTTATGTAAGGAAAAGCAGATGAACGAAGCTCAAGACACAGCTGAAAAATCCAACAAGAAAATATATTTTGTACAATAATCTCGGTTCTTTTGAAGCTCCAATTTTTTGATATAAGGCTATTTTTAGGACTGAGAAAATACCTTATTTTATATAAATGCATGTGTAAACACATAAATATGAAACAATATATCCTTTGTAAATGGAAAGATGTTATCTAGAATTTAATTTGCAAAGCAAAATTACACTGCACTTGTCTTCATTAGAATATATTCATGGAGACAAGAAGCATGCACATCATCTATATGTCTGCATTCAGTAGGTTTAAATTTAGACAGGTCAGACTTTTATCCTTATTAAGAAGCATTTTGGCTCCAGGAAAAATGCTCTTGTGCTTTATCAGGTGACTAATACTCATGCTTTTGTGAAGATTACATTTATTGAAATTTCTCTTTAGAAGAATTTTCTGCAAAGGAAAGCACTTCTGATGCCAAACAATATTAAGCCATTTAATTCCTTGAAAACAATGCAAAATGTTACAGATTCAAGACTGAGTCTTGAAATAAATATGACCATGGAAAAATATTAGAGAATTGAAGGAAATACTGTTGTATGTGCTTCATTACATATTGCATTTGCTTTAAAAATAGTAGCCACTCAAAAATTCAAAGCTCGCCTGCTGCAGTAGTTACAGCTTCACTTCAGCCTGTTTTCCTATTCCAGGCCATGCTGAATGAGTTGGCAAGAAAATGGGAATATAATGGCTTTGTGATACATAAATTACACCAGCCTTGCAATAATTAGCAAGGCTCAAAGACCGTTCTAACACATGCTAAGATATGGTCCTAAAGGATTATTCCTGTGAGAATTAATATAAAGAAAGAGAGGACTTTGGTGCTATCTGATGTTCACTTCTTTTCCTGTCTTACTGCCTTTAGAAGAGATGGTTTAGGACCAAGTGTCACCATTTTGTATTAAATAAGAATTCCTTTCCCCTGGGGCACTCTCAGTTGGCCTCCCTAATGCACGGCATAGATTTGCTAATAGGTTCATCCCAAGGCCTTAAATGAAACTGAGGTTTGTTTCTTGCACATGAAATTATGGGGACTGAATTTCCCATCTGAATAATGACAGATTTAACCCACAATAGGAAATTTTGGATTATGTTTCTTACACAGAAGTACATCTTGTGCTTATTTATTATTACACTTGTGATAATTTAACTCCTTGAGTTGGAAAGTGGTGACACTAAATCCCACTTCTAAAAGTGCTATCAGATGGTGCTTTTGCAGATATTAAAAGAATAACAACTGAAGTCCAGACTCATCAGTTCCTTTGACTTTAATTATATTTCTTGACAACTGGAGTTGTAGATGAGTAACATATAGAGCCACTCCCAGACAAGAATATGTGCCCTCAAGAGAAACCATCAACAGGTGCTGCCATCCTGAGCAAAATCAACTGCAAATACTGAACAAAACAGCTTGAAACAAAGTATTTATTAAAACTCACAAAAGAGATGTGTTTCCATTAAAGGTGGTAGGTCAGAATGGCCTTTAGAAAGAGAGCAAATTAAGTGAGGAAGGTTAAAAGTTGCCTTTTGTCTTCAACCTCTGAAATATTTTCTTCCACACTTGGGACATATTATTATTAAAATTATTTATGTACCTCATGGAAGCAAAGGAAGAATAGTTCTGTTATCACATCTAATCTTACATGACTGATAAGCAGCTGCATCAAGAAAAAGGGTTTGTTTTGTAAAATGTATTTAAAACATTGATATGAAGTCAAAGTAAAAAACTATCCAGTATCAGAAAAATCAATCCTAACCTCTTACTGCTAGATATTCTCAAATGCTTTCTTTTAGCATCCGTTCCTTCTGATTCTGACTAATACATCATCAAAACCGTGTGAACTGGGTTACCAGGTAGGTAACAGTATGTCTAGAAACTGAGATGAAGTAAACAAGTAACGTGTCCTAAATCTCATCAAAGACCAAATTAGAACTCTGTAAAACTGGATTAGAGCATCAATATCTGAGCCAGAAGACTGCAGAAACATTTTAATCCCTGTTTTATACCTGCAACTGGATTCAACATTTCCATTGTCAAAAAGTTAGAGAAGATACAGCTTTACTCAGTGTCAGGTAGGATGTTCCATATTTCATCATTCCTTAACTATGACAGATAATGTACAAAAAGGATTTTCCCACTTATCCATCATGCTGATGCCCTACAGCAGCTGGCCCTCTTTGGGTCAGAGGTGTGTCTGTGTTAAGCTCTCAGACTTTTATGATATGTGTCACTTTGGCATTTTTACATGGCCTTTTCAAGCTCTTGTTTCAGTTCCTTACAATCCATCCATTTTTACCTCCTGTGTCTGTACCAGTCTGGGTAATGCTTCTGCAGGGTTGGTTCTCTGTGCTCAAACTTTACAGACAGCAGCCAGAGGTACCTGGGTGGTGCTTGCCTTTCCCACCACGTGTTCATCCTTTTAAGCAACAACGAAAGCACACTGGGATTTTTTTCCCAGCAGATCTTTGAGGTCAGACTAAACATGGACCCTTACTTTAAGCTGATTTCTAGTGCCTGGGTGCAAGTGATTAAATCAATTACTTGACCTGCAGTCACGTAGTTTTCTTATGCTGTTAGGCTTAACTTACATCCCTTAAGAAAATATTTGATATTAAAGTCTTCATTTACTGTCTCTTTGTGTTTCCATGCCTTCGTTTAATTAATCTTAGTCATGCTCCTTCGAGCACTTGGAAGATTTCTGCACTTTCTTGACTGTATAAACATTTTAAAAATGTTTTCATGGGGTGTATTCTTGCTCTGCTTTTATTCAGCAATGTGTTCTAGTCTATGTTCACAACTTGGTCTTAACTTTGCTCTTCACTTAATATTCTCTTTATCAACTACAGATATCATACTAAGCAGGTCAAAACAAGATTTCAGATTTAAGTGGTACTAGCCCCAAAATACCATCTGGGGTATAATCTGCTACCCAATCTATTGAACTTTTTATATCACATTATCATGGTGGAATTTTCCATATTTCTCCATATTTCTTATCTTTTTACTGGAGAATATCCTTGGCCATACTCAGTCCTTCAGGATTTAATTGTGCTACTTCCATATGTTTCATCCCAATAAGAGACAATTTAACTCTTTATCCCTCTAAACTCTCTCATTAGGAGAACTGCTGTTACATGTGTAATTTTTCTCATATTTAAGGTTATATCCTCTAAACATCCTCTTTATCAGAAGGAGCAACCTTGCTTAGGCTTCATGAGGTCTGGTGGTCACAGGAGTTCGAAATATGTTCCTACTTTATTTGGCAAAAACAACTGTGGTGCAGTAGTCAAGCCATAGGTTACCTAAGTTACGAATTCACTGAATACTACTTGGTACTTTTTCCCATAAAAGCCTTTAAAAATTGGATTTTTCTTTTCTGTTTAGCAGGCCATTAGACATAAATATTAATAAAGAGTTGATGCAATACAGGGGACCGGAGGAGGTTTTCCTCCTCTCTGTCTTCAAATGTGCAAATAGTTTGTATTCAAGAGATGATGTAAAGAGAAAAGTTAAGTTATGAACAGCACTATCATCACTTAGCATTCCTCAGCTGCAGCCTAGTTTTGCATTGTGTTCCTGCAGTTACATTTCATCTCTAACAGCCCCAATAACTCTTCGTTTTGCCCACTGGGCACCCATTTGTTGAGTTTTTAAAGCCACAAATGCACTGGTTTAAAGCAGCATCTGCAGATATTGCAGGATAACCATGATGATAAAAGTTTTGAAGGTTAAGAAGGAAAATGCTTGACTTATGTTGTTAGGTGGAGTGACTGGTACTAGACATGAGTCACACACTCTCTTTTTTCTATAGAAGGAAAGGAGAGAAAAGCAAAGAACACACTGACCGAGCAGGGAATGCACATTAATCATTATTAAGATGGAGAAACTAATCATGATTAGATTACAATTCACATGATCCTTGTAGCACAAAAAAGCCTGAGGGAAAGCATCAATATTAACTCTGCTTAAAATACATACCCTTAAAAGAGATTTAAGGAGTATTTATTTTTCCTCTTCCAAAAGGCAGGATCTTATGCTAGCAGTTTTTACTGGCACTGGATAGACCCCCATTCTCTAAGCAGTTTTATTTAATGGAGTTAGGTTTAGCAGCAGAAAAAAATATACTATTTTTTTCAATTTTAGTCTACAGCTAGGTTATTAGGAAAATCCCGGTGGATAATATAAGGAATTATGTTTACTCCCAAACCTGCTTTTCCAGAATTTGGATGATAAAAATACCATTTACAATAAATTAGAGTGAATATCCCATTTTAAGTCCTCCGGTTTCAGTCCTTGGGATGTTGTTTGAAAAAAAAAAAAGTGTGCCTCAGCCTGTATGGCTGTCATTGTCTAAAAATGTACATCTTTAAAAACATCACCTCTTTGCAATTTTATTGGTATTTTCTGGAACTTGAAAGTGTGCTCTGTAAATAAACGTATGCCCAGAATTTTTATACTTCCCTCACTTGTTCTTTCAGCACAGTTTGTCAGTTCTGATTTTCAGTGCAAGAAAACCATAATTCCTTTTCCTGACCTCCTTCACACAGTGGTGTCAGAGGCCCAAACCTCTGGATTACTCTACACAAAGGGTCAATCCACAGGTGTGAATTGGATGTTTATCCCACATGGGGGGACACAAGTGTAATTCCTGTTGTAGTCACTGGAATTTTAACTGCTTGCACTGATGTGGATGTTTTTGTGCAGTTTGGCTGTACAAAACCACAGATTATAAAATAGAGTCACTTGGGAATCTATTAACCAAATTCATGCCCCATCTGATGTCAGTCAACGTTTAATTGGGATAGAGCTTTCTGTCCTCTCTGGTTGTCATCAAAAGGTGCCAAAATTTTTCCCCTTTTGAATCATCGAGCCCTGTAGGGCTGTCAGGCTGACCCTGTGCTGTGGGAAGGAGTGAGAGGAACCCCCAGCCAGTGGGGTTACTCATCGTGGAGGAGGCCCTGTGTCCTTGGCCAAGCATAGCTCCTTCAGCACACGTTCCCCTCTCTCCTCACCTCTACGCTACGGCACAATATTTCTCTTGCTCTCTCTCTCACTATCTCTTTTCTGTATCTCTCGGAAATCAGACTGGAGTTCAGAGCACTTTCACTACCTTTTATGAGGTAGAGTGTGATGTCATAGATGGGGGCAGGGCTAGTCAACTTTCCACCCACCCACCCACCTGTGCTGAGGGAGCTACGCTTGAGACTGGAAGCGGTGACTCCTCAACGGTGAGTAACCTCCTGTCTCATCTATGTCTTTATAGGTCTGGGGGTGGAGGGAAGAGATGTGAGAATGGGGGATTTTCTTGATAGCTTCTCTTTTTTTTTTTTTTAATTAACCATAGGAGTCACAGAGTTAATTGCATGTGTTGTCTTAGTCACCTGTGAAGAAGCGTTTCCTCCCTGGCCTGAAGCCCCAGACTTAACTTCACCTGCAAAGCAATGGCCACGTTTCTCTGCAGAGGTGGTCCATTGGCTGATGGTTAAACTGATCCTTCAGTGTTTATATTGTCCTGTGAAAAGGCAGGCTCTGATCCCGTTGAACTCAGTTGCTAAACTTCCATTAATTTAATTACAGGATTTAATTACAGTGCTGGGCCATAATTTTCCTGAAGTTCTTTATGATTAAAGATAGATGGTGTTATATATTTATCATTACTAACTGTGGATAATGGCTGTTTATATGGGACAGGATTTATTTTTTTTATATTCTCTATTGCTGTTTTTATTCACTTTATCCAGAATATTTATGAAGCTGTGTATTGACAATAAGCCAATTATAAGACGTATTTTATAGATGAAATAAAATTCAAAGGTAAACTGTGGAAGACATAAAATTAAGCAGGAAACCACGAGGAGCTGTAACTCAGATTTAACCTTTGAAATTATAAATCAAAGCATTTGACTCTTTTTTTCTTTGATAAGAACTTGAGATGGGCAGGGATACTGCTGACTGAATTTCTTGGTGTGTTTTTTGTCTCACTACCTAAATGTTACGATTTTGCTTTAAAGCGTTGTCTTGTTACCTATTTCCCTTGGCCCCAGGTATTACTGCTTCACTGTTTTAATATCCCTCAGCATATTAAAAAAGACAAGACGGACTATGAAGACCTTCCTTTCTTGTTCTGCCTCCTGGGTATCTATTAAAGCTGTCCAGATGTCAGATCTGTCATACTAAAGGGCAGAAGAAGGATCATATGAAGATTTTGGGCCTTAGGGATACTGCAAATCTTACTATTCTTGTTCATTTAAAGCTCTTTACCAGCTTCATGTGGGGTCTTGTCATATCCCAGCGAGAGGCACTAAAAGGCAGCAACACATCCTCAATAAATCAAAGAAAGAGAGTGCAATCACAGCCTTTTCAGCAGAGGTGGTCCATAGTCTGATTGATGAAGTACTTCTATTTTCAGGTGACTAGGTGGCTTTGAGCAATTGGGTAAGGATGCAAACCATTCCATCTTCTGGTTAGTGGCATGTGTTGGGAATTAGTCCACAGTGATGGATAGATATTCTTCCTTGATGACTCAGGGATGCTCTTTGTATCAATACACAGGAAATCTAAATGAAATTCAGGGAGGGCAAGAGTCTTGTTTACAAAGCTGCCTACCAAAACTTTCACAAATGGTTGTTTCCCTCCCTGTCAAAGAGAAAAATAACAACAAAGAATATAAAAATGTCTCCCTGATGAGTGGTAGCTTTTCTAGCTTTGAATAATGTGCACAAGGAGTTTTATTACTACTGTTTATTCCTTTAGTAAACCAAACACTGAAATCTCCAAATCTTCCTTTGCACAGCCACGAACTTGCCTAACAAATTTAGCTTCCCCAGGAAACTTTAATCTTTTCAGTAGGAAAGGAAGAACAGGTTAGTCAATCTCTAATGTTTCACTGGGAAAACTTTATGGGAATTGCTGCTCTTAAAGATGATTTGAAGTTTGTTCTTTTCAGAGGCAAATGCTTGGAGTTAAAATTTAATTTAGATCCTAAGCACATCCTTTGCTGATGAGTTTATCAAATTGTCTTAGCACATAATTATTCTTGCATAATGCAGAAGACTTTAGATTTTGCATGGAATTGATAAAACACAAGGAGCAACTGTACAGTGCCCTAATCTCACTTCAATGATACAAAAGCATTTCGGTGGCATAGAAACTCTTTTTTAAGAGTGATATAAGGATTGGGAAAAGGGAATCAGAATTGGTGTTACTCAATAATGATGGTGGATTGGAGGCAGTGATCAGCACTGGGGGGATATGGAACAGAGATGTCAGTGGATTACTTCGAATCCAGAGAAATTTGCATTCTAAATTTATCTTGTAAGATGAACAAATTAGCAGTTGGCCGACTTCTGTATAGTGGGGAGTTTGTAGAGGGAACGAGACTCCAAATTACATGAACTGTTGCAGTGATTAACCTGAAATCTGTCTGTGCCAATTCTAATAAAAAATTTTTGTCCAGGTAACCCCAGGCTGTGAGTTTGGCTAAATAACTTAACACTGGGAGAATAAATAAACTAATGTTACATTTACTGAGCTAATTCCCCTGTTAAATTATTATACTGACAGCTATGATTAAAAAAATATTAAAATGTCTGAAGTGCACAGATTTCTACATTTTACAGCTTAGGCTTAAATGTGTATTCAGTCAGTGACAAAGTTTGTTTAATATTATTTATATGTACATTAGATTAAATTAAAATTGTATAAGGCCTAGATTTCAGCTGATTTTATTTAGTGTTTAATATGAAAACTTTTAAAGCAAATATCCGAGAAACTTCTTCCAATACATGCTAATTTAAATGAGTTAAATCTTCATAAATTATTAGCAAACTGAAAGTTAATTTTTGATATGGTATTCTTAAAAAATTTATACTTGCAAGCACGTTGAGTATAACTACCTCGAAACAAACCCAATATATTAACTAGTATATTTACACCTATATATTTAAGGACATCAGCATTTAAATGACAGATTTGTTCCTCAATCATAAGGCAAAGGGTGAGCAATAGTTTAAGGATGTAAGATCATCTACAGGGATCAAGCAGTTTTTCAGTATGATTAAGGCAGCTATGTGAAATTCCCAATTTTTCTCTATTTGCCAGGCTGATTTCCCTTACAAGTTGAATTAAAACTTTGTGGGTTGGTTCTTACCTTCTTTTTCTATGTGAGAAGTGAGGGAGAGCTGTGAAATGCACCATCTGTTCCCAAACCGTGTCAGCTTTCAAAGAGATGCTTCTCCCCCTGCCCTCTCTTACTGCAGTTTTGGGCTGGTTTAACACCATTGCCTCAACACAAATCGCTGTGGATTTAATCTTGTTTAAGCAGAAGAAGTCACAATGACAGTGCACAGCATTCTAGAGGACTCTTCATGTTGATTTCAATCTCGACCTCAGCTTGTTTGAATTTACAACAAAAATGCTCCATAGCCCTTGAACTGAGTGTAGTGGATGGAGGAAACTGGGACTGCCTTGAGACCCTGGACTTTCTGATCATGGGACAGGTGCACTCAAAGACATTAAACATGGTTCTCTTAAATCATAATCCTTTGGATGTTTATCACGCTTATCTGAGTGTCTCAGAGCAAATACATGGTGTAGCCTGGTAAACCTGAAAACAGAAGTAAATATTGTCATTATTTCCTTTCTACAAATAATGCTGAGCCATGCTCAAGGCAGAAAAGATCTATAGAATCACGATGGGTTTCAAACACTACATACTCCTTCAAGACTTGGCTAGTTTTCAAGACCAGAGTTTCTCTGTCTTCCGTTTGATATTTCAGTTTCCAGTCTGGATGGCCAAAAAAACAACAAAACAAAGCCAACCAACCAAACAAAAACAATCCCCAAAAACCAAATGAACCACAAACACTGCCCCCTGCAAAAAACAACAGGAGAAAGACTTCACCCAGGTTAAGTATGGTTTGAAAAAGACTTAGAAAGAAATCCTGCAGTAACAGTGGGAGGCTACCCCACTCAAGCTGTGCAAAAAGATGAGAGTAAGTCTCTGGTGTAATGGAAACTGATTATTTTATTATTCAGAAAGATTTTAATTGAATCATGAAGAGGTTTTTTCTGTCATCTCTGTTGCTGTGTGAAGAGTGATTCATCCAGCCAAGTGTAAACATCTGCATCTGAGATGTTCACTCCAGCCTCCCTTAATGTGGAACTCAAGGGCCATTTCCAGAGGCCAGATATTCTTGTTTCAGGTAGACAGTGACAACTGCTTAGATTGGCAATACCTTAAAAAAATACAGAGACATAAGCAGGTGAATTAAACCATGTGTTCAGACATGTACAGAGTCAGAGTTTAGCCTTGGGCTTCTTTTGAGGGTTTATATTGATATTGAAGTAAATTCAACTTTCTGTGAACTGAGCTGCTGCCTCATTTTTTCTGAACAGAAATATTTAAAATGCTTATTAAGGAGCATTTGTCTATATAAAGTCGCTGTTTCTATGCTCTAATCTTATTTGTTTCTGGTGATTGGAGAGATCTGTAAGTTTTGTAGTTTGTGGGTTTTTCCCATTTGACACGTTTGGGGAGCAAAACAGAAGAATTAAGGAAAACAGTCTCAAAAACATTCATTAGGTTGTTTGAATTCTTGGACTACTAGGTCAAATCTAAGGACAATTTTTTTGCAGATGTTGAGCTTCTCCCAGATCCTCAGTACTATCTCTAAGATTCTAATGCAATTAAGGATCTCTAAATAGAGTTTGAAAGGTGGGATGTTTTGGCCGATCTCCACAGAGAATGAACCTATGAGAGATCTTGAGTGCTCCATGATTCCTGGTCTTCTTCACCAAGCACAAAAAGAGTCTGGAATCTTTTGGTCCAGAACCTGGAATTCGGTAGGCTGAGTGCAGGATGAGATTTATTTTGTAGAAATGTAAACTCTGAGCACTTTTTCGAGGTCACCAAACACACCGAATCAGTGGGGTTAATGCACAGCCCCGTTTTTCCTGCTTTCATTCCTAGAGAAGTTGTTCAGCCAGAGGCATCTGAAAAAATTCTGGGGGTGCAAGTGACACCATCCATGGTGGATCATGACTAATAGTTAAAGACACTCAGTTGGAATTTTTCTGATGCCAGCTAAGTGCAGTCAAGTCTGTAGGTAATCATGACTAATGTACACTGTTTAAATAAGAACTTTATAAGAAAAGAGCCACTGCAAATGCTATTTCATTTCACTATTCTTCTAAAGTCTATACCTTCATCTCCTTTACATTAATTCTGGATTACAGGGAAGATTTGGAGATGTGGTTGAATTAATTTGTTTTGTGCAGGGATGATTATCACGAGGCTAAAAGCACAGAAACCATTTGGATTATTTGAATCATTGAGGATACCAGTACTTCTGCATTTGTTGCTCAGGGAAAATTTTACCTAAAGAACTGAAGTGCAAAAGAAAAGAGACTCCAAGTAAATGAGGAATCCCTAACACAAGTATTTTCTGAAGAGAGTAATACTGGACTTCAGCAATTTCAATGAGCTATTAAAAATTTGTCAAAAATTGATATTTTTTTCCTCCTTTTCTACAATTACTCATTTTTTTTTCCCAGTTGGGTAGGACACATGCTCTTGTAGCAGTGAAAATGAGGTTGCCAACATCATCTACACAAGTCATAGATACATTTGCATGTATACAGAGAAGGCTCAGAGGAGATATTGTTGTCTACAACCACCTATGAGGAGGATTTAGAAGAACCATATCCAGATCTGTCAGAGGTGCATGGTCATAGGGACAGGAAAAGGGGTAAAAACAGGTTTTCACATGGGAAATACCAATTAGATATAAGGTAAAAAAGTTTTAACTGGAGTGTAGTGAAATTCAGGTGCAGGGTGGAGTTCTGTAGCCCAGAGATGTAGGACATTATCCACCCTTTCACATACTCTGAATTTGAGCAAAATCCAGAACAACCTCATGTAATTCAAATTTTCAACAGGGCATTGAACTAGATGACCTCAAAAGGTTCTTTTCATTCTAAAAGAATATTTGCATAATAAAACATGAGTAATAAAAGTGAGCCCTTAGAATTCAGAGCAAGATTTTATTCACTCCAATTTCTTCTCAATTTGCTGTCATTTTTGCTTGTTCTTCCCCTGTGAATTGCAGCAGCCTTTACAAATGTTTCTGTTTTGTTCTGATTTCATTTGCTTGCAGTAAATAAGAACAGGTAATTTTTACCTGTTTTGATGGTTTTTAATGGCATTTAGTGTTAGCTAAAGTTAAAAATGTAACTAACAGATGCATTTACAAATTGTTTGTTCAGTAATTGACCAGGGAGACAATTCCTTCTAGAGGCAGCTCCTGTTACTTACTGAATATTGTTTAACCATTGACTGAGTTGGTCAAATAAATAGAACCACTAATAATTAATAATCTATTTGGTATAAAATTACAGACTTTCCATTAGGAATTGTTTGTTATATATGATAAAGCCAGCTCTGTCTGACTGAAATGCAGCTTTTCCTTGAAGACTATTGTGGAGTTCTGATTTTTTTTTAAATTTCATTGCACACTCTTGTAAAGTCCTGGAAAGTGCTCAGGGAATCAAAGAGAGAAGGGAATGTTTTCACTGATTGAGTTGAGCAACACTGGAAGGACCCTCAGCTCCAAGGAAGAAAAAGCCTTTTAGCACCTCAGAAATTATCAATATCTTGAATGCTCAAACCCTTTATCTGCTTCTACAAGACATAAAATATACATGAACAACAGCAGGCAAACGTTAGGAAGCAAGGAATAGTTGTCCTGGTATCATCTTCCATTCTACAACAGGAATTGATTTTATTTTATTTATTCTCATGTGTTTAAACAATTGTTTCCAAGCCCTTTCCTGAGAAAAGCCAGCCGTGCTCGTGGAGCACTTATCTTCCAAGTGTCCCTGTGCTGACCTGGCAAGCACGACTTTAGAGATAGGAAAGTAGCTGAAGGAGCAGATTTGCCTCAAAAAGTGGCAGATCCTCACAGCTGAAGACGTGGAGATAAATCACATACAGATACCACTCTGACACTTGTACAAATTAAAAAAGAATTTTGGGAAATAGCACATTTCTCAGCAATGCAGTCTTAAATCCTGCTTTGTGCTGCTTTTTATTTTGTTTTCTTTGTGACAAAATCAGGAGGAATAGCAGGAGATAACACAGCCTCGTGTAAACCATGGAGTGCTTCTGTGCTTTATTGTTTTTTTTCCATATCCAAAGTCTCCTGCATTTTATCACTGAGTACAATTTCCAGCCAACCAGACATGATTTGGACTTCTTTCAGGTAAGAGTGTTAGAAAGACATGTTTTTTCTTGTTATTGTACCTGTTCTCCAGATAAAGAACAAAAGATTTGCTTCTAAAACTCAGCTTGAAAGAGCACTAGATTATTCTGAGCTTTTAAAATGTACTTATATCTTCAAATTACAAACAAGTCAGAACTCAAGTTGGGAGCAGGGAGATCAGTAGCACAGACTAGTTAGATATCCTGTATTTCCTTTTTTTTTTTTCAGATTTAGCTGCAATTGGATATGATAATGGAACTTTGTACTGATGCTTTTGACAGAGACCTGTCCGTGCTTTTGCGTGACCTCAGGTTCAGACAATGCTGTGTCTTGGGTAGACTTCTGGCGTGTAAATCCCTGTGTAAATTAGTGTAAATTGCTTTTTTATTGGGCTTGATACCGAGTTCTGACAGACTTCCTACTCTAATTTTCTTCAGTAAGCCTCCTGGCAATATAAAAAAGTTTTAGTTATAGTTGGAGCTTGACTCTCCTGTCCGATAGGGCTTGGACTTCATCTTGTTGCAGACATTTAATCTTATTGAATATTAGGTTTAAATCAGTCGTACAAAATTCTGTTTCCTGTTAATCATCCAAGAACTCAGAGCAAATTCCGTGGGGCAGAATGGTTTTGAAGTTGTAAATGTGGTTGTGCTAAGTTTACTTCAGGTAGTGTTGGAGTCGTGCTGGCCATTAGACAATCCTGCTCCTTGCCCAGGGCATTCCACCGTTGGCATCATCCTCCAGACATTGGTTCTGTGCAGAATGAGGAAGCTTTGGAAGAAAAAACCCTCGAGCCATCATGGCAGAAGACTCATTCCCATGTTTCTCAGTTGTAGGTTGATGTGGAAAGTGTTTCCTCCTCTACATTCAACCTTAGCAAAGAAAACATGTGGTATAAACAACCAGATTTGTGGAGTGAAATCCTGTCCCCATCTACAAAACTCCTTTAGCTTTATTCACTGAGGATTTTTTCCTTGTCCTGCAGAATTTTTCCAGATATTTTGGCATTCAGATTGTTGTGAACTACCTTAATTCAGCAACAAGACTCTGAAAGTTCTGAGACAGTGCTGTAGCACGAAAAAGACTGCTAAAGCAGTTGAATTTTAAAAATTCGGTGCTGCATAGGATTGCTTGTCCTCACAGTGTTTATGGAGTGTAGTAGGAAGTGTACTGGTTTGGCATCTTTTTCCTCCTATGAAATGGCAGATAATGAGCAGAAAAAGAAAATTAAACATTTCTGAGAGATTTTTTTTTGTTATGGATCAAAACAATTTCCCCCATTGATTTCTGAAAGGAATGCAACAAGATAATAATTAAATGTAATATAATGAGGAAATAACCTATGTTATTATTGGTAACTAGAAGAAAATTTGTGATTTTTGTTTTATAGTAATACTGTTGGAGAAATAATTATTTGACTGTAAAGGCATTTGTTGAATAGGAAAAAACCTAATATATATCAAAAATTCAAAAATGTATTTTCCACCTTTGGGACCTACAGGCTGGAGAGACACCAGTAACAATTATTTTCCAGAAAAACAATTAGCTAATTAGTTAATTTTCAGGTGTTTCCAATTGTCTCTTTGTCATTTCACCATTTCAGTTATTAAAATATGAGCTTTCATATTAAGTGTTCTTCTCAAAGCAAATGAATTAGGATATCATTTTGTCTTTTATCCTTTTGCTTCTAAAATACCAAAATATTTACCTGGAATAAGTAAAGCAAATGTAAAATGCATCTCTATTATGCCTGTTTATCTTTTATTGGGAATGTCTGTTCTGGGAGTATTTTTATTTGCTTCTGCTTTTGCAAATTAGCATCCAGCAGCTGGTAATGTGTTTTAAAATGACAATAGTCCATAGAAGAGGGAAGACACCCATCGTTCTTGCTGGATTCCTGTGCTTTCTGTTGTCCTTGGATGTGGCAGCCCTTGTTAAATAAAACCAAATGGGCTTGGGAATCCCTTGGGTTTCTTACCTGTAATTGAAAAAATGCAGATGAGGGTGGTTATTCAGTGGATTGGGCACCTATAAAACACAACTGTCCCCAGAATGAATTAAATATTCATCATGTATAAAGGAGTGAGTTAATTGCAGCCAAATGTAAGAACAAATAGCAAGGAAAAGACAAGTACAATACAATTTTCTCTGTGTGGCTACAGATCCATTTTTAACATCGTGACCACATTACATTCCAGATAAAGACCTTTTTTTTGAGAGGGAGGGATTTTCAAGTATATAGGATAGTTTTCTCACAATGGATTGTAGCTAGCGAGAGCCCTGTGAGAATTTTGAAGTGACTGACTAAAACAGACCCTCAGCCATTGCACAGGAGTGCTGATAAATAGCAGATGTCTCCGTCCATAGGGATGAGAGCATCTGAATAGCAAACAGGCCCTTCCTGCATTGGCTCTCTCTAACAGGGTCATGTTTTATGCATGAGATGTGCCACAGAAATGTAAGATGTAATATTATGAATGAGATCTTTTTCTTGCATACATCTTGGGTACGTAGGAATGGATTTACTGCTAAGCACAGCTGAGAGGAAAACGTTCTGTTGCATAAGAACACAACCTTAGAAATCTATACTCCTGATTTACCATCCAGGTTCATAATTGCATAATTGTAGCCTTATTTTCTCTGGAGACTGTTGATTGACTTTTGGGTTGTGATAAGAGCAACTGTACCTGTCCAGGAAAGTGTGGAGTTCGTTTGGAAAGGAGGAGCAGCAAGGAATGCACCCAGAATTCCCAGAAAGCCTTAAGGCCTTGTCAGTGCCTAAGTCACCTGCTAAAGGTGTACAAATCAAGTCTTAGCCACGAGTATTTGAGGGGCTACAGGTTCTTTTTCAGCAGGTAAAATAAATGGTATTTGCTCCTCCCAATCTGTACAAAGTGAATCAGACCAAACTCTATTTATCAAACCTCCTAATACCAATTTTTTGTATTTATACCTGTCAAGGTCAATAGGGGCTGTTGTTATCATCTCAGCTGCCTTCCTGCATAACTGATGCACAGGCTCCCTGAATTGATGTGCACTAAAAATGTCCAATAGTTAATACATATTAAGCAATACCATCCAATATTGATTTCACAATTTCAAGAAATAGAATCAATCTTTCATGAGTTCTTGTGATTAATTAATATAACTGCTAAATAAATAATTTCAGGTATTTAATAACTAAAATGACCTGCTTCACCTCTCAGCCTTTAAGTTTTTGTTTTATCTTTGTCTAACCTGTGCAACCTGAAATATAATCAGCTTTGTTACCGTGTACTTGCTGACTTCAGTCAACTCATTTTTTAGTCATTCACTTGGAAATGGGAAAAACAGAGCTGGCTGAGTCGTTCCCATAAAAGATGTTTTTTGCTACTGAGTTTCTTTAAGTTCTTTCCCAGTTCCTCAGTATTGTTCTTGCACTGAGAAGAGGACTCAGTATCCCATAACTGTGCATAGATGATAAACTGAATATGATAATTGAACTTATTTCATCTGTCTCCTCCTTTATTGAACTCAAGGAGTGATTTCCTGGGATCCTGAAGAGAATAAAGTTCTTTATTGGATAATTAGGTATCATCTGCTGTAGGTCTGGCCAAAATAAAATCTATATTTGTGATTTCTAGCAGCTAATTAGATATCAGTCACTTGCCCTCTTAATGACTTGCTGCTTTCCCAATTGTTATCTGCATATTTCATCAAATGAGTGACTTTTTTTCCAAGTTTTTAGTAGAAATATTAATATTGTGAAGCCTCCAAATGGTTTCTCCGAGAGCCCACTGCGAAATTCCCTGTTAAACACTGATTTTTTTTGTGTATGTATGCAATTCTGGAAGCAGCTGCTGGAGAATCTGGAATCCTTCTGTGTATGTGCCTTGTTAGTTTTCTGTCAACTGATTTTTTAATCAAACTGTCATGTATTACTAAGCAAAAGACCTTTCAAAGATCCAGTTATACCCACAGCATTATTTTAAGCAATTCAAAGTTTAATCATACCAAAATATGATGTAGGTTACTTTGAAAATATTGTAACCCACACAGCCCTTTGGTTACCATTAACTGCATTTCTTTCCTCTATTTATGGAGTCTGTCACAGACACTGCATCATTTAATTTGGGAGTGCTGTCAGCTGAGCTGGCCTATAATTTCACAGGTCATTTTATTTGCATTGCTCAAATATTTCAAAACTAGAAACTATCTACAATCCTTTTGATGTCTTCACCTACTTTCCAAGGTTTATTAAAATCACCAGTAATGATATAGAAAATTCTTAAGCAACCAGCTCTTCTAAAACTACTCATTCTATATCCTTACTCACTGGAAATACAGATTTTTTTTTTCTCAATTTCCCTTACTTTTTATGGATATTTATTATTATAAATGTGAAGACACTCTGGAAGTTAGATTTCCTCCTTACTAAAATATGAAGTATAATTCGTCCCCATTACAGAGTTGTGACAGTGCAGGGAGAACATCTCTTTTCATTGCCTCACTGTTAAGGACAAAAATTTCCAGCTCTATTCTCTCCCATTTCTTCAGCTATTTTGCTATTGCAATTGCTGGTTATTTCACTTAGATTATGTGTATATGTAAAAGAAGCAAGAAATCTTGATTATCTCAAGATTCTGGAAAATTCTGCAAATAGCGCAGGAAAATTGCAGCGCAGCTAAAAAGCAGCACAAAAACTCCTCAAAACCTGAAGGATTTTCTCTGGGAGGAGGAAAACCCCAGAATTATGTTCTTGGCAGATCTTTTCCAGCCTTAATTATTCTAACTGACCAGGTCCAGTGCAGTTATTCTTAGGTTCTTTATGAATTTTGAATTTTCCTCAGCTTTCACTGTTCTTAGAGTTTTGTGGGACAGTAACCTAAGTTTATCTTTTATGGTTGAGAGGGCTTTTTTTCCTAAAAGCGCACAAACATGTTTTTAAAGAGGTCTAAGCAGGAAAACACCATTACTTGATGCAGCAAGTCAAAGGCTCTGTTGCCTCTTAGGACCAAAATCCATCGTTGTATCTGTAATTCTGTGGGTATTGCAGGGAGTAAAGGTTGCCTTCTGTACTGTGCAGTAATTTTCCTAGTGGTGCTTTTATTTGAAATGTTAATTTTCCTTCTTATGATTTTTTATTATCAACATAACGTTTGGAAAAGTGCTTATGTTTCTGTGCCCAGATTTTGTAAGGAATTAACACACTCAAGGGCTTGATTCACTGCTGCCTCATTCCAGCTTTGTGCCAGTGTGGCAAAGCACAGCTTAAAACTGGAGCAACACGGTGGTGTAGGAAGATCTAAATGTTAATTGGAATGATGTTCATTCAGTTTAATTCTTCTTTACTGAGGCATAATACAAGCAAGGAGCTGGAGGCCGTAAGAAAATCGCTGGAAGTGCTTAGGTGGCCAAATTGGATAAATGGAACGGCCACCAGCAGATTTTGGAGAACACTCACAGCCTGTGATGGGGTTTTATGTCTCTTTTCTGATTCCAAGACTTGGGTATTTTACAAGATAAATGGATATTGGGGTCAAAGTCTGAGTATCTGCATCTTAAAATGCGATTAATAATGGTGAAAACAGGGAGCTCTTATCTACTCTAACAGCATATTGAAACTGAAGAGAGTTAAAACAGCATCAAAATAGGTAACATGGCTTCCTAAAAGGTGTCATTTCAGCCTGCATCTGATCTTGAAGAAGTGCAAGATTCTGCATGCCCTTATCGATATAGTCCATAAAATTACTGATGACTGTGTTCAGAGGTGTAGATTGAACTCTGTGTATGGGTTTGAACATCTAATTTAGGTGCCCCCTCATTTTAAAATGCTTCCTTTAATCATTCTGTTCCTTAATATATGTAACACAGCTACCAGAATGCTTTTCATGATGGAAAATGTGAAGCTGTTGGAAACCTTCAGCAACCAGAATTCATTCAGGAATGTGCAATAGAGGTTTAATCCAGTCAGTTTATCCACACTGATTATGAAGTAAACACTATTTGACGGTATCACTTTATATTCAATATCAATCCACCAGTGTTTCAAAAAGAATCATTTAACAATGAATAATGCTTGATTGTAGATCTCTGTAGTAAATTAGAATATCCTAATTTAATAGAGTGTGATCTGTTATTTGCCAGCAAACATACAGATTGCCTTATAAATCATGCAGTAGTGTGGTTATAGAATAACACTAGACTGGATTATATTTCATTACTCCCTATTGAACAGTCATGTTTCTGCCATGTAATGTAATTTTCCATCTTTTAACTTCGTTTCTTTTACTAACAGAAATACAAATTAGTCCCGAGGAAAAATATTTACTGGGGGCAGGCAATTAACTGTGCATTTCAGGGAATGGCACCACGTACGTGAATATCATGAAAATGCTTTTTTTTTGGCTTTCACCTCACTGTATGTAGCTGTTTATGTATTTAATGAGCTGTAATGAGTTTAAGGCCACAGCAGAGGAAATAGAAAAACCCAGGTAAGTAGAAATTAATGTGGTTTCAAATACAGGCTTTCTGTAATGTCTCTTTTTGTTCACATTAGTCCCTGACACTTCAGAAGGAGATTTCTCCTGAACTCTTCTGTTAATGATTCAAAATGCTTGAGGTGAAGTATGGTGTGGCTTTTGTCATTGCCTTATGACTGTTTGTCCTGCTTACCTTGCTGAGCATTTATATTACAGAGCCATATGCTCCCAAAATAGGGAGCAGGAAAGGTTTGGAGTGACACAGGACATTTATACTAATTAAAAATAGCTAAAAACTTACTGAACGTGTGGGGTGGAATCAAATAGTTAAAGTAATACTACATCCCAAATCGTTCCTACTGTCTGGGAAAGACAGAAATAATTGAAGCAGCTTCCATGGTATAACTGAAGGGCTTTATCACAAAAAAAAGTGTATCCCACTCTTTTAGTATTCTAGGAAAGGGATAATTGAACATCATAAGTAGTAACCTGGCTTGCTACAGTCCTTTGGAGCATATTTTTAGGACCTGCTACTTTGAGAATATCCACTTGGATCTGGCAAGTGCCTGATTCACATCGTGGAACATTGAGACATTGCCTTGGAAGTCCCCATTATATGCTCGAAATCCTTTTGAAAGTTTTGGCCAGGGGTATGTACTTCACTTCAGTGTATGATGGAAGCTTGATGAGTGGAAGTCCCAGTGTTTTGAAGTTCAGCACGTCCTTAAGGGCTCTTACATCCCGAGGACCCGGGAACCTCAGGCAGACTCGTGCATGGGAGAAGCACAAAGGTACAAAAAGCCTGGTAACCACAAAGTAACATTCCTTGAGACCATAAGTAACTCACACATTACAGCAGCTGCCAAAACCTGCAGTTAGCTGTCTCATCTTTTCATTTCTGTAGGGGTTTCAGAACCTCCTTTCATCATTTCAGATGGGATTCTCTGACAAGCTCAGCGCTGGCCTCACACTGTTCCCGTAGACATCATTGGGGGTGTTATCCTGGGCTTAACAGGAATAATTAGAACAAACTGGAACACTTGGGAAAAATCCCTGTTGACCTGTTTTGCCGTTTCTGACATGTAACCCTAAATTTTTAAAGGTTTAAGTGAGAAGTAAAGGGGTTTTTGTGAGAAAACAGACAACTTCTTAAACTGTAGAAATAGAATCAACAACCAAAACCACAGACAAATGAAAAAACAACCCACAGAAAACACAAGTTCTTCCCTTAACTTATTAAAAAATGTAAACTGAGGTACCATAGTCTGACCTTTACTGATCAGTGCATTATGTTGCCAGTGCTGGATGCTCCAAGGTACCCCGAGGAGGAGGATTTGTTCCATCTTTAATGAGATCTGGGAGGATCCAGACTTCAGTCAGGAAACGGCCCAGTGATCCAGCCCTGGAATGACGTTGCTGTATTTTGTTCTGGAGTAACCTTGCTATATTTCATTTTGTTTTCTGTTTGTAGCTGGACAGTGCCACTTCTCTCATCCAGGCAGCTAAAAACCTGATGAACGCTGTGGTCCTTACAGTGAAAGCATCATATGTGGCTTCTACTAAATATCAGAAGGTCTATGGCACTGCTGCAGTGAACTCTCCAGTTGTATCTTGGAAGATGAAGGCCCCCGAGAAGAAACCTCTAGTAAAGAGAGAAAAACCAGAAGAATATCAGACAAGAGTGAGGAGAGGGTCCCAGAAGAAACATATTTCCCCTGTACAGGCCTTAAGTGAATTTAAAGCTATGGATTCATTCTAAACCACTGAGCTTTACCAGGAGGGTTTTATATTCATTTTTGTATGCGTACCTGCCGACTTGTGTGCGTCTGGCATGGGGTGGGGGGACAAAGTGACAATTTGCATGCGACCTGAGACTCTATTCCACTAAATAACTCTCTGCAGTACCCAAAATTCGGGGCATTGCCTTCTGATGTTAAGTGGACTTAACTCCAAGCTTCCTTTTTAAACTAAATTATAGCATTAAATTGGCCAAAGAATTTGCATCACAGGGGTATACGTGTGGAATAAATGACAAATTCAAGTCTAAACCCCGAAATTTTTATGCATGCAAGAAACATTAGGTTGGCAGGTATATTAAGTGAAAAAAATAATAAAAAAAAAGGAATTGTAATGGTAGACCATAAAGCTTGTATTGCTTCTGTTGCAGTGCAAAAATGTACTAGCCAATATGCTTCAATGTGTGGCCCAATAATTAAATGATATAACTTTTAAGTCATCTTCATTATAGTATGTGAATTTTTAAAACAGATTCAAACTAATTCATCTTAAAAATGCTTCTTTTAAACCAGATTTTGTTCTTTTTATTCTAGTAGTGTTATGATTGCTCACATTTCAATTAATCCCATTAATATGACCAGAGGTTTACTTTTGCCAATTGAATTCCTTATGGTGGAGTATGAAGCACAATATGGTGATTGACATTGCCTTTTATATTATGATTATTATTCTGATTATTATTATTATAATATTAGTAATAGAAGACCTGGTGGTGGAATGTTTAGAGACACGGAAACTGACAGTGTGAGAATTTAGAGGCAAATAAGTAGGTGTAGCTTGGATTACAGGTATCTGACATACCATTGTAACCACTAACTCAATAAACTCATTTAACCTTGGAATCCTCAATCTGGCTCGTCTCCTTTAATGCCAATATCTCCTGTGTCATAGTTGATGTATAGTGTTACTAATTCTGCCTCGTGCTTACTTTTTTTGTCTTCTTCTTCTGAATTTTTTGAGAATTTTCTCGGTTTTTTAATAACCACAATAAGCCAAACATGGTCAGTGGGTCAAAACCAGAGTTAAAATCTGAACAGATTTAACCCTCAATATATATGAGACATATGTGTCATGTGGGATGAAATTGTTTGTCTAAATACAACACCTCAGAACAACCACAAAGATAATTCAATTTATAAACTTGTAAGGTTGGCACTTCAAAACCTTGGAATGTCTATTGTGCCACACTTTACAGACCTTTATAAAGTCCACTGCACAAATATCTCCTTTTATTCCCTTTTAACCCCAATGGATGGCCCTACTGCAGAGCCTGCATTATAGTTATCAAAAAGTCTTGTTGCATATAGAAGAAAAACAATCAGCATCTATTAATTTTCTTTATAACTAAATACTGTCAAGTTAAGGGAATGTTCATGGCCTCACAGGGGACTTGGAACACTGTGCTAGACACTGAGTTACACCAGTAGTGACACATGTGGCCCGTGCAGGGTTTCTGAGAGATGTTTGGATGTTGTCTCAGATACGCTGATTATCCCTCAGAATAGCAAAGGACCAAATTTTGTTCTATTGCCCTCCTACACAGTCTATGTAAAGAAATGTACTCTCAGAGGTCTTTTAGGAAATTACTATTTTTGCTTTGTTTAGTTGTAGTGTGCAATAAAAGCAGTTCCCCAATCAGAGCTGGAGAGTGTAGACATGACCAAAATACTTGAGATGTGGGGAAGTCCTTGCAGAGCTTTCCGTATAAAGCCCTGGAGTCTGACATAGACTGATGTTGCTTGTGGTAATAGTTAACCCCCTAAAAGTAATTGGGATCTTTACAAACAAACGAGATTACAGAGACAAAAGACAGATACAGAGTCTAAAGACAAAAATAGCAAATAACAGACAAGTAAAAATGTCCCAGCGTGCTGCATGAAAAAGGAAAATAGGCAATTTGCCATGAATAAAAGTAATAGCTCTTCTTCAGAAGTGTTTTCCTCTAAAATTCTGATGGATTAACTCAATGGTTGCTTTAAAATTATGTTGTTGCTCTAACAGGCATCTCAGACTTGGAAAAGTTTAGAGGAAAGCACGTAGACAAATGTCATCCATGAACACGAGGAGTCTCCAGTGCTGGAGCCTCCATGGATAAAGATCCTAGTGAAAGGAATCTGGTATCAGTCACTCCCTCAAAACACAGACTGTGTCTGTGAAATGCTTCAGGAAAATCAGAGTCAGTGAGGGAAAAATCCAGAATTACTTTGGGCAACTTAGTCTATGGTCATTCAAATCCTACTTTTGGACGGAACATTTGCCTTTTGTCCATCTATGCTCTAAATATCTTTATGGTCATGCAATAAAACTTAGTGTTGATAAATGATAAAGTAATGCACACAAAAAAATGAACCAAGAACCGACCAGGATGTGCCAGTTCAGTGCCCAGCTCATGCACTAAAGCCAACGGGATGAGGACAGGTTTGATAGAGGAAAATTTTGGGTGCCTGTGTTTGAATTGTTCTTGCAGTTTTTATGAACTCATCTGAAACAAGGGATGGAAAAGTACATGGACACATGAGAAGCATTACAAAGTCTGGAACTGCTGTCATGCAGGGAGAGACTAAATCAGGTAAGGCATCTACAGTTTTGAACGAGATGGTCTTCAAGGTCCCTTCCAAACAAACCATTCTGTGATTCTATGAAATTATTAAATAGCCAAAAAGTTACCACGGGCCCTTAGAACTCAAAAATCCGGTATTACAAAGTGAACTATCAAACAGAAAGTTCAATATTTAAAAGAAAAAAAAAAATTCTTAAAATAAGTAAGCTGTGGAACTCATTTTCACAATGTCACAGTTACCACAATGATAATTCCATTAACTGCACCAATCAAGAATTCATCCCACAGACTTTCCATCTTGAAATCTTGCAAATCTTACAGATCTAGAAGAATTCTGAGTGTAATATAAAGTGTAGGCATAAAGAAAGTGTGGATTTTGGAAATGTTCTCTAGAGCCTGTCCTCCACTGAAAAAAGGGAACTCCACACCTTTGCTCAGAAATCTGCATCTCTTTCTCACGACTATCACCTTGGTTCTCAACCAAAATGTGTGGGTATCACTCATCTTCCTGTGTGCCTACAACCTGGAAAATGTTCAAGTTGTACCTACCATGCAAGAGAAGTGAACACATTTATATATTTCTTAATGACAGAATTTAGTTGTTTTTAAATAATTTGCTTCCAGTAGGTAAATATATAGCAAATGACTTTTTTGATGACCAACATGAGGGTCAGAGAGGCCTTCCTGAGCTGGGGACAGTTTCCATTGTGGTTTTAAATTTTCTGGTCACTCCTATTGTTATTCATATGTCAGGCATTTTATTTTCTCTGTGAGAATTAGACACCCAAGTTACCAAAGTCAGTCAGAAATGCCTGTAGCTTTTCACCTGTGGCCACGAGAACAAGGCTAGAGAAAAGAGTTAGGCTTTCCATTTTGATAAACTTCCCATTTAATAAACTTCCCATTTTGGCTTTCCCATAAATGACCATGGAGGTATTTCAATTTATAATATACATCTTCAGCAAGGAGACAGTTCCTGAGTTAGGAAGTCCGAGAAAGCAGCCTGTAGATAACTTTCAAAATAATTTTCCTAGATTTTTTTCCCCTTACTTGTTTATTTATTGAGAATCTGAAAGTGAAGAGTTAACATAGCTAAATATGTATTTTAGGTCAAGGAGCTACTGAGCAGGACATCACTACAAAGGAATAGAGGTTTGAAGTGTAGAAAAATAACTTCGTGCTACTCAGACATAGTAGCACTTTTTAATCCTTAGTCCCCAGTGATCTCAATCTCATTATTAAACTCACACATGAGTTTAAGTGCTCAGCTCCATATGAATGGTTGTTTTCATATGTTTAAAGCTGAATCCATGCTTTGACAATGAGGGAGCAGGGGATAAAGCACCTGCAGAGATTCACTTTGATCTGGTATTTTCCTGCTACAGTGACCTCAGAGTTTGAAATGCTGATCATTAGTTCAGTTCTTCTACACCTTAAAAAGAGGTGCACCAAGGTGTGGAAATGCAGAGGGAAACAGTCCCATGAACACAGAAATAACTGTGTGGATATTTTTATATCTGGTGCTTTCTTCTGTATCTCAATGAAAGGTGACCAAAGCAAGGTTCCTGTGTCTCTCTGAAACTCGAATTTAAGACAGGATGGATCTTTATATGCTTAAAATGGCATTTCTTCATGTAAAAATGCAGATTTCAGTCGGATTTTCAAGCAAAAACTTAGTAGGTTTGGGTTTTTTAAATGAACCCCCAGGTATGAATCTGAATTAAAGGCTTGTAATGGAAATAAGGCAATTTCCTTTCACTCTTTTTTATAATACACTGTCAAACAACCCCTCAGACCAGGCTGGTCTGTTGAGTTAATTTGTGAGACAATTAATATGTGTATGGAGAAGGAAAGAAGCTGGAAGAAACAAAAAGGATGAATTTGTTTGGTTGAAACTTCATGAAGAGTTTGCCCAGAAGTGAAAGGTCAGGGCTGAAGCTCTGTCCAAGGGCAGAGACCTTATCCCACATCATCTCAGCAGGGAATTCAGGCACCTGGCTGGAAGTTGAGCACAGCCTGATCTTGCTGCTGGGCTGCACCTGCAGAGATCAGGAATAACCAGGATTTTTTCCGGTTTCTCACTGAATGACCAAGTGCATCCTCAAGCAAGGGTTCACACATTTCTCCTGCTTTAGATATTTTTCCCTTTATGACTCAGTTAACACCAAGTTATGGAGAACTTGACAGCTTGATAAAAGCTGTGGGAGGTAGAAATGTATTTTCGTGCTCTAGTTATACCTTTAAAGGAATAAATATTTAATTAATTGAGGAATGCTTCCTTCTTTTGATAAAGTTAGGTGAGGTGTCACAGGTGAGTAGCTGTTACCCAATCTTGTCCTCTCCCTTGGGGCGAAATTTCAAAGTTCCAGTGTTGTTTGGTAACTCCTGCATAATAATGGGCTTGAAAAGAGTGGAATCGCTGCAGAATGTGAAATGTTTGTACTTACCTGCTTTATCCCAGCTCACTAAAAATTAAAACACGAGGAAGAAAGAGAGGTAATGTTTCCAAAGCCTCCTAGAATATTCAGAGGTAATGACTCTGCTAGAAGGATGTGTTTGATCTATTATTTTCTTTTCCTGAAATATTTCATGCAGAAATTATTAAAGAAAAAGGTTCTCTGGCCTGCATTTTGAGGAGGTTGTATTAAATTATCTTTATGGCTCTGTCTTCTCACTGAACCATAGATCTGGATGCTAGCAGGAAGATAAATGAAAACAAAAATCCATTTTTAAGTCTTAATTTCTCATAAACTATTTGATTCTTTTTCTGTAACAGCGACTATTTTTAATTATGTGTACTCTGGGTGTGCCTGAACAAAAATTTCCAGGATACACAGAGATGACCAAAAATCTGACAACCAGCAATCTACTCCCCAGGAAGAAGGTGTTGCCTTTATTTAGCTGGAATATAATATAAGACCTTCTGCATGGGATGTACTGAGTTTTTTAAGAGCTCTGAAGATCCCAATGCATGAATTTTAATATATATATATATGTGTATGTATATTTTTATATATATATATATATGTATGTATTGGGTCCCTCACTCNCTCGCAGGGAACAGGGACAGGAGGAGAGGGAACGGCCTCAGGCTGGGCCAGGGGAGGTTTATTTGGATATTGGGGAAAAAATCTTCACAGAAAGGGTAGTCAGGTATTGGAACAGGCTGCCCAGGGCAGTGGTGGGCTCACCATCTCTGGAAGTGTTCAAAAAATGTGTGGATGTGGCACCTGGGGACATGGGTCAGTGGTGGCCTTGGCAGTGCTGGGGGAATGCTTGGACTGGATGCTCTTAGAGGGATTTCCAACCTACATGAATCTATGATTTTACATACATATACATATATATATGAACCAAGATATATGTTTTAGTGGGTTTATGTTTGGTTTTGATGGGTTTTTTGGCTGTGTGGAAGCCCAATTAAACCACAGGCCCCTGGTTTTCTCCTTGCCAGCAGCGTCACTGCCCAGCATCGCTCAGCGTTACCCAGCCCCGTGCCTGCAACCTGCAGGAGCTCCCAGACACCCTCTGCTCATTGTCATACACAATCTTCATTATTAATTAGTCCTTGGTCTACACCTGAGGCTGTAAGGAAGATCCATTACTTGGTCCATAATCGTGGAATAAATTAAGATCACCAGACTTTGTCATAGAGGTGTGTGAAGCCCACGTGCACCTGAGGTTCATTTGTTCCCTCAGACAGGGCTGTAAATCTGCAGAGTGCACAGCTGAGGGCTCACACAGCTCTGGGGGGTTTCAGTGAGTCATTTATTTGGGAAGAAAGGCTCCTCCAGCTTTGCCTAGTGCCCTGATCGAAACTGATTTGGGTGCTCACACAATTTTTTGTATTTGTGGAGCAAAGGGGGACATTTATGATCTCCCTTCACTGGCAGCGATGTATCAAAAATCCCACACACGCTGTGGGAGATCCCTGTCCCTGGGAGCAGTTTAAACCACAGATTTGTGTTTGTGTGGGTTTGTGGAAACATTCCCTGCCTCAGGGCACAGGGTGTGCTGCAGGTACCTTCCACATTTATTGTACACTGAACAAGAGTCACCAGTCCACAGGAAGAGATTTTAGCTTTTCTCAATGTGGGCATCTTCAAGTGCTTCTACTGCTCATAGAAATAATCTTTATTTTTCTTTTACCTGCAACAGTGACACAGAAGTATCTGTGGGAAGGACTGATATATGTTCATAAATCATAGGTATTTTCTGGAATCACAAAAACTGTATTGGATAAGATCTTGCAGGTTGCCTTTTCTCTATTTTTTGTAATTTCTTTCCTGCTTTGATTGATACATTTCTACCTATTCTTTCTCCTATGTGTAAATTTCCATCACTTCAGCATGAAGAACCTGGAAGCATCTCTCACGATGGAAGGATCACTATTTCATCCATTAAAATTCTAGGGCTGGGATTTGATTTTTTTGCACAAATCAATCCTTTAAAAAATGTCTTTGCTTTTAAAGGAATCATGAAAAGGGGGTTACAGTCCATATCTCTGTGACAGCATTTGTGTGAAAGCCATTACACTTTGTACCTTGAAAATTTTCAAATTAGGATCTCTGGGAGAAGAAGGAGAAAAAGCATTTTGCACTGGCATCTCTGAAAACACTCTGGAAAGAAACCTCAAAAAACAAATCCTGAAATAAATTGGGACATGGTCAGGTATAGTCATCTTGAAGTTCTGCGCCTTATTCCTTGGAAATAAGTGAAGAAATAGGTTAAAATCACTTTAGATATGTATTTATTTGAATGCAGCTTATTTGAGGTTAAATTTAAGAGAGATGTAAAGGTGTATGGAGGCTTTATCATTTAAATTTTAATAGATTTTAAGGAAGAATGTAGGAAACACGGGGGATTGATCAGTCTTCAATGTCTCTCTCTACCCCTTTTCACCATCCTAAGGATTTTTTGTGGTGAAATTGCAGTCTGATGAGCATATTGGGCTTATCCAGGCTGATGCAGCATTTCCCATCCCACTTTGTGTAAATATATTCTGTATAATAAAGAAGAGAATAAAATAAAAAAGAAAACACAGTCTGTAAATGTTTTATATAAATTTTCAGACAAGAAGAGCCCTAAACCACTGGCCACTGTGTCCCCTGAATAAGACACAGATATTGAGGACTCTCACTGAACCCCCATCACCAGGCTGATGGTAAGAAAAATAAAACTGAATTAGGTTAAATCTACACCCACAGAGATACTCACATGTAAACCAGTAATCTCTGATAATTTTCTAAAAATATTTCATCAGTAAAAATATTGTTTGTACTGTTGTAGGTTGCATTTTGAGACATGTTTTGTTACTGCATCCTACTTTATCACCATCAATTTCCTCAGCTGATTTTTATTGTGTGGTTCCTCCAAGAATCTTATGAAAAAATAAATTATCCGTGGTAGGTTTTTTCCTGTAAAGCACAAGTTAATAGAAACCACTCAAAAAGATTAAAAAAGGAAAAGCAAAAAAGAGCTCCCTGATACTTATTTAGTTGTCTCTTGATTCTTCTTAGGTATCAAATCTGCCAATATTGTACCACAGACCCAACACACAACACCTGCAACTCCCCTCCTGAAAGGGCTGCACTCTGTGGTCACCATCCTTCAGTGAAACTCTTGCACCTTTCAGATTCAAAGTTTGTGGATTATGGGAAATTTTCAAGTCTCAGTCTGAAAGTAGATGGTACATGTGAACTGATTTCATGGATTAAGGTTTTCACACTGGGAGTTGTCTTAGCCAGGCTGAATCTGGGAGGATTTATAAATTAGCTTGACTCGTGTCCCCAGATCATCCAATTGTGCACAGCCAGGCACAGGGATCTTTTACTTCTTTCCCTCACTACAGAAAGGTAGAGCAGAAAGCTGCTTTCAGACCCAAATATAACTGTAAAAGACTGGCATTTGTCTCCATGTCAGAAACTACTGCCTTGGTTTAATGAAAATGTGAAGAAATCACTCCTTAAATGACTATTTATTTATTTATTTATTTTCTTAATCTCCTTCTCGAATGCCTTTCAAACCTGGGGGTGAGGGAAGAAAGAGAGAGAGAGAAAATTACCAGGGCAGCTCCAAAGCCTGTTAATTTACACTGGTTTTACTCCAAAAAACAAGTCTGACTGAGAATAGAGTTTGCTAATTGACCTTATAATTGACCTGCAGAGCATCATGTGTTGGGCATACCAAGTTGTCTCCTGATAATGCCCTCCTCATCAAGGCTTATTGCTTTAGAGCAGCTCATTAGGAAACGAGGGCATGAATTAAACTTGAAGAGAGAAACGGAAAGGCTGCAGCTGATGAGAGAATGTCGGAGTGTGCCCTGCGTGCTGCAGAGGGCACGCTGACCTTTGCTTCCCCGGGCTCTGCTTAAGAGATGCATTTATTTGGCAGCCACGCCCTCCATTAAGTTTAATCGCATCCCTGGAGCTTCCCCAGCTGAGTGCAGGGTGGTTCCTGGCTTCGAGGATGTGGTTGAGGTAAGGCTCTTGCCAAGGGAGGGGTTCACATTCATCTCTTTGGTTTGGGGGCTCAGAGGTGATGGCAGGAGCTGCAGAGGTTCCTCCTCAGATTGTTGGAGCTGAGCAGCAGAATCTCTCTCTTGTGTGTGACAAAGGCTGCTCGTAGGAGGTAACCTGCATTTACAGCACTTCTACAGGAAAAAAAGTGAGCTAACAGAACTCATTCAGAGTGAATTGCATTTATTATTGATGAAGTATTTCAGATTGCAGCGACATTTTATTTTTCCTTTTAAGATTGGTGTTCCTTACTCAGGAGGTCTTTTCTACATTATTAATTCAATCATACAGAGCACCTTGCTCTTTTATTTTCTGCTTTCACATTCTTCTCACTCTTTCCAAAGCCGTGGGATTTTAGGTTTGCAGTCAAGTTTTTGAAAACTCTGTTCTTGCTTAAAGGAATACTTGAGAATAGATTATTTTATGAGTTGGGTTTTTTTCTCCTCCCTCCTCGGCATTTTGTGTTGAGGAGGAAGCATTGTTATTTACATTAACCTCATTGAGTGGGTGTCTTAAAATTCCCCACTGTGATGGCATCAGGAAGCTTTTTCAGTAGCCTGGGATGGAGGAAATGTTGTCAAACAACTTTATCCTTTATCACACATTTCTGCAAGAGAAAGCTTGGGCCGAGGGCATCCATAGCACAAAAGTGGTTTCAAAATTCTCATGGCTCTTCATCTCAGACTTTTCAGATGGGTCCAGGCCTCGTTTCTCTGTATTGCCTGTGTTGATTTTTGGGATGCTCTCTATCTTGTACCACAGAACATGACTTGGAGATAACCAAACTGGCTGTGCCTGAGCTGCATCTGAAACCAGAAGCAGTAAAATGGCACCACAACCTTTTTCTGAGCAAGTAAAGCCCTGATAAGCAGCATTTTACAATGGCTGGAAAAGTTATCCAGGGTTTCAACGCAGAAAAGACATGACTTTTCTCTACAGTAATCTTTTATAAGGAGATTAAAATAACTGTAAAAGTCAAGACTCGTTAGAATATGTGCCATAATATATCTGAACTAAAATGCAAAAATGTCTTGAGGAAATAGGATAGTGATTAAAAAAGCCCCAATAATAACAACTACCTTTGTCCACTGAACTATTGCAGCTGACAATGAATTCAGACTTGTTTTCCATCAATCACTGACTTTCTGACTGGAAACTGTCCTCAAAGAAACTCCCTTCCCATTTGCTTCAATGCCTGCACCTCTCAGATGCCCTTCTCTGCACTCTGTGCTCCCTCCCTTGTCCTTGCCCTTTCTTCTGACTCTGCTCTTGAACCCAATTTCCCTTTCTCCAGGGAGAATCTCCTTCTCCCCACCGCTTTTCCCAGGCAGTCTCTGTCTATTCAAAGCTGGCTGGGGACCCTCTGCCCCACGTGTTGTAGGGTGAGGATGTGCAGCTCTGTGTGAATTAGGATTGTCCAAAGCAGGGCCATCCCAGACCCTCTCCAAAGCATTATTTGTCAGAAGCAGAATGTTCCTTTTGGATTACACACTCTGTGGTGATTACCCTGAGAGAAGGGCTGATAACTGGCTCTGCATTATCCTGTCAGGATGCACTCAGCAGTGACCTGAGACCCTCTTTGCTACACCACTGTGCTCAGTTTGCTGCCTGGCTACAGAGAGTAACTTGCTTGGGATGCCCCAGGAAAACCCCTCAGGGGCTCCATGCTGTGGGCCAGCAATGTAAAGTAGGAGGAGAGGAGTTTACTGTTCCTCTGCAGCAATTCCATTCATTTTTGGCACACTTTTATTTTCCCAGCTACTTCAAATTTGAAACTGGACTGTTTCCCTCCCTCACTTTGGCTCTGTTGGGTTTGGCGGGGGGGTGGGGGATGGCTAGATTTTTATTTACTTCCTGTCAAAGTGTGATTTCTCAGAGCAAGCTTTGAGGAGAGAGATTAATTTCCATGTTTTATCTTGTGGGGACTTGTGTGTTGTCTGAACTGAAGTCGTGCCTTGCATGGCACAAGTGTTACTGTGGGAACCAACCACTCAGCATTGACCCTCTTAGCAACAGCTTCCTTTGCCTGGAAATCCTTTTTTTCCAAGGCTTTCAGTCTCTCATAGATAGACCCTGAAGTGCTGGTGTTTGTTACAGACACTTGAATTTCTCCATTTGTAGGTTAGTGCCTTTGTAAGACTCACAGAACTTGTTTGCAGACCACGGTGCAGAAGTGTGTGTGCTGGGTAACATGGAACTGTTGGGTTGTTTACTGCAATTAGGGCATGAAAGGCAGTGTTTGGGCACTCAGCATAATTATTGGGGTTAGGCTGCATTTGGAGGTACAACTGATCTTTCTCCAAAATGTCAGATTGCTTAAAAAACAAACAGAAGTCTGGCACACGTGGGAACCGGTGTGGTGGAGTGGTGAAGGAAACCAGACCGTGGATGGAAAGGAGGTGTGGGAGCTGAGTTCATCTGATCTCTTCAGAATACCCAGAACTTCTACACTGAATGGGGGTGTTTTGGGGTTGATTTTTGGGATCAGGTGTGGAAGTTTCTCCTGCTGCCTGGTGTGTGTGTGTTCAGATGAAGTCTCTGACTGCAGTGCCCCGAGTGTTGGGGCAGGGGAGTGGGGAGGGGCCCAGGAGCAGCCTGTGTGTGACGGCACAAAGCTCACTGAGGGTTTGTGAACCTGTTTGCTCTGCCTTTATTCTCACTTCTGTCTCATTAACCTGTGTGATCTGACACCGTGTCTGTAGGAGGCCACTTGAGCCCAGAAGCTCTCTCCCCTTGGAAGCTTCAGAAACCAATTTAAACTTGACAATAAGTGGTGGAGGAATTGCAGGGGCTTCACTCCTGAAATCATAAATGTATACCAATGAATAGGAACTTCATAATTATGCTACGTAAAATCTTTTAGCCACAATTAATTCTATATTAAAATCCATATATTGGCAGATTAGACACCTTTGAAATGTGGATAATACTGAAGCAATGACTCATATCACCAATGCTGAGGCCCCTTGTGAAGAATTTTATCAGGAGATTATATTAATCTTATTTGAAATTGTCACAAACCATCCTTTATTCTAATTATCTTTGCCTGAGGTTCTCTTAAGAAAACATGTATCATTTTGTAATACAAATGCTTCGTAACTGTGGATCCTTGTCCTGTGCGGTAACATTAAAGTGACTTTATATCCTTTATGTACACAAATTAAACAGGAGGAAATTCAAAATACCCTCTCTTTAGCATAAATTGATTATTATAATTTTGCCAAAATGACCCTTCAGTTGTAAATTAGTTTAGTTTATAATGCACTGATATTGAATACAGATTTTTTTCGTACACATCTGTTATCTCCAACAGCAGTGATTTGACCCGAATTGAAATTTTTACTAGTATGGACATGTTTTCCACAGTGTCGTTTTGCTTTGTTTAAAAGAAGAGACTATTTCTTTCTTTGCTTCAACCAATTTAATATCAATCAATGGCAGCTCATTACCTTTTCGGAGTCCTGTTGTAGTTTAAATGGATTTGGTGGGGTTTTTTTGGTGTAAAATTTAAAGTGGTGGGCCAGATATTTTCCTGTAGCATCGTTCACAGGTGACTCTGGGAGTGCTTGGCCCCTGGAATGCCTGGCTGTGGTACAAGATGAAGCACCCTGGTGACTAACACAGATTATTCCAGGAGCCAAGGAAGCGCTGGGATAAGGGGGTGGGAAGCTGTCGGGTGGGAGTAGCTGAAGGACTGTTCTGCACCACGGCAGAGATCCCTGGCACACAGAGCATGTTCCAAGTGCTTGCTCTGCCTTTTTCTCTGGCAGTGTGTTCAGTGAGTGTCTTTAAAGAGTCACCGGCTCCGCGAGCCTTGTGCCTTTTGGATTCCCCCAATGTGAAACCACTTGAGAAATTACTTAGGCCTGTTGTTGTGTTCCTGTCCAGAGGAAAGGGGAAATCCCTGATATTTAACTGGACTAATGCAGCATCTGGGCCAGATTAATCCACAGTTTTGTATTATTTTTTTTTCTTTTTTTGCAACTTATAGGCTTGTACATCTATACCAATTTGTGAGACTAACTTTTTAAGCAAGCGTGGGGAAGAGAAGGCTCTGGGAAGAGCTTCCAGCACCTTCCAGTGCCTAAAGGGGCTCTGAGAGAGCTGGAGAGGGATTTTGGGCAAGGGCCTGGAGTGACAGGACAAGAGGGAATGGCTTTAGGCTGAAGCAGGGTATATTTAGATTGGATATTACGAAGAAACTCTTGACTGTGAGAGTGGTGGCACAGGGTGCCCAGAGAAGCTGTAGCTGCCCCTGGATCCCTGGAAGTGTCCAAGGCCAGGTTGGATGGGGCTTGGAGCAACCTGGGATGGAGGAAGGTGTCCCTGCCCATGGCAGGGGTGGAACAAGATCCAAACCATTCTGTGATTTGTTGATTCTGTGAATATGGTCCTGTATTCACAGCTTTGGTTTTAGCAGCAGATTATTTGAGACAATGAGTTCAGATAAGCTAAAAAAATACCCAAACATTCAACAACCTAAGGTTTCTGGTAAGCTTCTGAGGTATTCAAACTGCAGGAAGCTGTATTTCTTTGACAAAGCTTTACTAAGAATTCTAAATAATAAGATCCTAAAAACCATTCTTATGCGAGCACAAGGAGAACATTTCATCAATAATTGATGGCTGAGTGTTTCATATTGGCTACAGCTGTTCTGATGCCTATGGCTTTTTATTATTGCACTGTGACTTCACCAAGACTTCTGATTCTACTCTGAGGCCTTGCTGCAGGCATTTAAACTTACTCTCACAAGCATGCCATAAGTACAAGGCACAGAGCTAATGGCTCTGAGCATAAAAATAAGAAGGAAATCAGAGATCTGTGTTACCAGTGAGCTCCTGTCTGTGTTAAAGTTGGAATATTTAAGAATAACTCCTGAAACACAGAGCACCTTGACATCAACTGCATTAAATGTCATACAGGGGAGAAATGCAGATAGGTAGAGAAAAGCAAGCCTGGCAGCCATCAGGTTTCTGTATTTTAAAACATTTCAGAGCAAACTGAGGAGGCTCTTGCCACTCTCTGTGTTCCCAGCACAGTCAGAGATGAGTTGTGATGCTCCATGCCCAAAACAGCCACTGTCAGTTCTGGTCTCTGTCTGACAACCTCTGGCCCCTGGGCAGAGCCTGGATAATAATTTTTTTGAAGGACAAGATATTATTGAAATGATGCACCATGTGAACACCTCCGTCATAGAAATGAAGAATGAATTTGTCGTAATATTTTAAGAGCTGGAGGTGAAGGGTTTAGTTTATAGAATATAACCAACGCTGGAAAGATTTCTGTGCTCCATATCTTCCTAGTATATCTTTCTACAACTGAGAGCAAAACTCTTTATTTCTTAAGTAAAATCCTCCCTCTCTCCTGTCAGTTCCACCTTAAAATAAGTACAACAGAACTATTTTTAAAATGTTAACTGCTTTGAATTGCAACATTTTCAAGCAGACTTGGCTAGGAAATTGTCAGTATTTACTTTGAGAGGAAAAGTATTTATTATATTATTTCATAAATATTTTCTTAGCTTTTAATTTAGAGGGAAAACTCCAATAACCATAGTTTCCCAAAATGCCCAATTTATTTCCGCTCACAGTAAGAAAAATCTATACTGAGGCTTTGAAGGATTACAGCGAGCAACTGATCTTCCTGTTCTTAAACTTTAAATCAAACAAAGCTTTCTTTGAAAAGAAATTTTTCTCTGTGAGGAAAAAAAAAAAAAGGCAAAATGTAGTTCCAACTAGGTATGTTTTGAAGAGAATCAGAGACTTCTCCACAAAGGACACCCTCATCAGAAGTTAATCTTTTTTATATCTTTCAAGTTATTACCTGGTAGAATTTTAAAAACAGGATGGTTTCTGCATTCTTCACTTGCAGTATTTTAGCACTCACCAGGCTCTGCACGCTGGAACACTGACCCAATACACATGTTTAAAAGAGCCACCTTTTTGGATGCTGGCCTTTTTGCCAAAGTATGTCCTTTCAAACTGGCTTTTTCTATGCTGTGTGTTTATGAACCAGCTGGAAAAAAAAAATAGCCTGGACTAATTCTGTCCCATTCGAATCACAGAATCATAGGATTATTGAGGTTGGAAAAGCCCTCTGAGATCATTGAGTCCAACCATCCCCCAGCACTGCTAAGGCCACCACTGACCCATGTCCCCAGGTGCCACATCCACAAGGCTTTTAAATCCCCCCAGGGATGGGGACCTCACCCCTGCCCTGGGCAGCTGTGCCAATGCCAACCCTTTCTGGGAAGAATTTTTCTCGAACATCCAACCTAAAACTCCTCTGGCAGAACCTGATGCTGTTTCTGCTTGTTCTATTGCTTGTTATATATTCTTTCTATGAGTTAGAGATTATTCTGATTTTTTTTAGCCCAAATAGTGTGTGATGGCATAAAAAGTGCCTTGTAGCAATCTCGGTATGCAAAACTGACACCATACACTTCAATAATGTGCAATTTCTTCAAAGGACTTATTAAATTAGCTTGATAGGATCACTTTCAAAAGAAAATGTGATTTATAGCATTTTTTTTACGTCTTTATCTGCTATATCTTGTATCAACCATTATTTTCCTCAGATCCAGAGTCAGACTGATGTGCCTGTAGTCACTTGGTTTATCTAAACACTGGTTTGTCTAAATACCAACACACTCTGCATTTGAAGGATGTGGATGCAGGGCACACAGGATTGCTGTGTTTTCAGATTTATTTTTTCCAGGATTGGAAATCACCTGCATTCATCTGGGCTAATGGGGGACACGTAAATCTTGCAGTCAAAGATGACACTGCTGGGTGCAGCCGAGCTCCAGTTCATTACGTCCTCACACATAATCATGAAATATGTGAGATTAACTGAGCCCTGGGAAATGCCTCCTTCTCACTGTTGGTGATGAAGGCAGTTTAGGATGATTTGCTCATAGGTGTCCACACTCTGTCAACTCCTCAAATTAAATATTGTTCAAAGAAGGTAAATAGGACAATGGGAAGGTACCAGAGCCTGTCAGCTGAGCAGTATTTCTGAGGGAAATGGACTGTGCTGAGTGACTGCCAAGGAGGAAATCACAGGGATGCAAGCAGACAGAACGTTACTAACAGCACATCTTTAATATGGCAAAATTAGGCAAAACTCGTAATTAAGATATCTGACTCTCTGCTACCTGCACAGCCAAATTCCTGTTCCCTGGCTGGTCTAAACTATGGGACAATCTTTAACTGCTTGAGCACAGACAATTTTTTTTCAGCATTATTCTGTCTTAATCCACAAGTCTGATGGAATTCTGGGAACACATCATCCAGAGGAGGTGTTGTCTGTCAGACTTCATCTTCTCCTCCTGTCAGCAGCTGGGCTGAGCAAGCCCAGGGACTGCAGGAAAGGGATACATCCTTGTGGTGAGGTTTGGGTTGGAAGGGACCTTAAAGATCATCCATTTCTCACCACCTGCCATGGACAGGGACACCTTCCACATTCTTGTGAGGTGACAAGGGACGAGGCTGAGTCAGGCAGCGATGGAGGCATAAAATTTATCCTATAATCAACTACTGGAACTTATGTTGAGGGACTTCTATGAAGGAAGTTGTACTTCAAATCCCTGACAAAGTGCTTGTGAAAATAATCCTGTCCTCGAATAATTGCAAATAATCATGATGATATTTTCGTAATTAAAATGCAAATGTACAGAGAATTCTCTAGGGGTAAGAACAGTGATTCCTATATAATGCTTCTCATCAGTGGAATATTATTTTTTTTTTAAAGGAGAAATAAGCATAACCATTCCCTTTGTTTTACAGATATAGAAATTGAGGTCAGATACATTACAAACATTACAGACAACAAAAACTGAAATATCATCAAATGCAATTTCTACAGTATCATGCATCATAAAGGTAGAATAAAGAAATTAATGTTCATCACTCAATTAAATAAACTAGGAATTATTAAAGCATACAATAGATTAGGCATTCTCTTTGTGCCAGTTAAATCATCATTCTTGTGTGCAATATCTACCTGCAAAAAAAGATTGAATTGCATGCTGCTATCAGAATTAATAGTGCTGTTTGAAAATGTTCTATTGAACAGTTCCTTTTCTTAAAAAAGTCTTGCTTTCAGCAGTCTGACAAGAAGAGGTTTTGGGATTGGGTTTTTTGGCAGTTAGAATTAGCAAGGGGTTTTTTCAGCTTTCAGAAGGAAATCTGCATATTGGTAAGAGCCACATCTAAATTAGTTAAAGTAGAAAAATACTAATTTCTTATCTCCCTTTCCCTCAAAACATATTGTGTTTTTAAGTGTTATAAACAAAGATGTTTATTTCATCCATCAAAATTTAGATTTGAAGATAATTTGCCTATTTTTTATGAAGAATGCCATGTACAATAGCCATCTTTTTTGACATTGATCTCATGACTAAGCAAATTACTTGTGTATGGCAAAATGTCGAAGGCAGATCCTCCCAGCTTTGCCCTGGGAAGCACAAGGCCATAACTTAAGTGGTAAAAGCATTGCTCAGGATGAGCAAAAGCTAAGGGATCTGCTCACTAGCTGAGATACCCGTAAAGTGTCGTGACTAATTGGACAAGCGACTCTGAAATTAGCATTTGCTGAATGATTTAATAAAAATCAGCGTGGTACGAAAAAAAATAACAGCAATTACTGAGTTGCATAACTCCCAGGAAACATCTATCAGACATCACAGACTAGCTGAAGATGTATAATTTAGCATTCCCCTTCCTCAGAACTGCCTGTTCTTGCTCAAGATGGTCCCTCTCCACCATATCCCCCATCTGCTCCACCCCCGCTTCCTATCCTGTCTCGTTGCTTGTACACTTTTTTTTTATATTTTATTTTTTATTACTGGTATTCATTTTAAGGAATCAATATCAGTCCTGCAGCAGAATCTTCAGGCTGCAGAGGGCCTCTGCCAGTTGAACAGTGATTCCAAGTCCCATTAGCTTCAAGTCACTGGTTTCCATTTAATCGAAGTTTATCTCGGCAGGCCATGGTATCGCTGTGTACCAGTGGTATCTGTGCAGGTTGGAGCTGTGTGTTGGCAGGGAAATTTCACAGAGGAATCCCCTCTCAGCCGAGCTGCTTTTTAATATCCTGTGCACAGTGCTGATTCTTAATTTATTTGTGATCGTGGGAGTAAAATGTCACAGTCCAGAGACACTGGAGGAGGGTGACTGGGAGACGTCAGCGTGCCCTTGGGTGAAATCCACCTCGTGTATGTAATTATTGTTCTAGCTGTTGTTTTTATTTATTGTTGTTAAATTTTTTTTATTTATTTTTGTAGTTGTTGTTGTTTTTATTATTTTTATATTTCTTGGGCTGGGGCAGTATAAGCTGGGGGTGTTTCTGACCAGGATCTTGAGGAATGTTTATGAAGACTTGCCCAAGGCTTCCACACTTTGGGTCATAACTCACCACTGGTGTCAGGGGCTGCAGAGGGCCTGAAGGACCTCTCTGAGGTGCATTTCATGCAGCTGGAGTTTCTGTGAGGATGAGCAGCGTAAAATCCAGCACTGCTGCAGTGACACATGTGTAAAGGTGTGAAAAGCAGGATGTAATGGTCAAATCTCTCCCTCCCAGCAATGTCCCCCTTCAGTACCCCCAAAGCCTCTTGATGCCTCTTAGCATTTCATACACTTCCAAAAGATCTACATCTCACAACTGCTTCCTCTGACTTTTTCAAATCATTTGACCATGCAAACTATTTGATATTCAATTTCTAGGAATTGTGCCTATAAAGATGTTTAAATCACCTAAGTTAGGACTTTAGTTTGGGTTGAAAAATTTAATAAGACCTTTGCTGGCTCAAAGAGAGAATGGATCTTTTAGATGAGATCCTGATGGAATTGCCTGGTGAATTTAGATACTTTTAGATGTACTAAAATCTTTTTCTAATGGCAATTGACAATCTGTGAGCTCATAAACTCCTTGCATATCTTCAAAGGTCTCAGTTACCAACATTTCCAATTTGAAAGCACATCCTTCCTAGACCACACAACCTCCTCTTTAAATGTCAGCAACTTATCCATTTCCAGCCCTTACAGGGAAAAACATCTTTTACAGTGCATGGATAGAGCATGTGATAGAAGAGAGAGAAGCTTAGAGCTACCTGGTTTTGTTTTATTGACATTTCTGATGTGTGTAAAATTGCTGTACAATAAAGAGGGTTAACCACAGTGTTTAGCTGAGAGACTGCTCAAACAGTGCCTGAAAAAAAGTGCTTCTCTAATAATCACAGGCAATTAAAAGAAAAAAAAAGTTAAAGGAGAGGAATCTTGTTTATCTAATAAACAGTTCACTAGAGAGAAGCTGATAAGAGGGGAAAAAAAAAATCAATGACTGACATGAGTGGAAAAGTAAAAACCACTAAATTTTCAGTCCTACTCTGACAACACCACTTCTCTCGATGGTGTCATAATTGTTTGGGCAATTTAGTGTGACAACAAAATTCTAGTTATGCTGGAAGAAGTTTTATGACCTGCTATTACAGCTTTAAGTTTCCATTAAACAGTCGCTCTCTGCATTCCCCTGTAATTTGTAGCTCGTGCTTTTGACCACAGAAAAGACTCTTCTGGTTGGTTTGTGTTCTACATAGCAATGAAAACCTTACACTCATCAGTAGCAGTGGAACAGGATAAAGCCTCGAGGACAGCAGACTGTTCTACTCAGCTTTTTGTTGGATACGAGGAGTACACGGGGAATAAAAAAATTGAAATAAACCCCCATATTCTTACAGCCAGGCTTTTAGACATGAGCCACATTGAATCATAGACTCGTTTAGGCTGGAAAATCCCTCTGAGGTGATTAAGTCCAACCATTAACCTGGCACTGCCAGGTCCACCACTGAACCACATCCCCAAGTGCCACCTGAGGGTTTGCTTTTGCAGAAAGAAGTGGAAATAGCTGGAAATAGATTAGATTGTGTATCTATGTAAAGCAATTTGAGGGAACTACATCCTCCAACCAAACTGATGTCAAATGAGGAGTGATAAATAACACTGGGAAAAATGAGAGGCGCTGAAGAGAATAAACTCTGTGCTGTGCTTGGGGGCTGATCTGTCCTCTTGTGGAAAGTTTTGGCTATTCCTGTGCACTGTGGGAAGGCGGTGGCTGCTGTTGTCTCATCTTCCTGGGGGAGGTGAACAATTGTTGGCATCACTGGGATAGGTTCTGCAGAGATTTTGTCCTCCTCAAAAACAGACCCTGTGGTATTTTGGGAAAAGGAAGATATTGATAGATTCGGATATTCTCCAAAGTTCTGCTGAATTACCTGAGCGTTGCCCGAGTTTGATGTCAGGGTTTGATGAAGTTTGCCTGACCAAACAGTCAGACTCCTTAGTGCAGATATTTAAATTATTACAGTGAGTCATTGAAGGCTCCTCTTTTAGTAAAAGAAAAGAAGCAAGTGACTGTAGTGTGCTGCTAGTTGCATCCTAAAGCAGACAACGACCTTTGGGCAAGAAAATCACACTCTAAAATAGTTATTTTTGCCTTTGACAGAAAAAAAAGAGGACCCCGAGATGTCTTGCTCAGGTGTGAAGGTATATAAAGTTAGGAGATGGGAATCCTAATCTACGTGCATTTGGAGAGCGAATATTAGCGAATGCAAAGGCAGGTGAAGGGACTAGCATTTAATGAAAATAAGGAGTTAAAATATGATGACAAAACCATCAAAATATTTTATCTTAAATAATAAGAAGGAGGACCTCTTTTTTTTTAAAAAAAAAACTTATTGTGATTTTTCCTGCCTGTCAAGGTTGTTTTGAGATGAAAATGAACTTTGTATCAACTCTTCCACAGAAGGATAAATTAAGCTTGATGAGCAAATAGATGAGTAAAGCATGTTCCATCTTGTGAGAAGAGTTTTGCTTTTTCAAGCCTTTCCGCAGCTAAGGAGGCCAGGATTAGCACCACTGCAATGTTTTTTTAAGTCAGTCCAGCATTTCCTAGTGCAATATTTTCTAAAAGATGAGAGGAGTGTGAAAATTAAAAAGAAGAGAGCTTTATGCCAGCATTTGAAGAGCTGCTTACTTTACCCCTTGGAAACGACGTATGGCTCCCTGTGTGTTTTCTGGTGGTTTTTTATAGGACAAATATCTCTCAGTCTGCAGCCCAAGTTGATACAGCTTTTCTCTTCCTGATTGTGTCTGTCTTTAATCTTTAAAGATTAGAAATGTCAATATTTCATATTATATGTAACAAATCTATATAAAAACATATTCCTGTTGACCTCATTATTAAATACCATAACAATCTCTCAACAGGAAATCAGATAATGCTGAGGTGCCTTTTGAAAATTCGTTGTTTGTTAAGGATATTGTTGCTGGAAAATTATTCTGGTAATATGAAGGAGAAGAGCACATATTTAAAAAATTATGCTGTAACAGAATATTAGTAGATAGATATTCTAAATTAGAGATATCAGGAAGGATAGGGTTCTGCTTTATAGTATGTTTGGGTCTGAATTTAGCCGTATTTCATAAAAAAAAAGGCCAGTAGGGATGTGAGGAAATGTCTGAAGATTTAAATTCAATATATACATTTTTTCTTGTTCTCTTTATTCTTACCTCCAGAGTGTATAAAATACAGTAAAATTCCCTGGAGCAGAAAACACAAATCAGAATTTTCCCAGATGAAATAATGAACCAACTAGGCTAGAGATTTAAACTCTCTCTCCCCCCAGTCTAATTTTTAATTGCATTATATGAAATGAAACAAACCCAAAAGGAAAAGGTCAGGGATATCCTTTCCACTTTTCACCCAGGAATAGTTATAATCCGGTGCAGTGCATTCTCCTGGAGAAAGATCAGGTTTTGAATCCTCTCTGGGAAAATCAGACGTTCATTCTGCATCCTGGATGAGTGCATTAGGTTCTGAGCTGAAGAAAATGGAGATAATTTTATTTTCTGAGTAAGAGCAGGAGCTGAAGAATAAACTCAGCATCCAAGGCTCCAAGTCATGCAGCCTGGGAGGGACCACTGGAAGTCATCAAGATTTGCCTTCTACTTAGGACAGACCATGGAAATTGCACCTAACTTATAGGCTAGACCCATTATTCAGAAGAGAAATTAATATTCATGCATGGTATCCAGGATCCTCTTCTTTTTTTTTTTTTTTTTTTTTTTTTCTTGGTAACATCTTAAATTACTCCAAAAAAATCCATCTTTCTGGTGACTTAAACATCATTGTCTTTTTCAGATCATTCATTACTGTAATATCTAACATGTGCCTTTTTGAACAAATGTCCAAAGTGATTTAGGTTAACCAAAAGTTCTTCTGAAAAATCTGAAGAAACGTTGAATTTATGTACATAACACCAAAGCATTTAATCTTCTTCCATGATGAAGAAAATGTCTGAAGAATGACTTCACAATCAATATATTGAATTGGTTTGGGGTAGTTTTACAGAGTCAGTTGAAAGGCGTAAATATTTTCTTATGACAGAATTTACTCACCTTAGTTATTGTACTCTATGTATAACTCATGATTTTTATTCCTATAATGGCTCAAAATGTGCAAAAAAAAAAGGGTTCACCTCTGTAAGTGACCTCACAGTCTACAGAAGACATTTCCAAATCTGTGTGTGGCCAATAATACAGTCAAAAAACACGAACAGAGCACAACCAGAACATTCAGAAGAGCTGAGACACATTCACAGATCACAAGAAAAGACTTTTTGTCTTTCTGCTCATTTTCTGTGCCTTTGTTTTCGTGTTGGAGAGCTGTTCACAATCTGTGCAGTGCCTGTCATCACTGCTCCTCTGGTCTTGATGGAAGACTCCAGGTGCAAGTGCAAGAGAATTAATAACAGAAAAACAACAGAAGAAAAGGGGCAAAAGAAGCAGTGGGAAGGTGGGACAAAACCAGAAACTGATTTTATGCTGTTCAAAATGGCCGGGTTTCAAAGTACGAGTGAAGAGAGGGGAAAAAATAAAAAAGGGGAAAAAACCGCAGCACAAATGCTACTTGGAAGGAAATGCAATAATCTTGTTTAATCCTGAATCATTGTTGCAATCAATTCAATTTTGTAGGTAAGCTCCCATGACACATCTATTCCAAGAACTAACAAGAGACAGAGCTGAAATATCAACAACCCCAACAGGAGACCAAATTTTCTCTTATGATGAAAATCTCTGCTTGGAGAGGTTTCAGATCTGCGTGATCAGTGTGAAATTGAAATTACTCCAAGTGATTTTGATGAGCCACTGTCTTCACAGATGAACTGTTTGATGTTAATGCAAGAAAGGAAACAGAGTGATGTGAGAGCAAATGAAAGCTTTGGGGGGAGGGAGTAAGGTTTTTTTTTTTTTTAATAATCACTATAAATACATGTGATAGAGTTAAAAAACAGAGAAGACTAGAAAGATGAGCAGGGTTGGGCAGATATACAGGATTTATTCTTTGCACAACAAAAGAAGAAATGAACAACAGCAGAAGATAATGTTCAACAGCACATCAAAAGCTGAACATTGTGCACATCAACTGAATCCTTCATTTTGAATTAACCGAGTATTATATTAAAATGAAAGGGATCTCATGCACTTTCTGTAACTTGTAATAACAAAGTTCCTGCCTTTAGTGGGGATGAGATCTTTTAATCTTACGAGGCATTCATGCTGACAAACAAGCCAACCCATTTACATCAGCCAACTCATTCATCTCCTTGTTAATCTGCGTCACCAGCAGCTCTGACTGAAATTGAGCCATTCTGGGATCAGGAGCTGGTGTTGGGCAAGGTGACGTATGGTCCTACTTTCCTCCTGCTGGGGATAATAACATTTATTCAGCTGCACTCTTCCCTCTCTTCCACAACTTTTCACTGGGGTTCTTGACATTTTAGTGCAAAACTTGATGTATTTGGTGTATAGGGAAATGTCTCACTCTGTGAATGTAGATTCAAGTGCGTGTGAGGGTTTTCTTTTTCAAGATCAGATTTGAGCTTTCCTAAGACTGAAGTTTTTCAGTTTCTAGAGCTATTATTTCCCAGCCTAGCACAAAGAGCTGTCTCAAGTCTTTACAGTCACAGAGTATTGGGAATGTGCGATAAATGTGGTGGGTTTGTATCATTTTCATCTCAATTTGACAATATTATACATATTTTTTAAGGCAGTCCTGCCTACTGGTTTGTCAAAGTACAGAAGACCTTTAAATACCAGTAATCAAACCATGGGCACAGTAAATGGAAGTGGTTTAAAACATTTCTGAGGGGCCAGGCACAGTTTTTCTGCCCAGCAAGCAGAGCTGCAGCCAGATTGGAAACTTCAGGAGTTCAAAAACTTGGTCCTTGCTTAATCCTTGCTCTGGAAGGTAGGAAACTGTGCCAGCTACTACTTGGCCTGGGTTGGTTCTCACTCAGGTCAGATGAGCTCCACCACTGATACAATGGCAAGATGGAATCAACACTTCATGTGGTAGTTTTGGAGTATTTTTTTAAATTATTTTTATATGGTCCAGCCTCTGTAAAAGAAAAAATAAAAACAACCTTCCACTGCTGATGTAGATACCAGCAGTATCTGAATTCGTGAAAGTAGGAATATCACAGCTGTTTGTTTTGGAAAATGGATGGCCAGGAATATCTGAAAGTGTTCTTGCTTGCAAGAAGATCCCTGGTTCTGATTCATAAGGTTGTGGCTCTTGAATGACACGTGCTAAAGCAGTTTGTCTTCAGCATTGCTTGCATTTTGCATGCCATATTATATATTTATAAAGTGATGATGTTTTCTTCCACTTTAAAGACAATTCAAAATTTGGTTTGTTTTGGTTTGCTTTGGATTTTTTTTTCCTGCTGTGTTTTTATCTTCTTTCAGCCAGAGAGAAATACAAATTGTAAGTTCTACATCCCAGATAAGCAGGACAGCAGAGTTTGTGCCGTGCAGTTGATGCTGTGGTTGGTCTGGGTGACCTTGATGCCTCCTCCAGCCACCTAGAAACAGAGACTAGACAAGAGTAAGGGAATAAAGACAGGTATTTATTTGAAGGGCCTTCAAGGTACACCCTGGGGGAGCCAGAGGCTGCTTCCAAAAATTGGACCCCAAGATGGACGACAGGTCACGAGTTCTTCACACTTTTATAGGTTTGGACCATTTGCATATCAGGGTTAATTCTCCAATTAAAGCCCCAGTTTTAGCGATGTAACGCCCCTCAGCTTGCCCCCCTTAGAATCTTTAGTTTACACATTTTGGGCCTAAAAACAGCCTGGTTGTCCTTGAAGGCAAAGCCTGGAGAGGCTTTGTTATGTCTACCCAGTATGAGAGAACAGGAATTACAGGCTACAAGGAACTTCAGAGTTACACTCTAAGCAGTACAGAATTTGAAAATAGAAAAGTTAAAACCTAAGGCATCAACCTAAACCTCAGGGTGAATGAAATTTAGGTCTGTGCCTGTATCTTTGTAGCTACAGCACACAGTGAAATTGTCTATTATGTTGTTTTCTATTTGCAATAGCAAAGGACCTTAATTGTCAACAGGTTTGGGTGCCTGAAGACGGAAACAGGGGTCTGGAAAGATGACCAAAAGCAGGTAGATGTCCATGTCTGTTGGGGACTTCAATATTGCTCCGTCTTTCATACAGCAAGATGCAGATACTTCTGCAAAGTCTCTTCAGCTGTGCCCCATTAGACAGACACCTGCAAAAGTCTGGTCAAAATGCCTTTGATTCAGTGAAGAATCACAGGAGTCATATGGTACTGTACAGTGGGAAGTATGAATTGATGGAGAGCTCTGGGAAGTAGGATATGACAGGATTGATTTTTGGATGTCCTCAGCACACTCAGCTTTCTTCCTCTTGGAAGAAGCCATGGTTGCTCTTTGATTTATATTCCCCTTATCAACTTGGTGAAAGAATTTGTGCTGTTACTTACTAACACTAATCCCCCAGTAATGTTTGGGGGATGTATAATGAGTTCCCACCATGCACATTTCCTGGTTTTCTCTGGTGCCACAGTCTCTTCAAAGTAGATTTCACATATGAAAGAAATTCAGTTGAGCATAAACCATAGGGAATATGTGTCCCTTGAAAAGACTGAACATTTATAATCTAGATCCTCTATCTCCTGTGGCTGAATAATCTAATTATAGTTCTCACCGGTTTTTAATTTTTTTTTAGAAATAAGTGAAATTAATTTTAAAGGAAAAAACCACATTTCTTCTTTAAAAATTAGTTATGTTTATATGGTTTCTTTTAATCTAATGGATACCATAATGTTTAATAAATTGACTATGTACAGAAGTCACTGATATAAGGTTTCAGTTTAAACTGAAAGAGGGTAGATGGGGAAGAAATCCTTCCCTGTGAGGGTGGGGAGGCCCTGGCACAGGGTGCCCAGAGAAGCTGTGGCTGCTCCTGGATCCCTGGAAGTGTCCAAGGCCAGGTTGGACAGGGCTTGGAGCAACCTGGGCTAGTGGAAGGTGTCCCTGCCCATGGCAGGGAGGGGAATGAGATGAGCTTTAAGGTCCCTTCCCACTCAAACCATTCTGTGATTATTCCATGATGCAGAGCTGTGGGCTGAAGCATCCAAATGTTAAGACTGGGAGCCATCCTGTGCATCTATAGGAAGTTTAATGTGCTTTTCTCTATTTTACTGTGTGTGCCAAGAGAACCAGCAGCCAACTGATCTTCCTGAAATATTTTGGTGAAAAGCAAGGAGTATGTGAATGTGCAAGTCCCTCTTCAAAAATCGTCTTTGAATCAAGACTCACCTGTTCCATGTGCAGTAACTCTCAGGGACACTTTATCTCTGGATAATGCTCATAAATACTGGTGGATTTTAGAATAAGACTGAATTGCACATGCTGAAGGAATCCTTGGTTTCTGGTTAGGGATTCCTGCAGTCTAGTGAAACCAAGATGTTACTGAAAGAAATTACTGGATCAGAACACACTGAATCAGTGACTGGTTTTTTACCCAGGGTGAATCAAATAACCCTTCTGTAGGTTGCAATATCACAGCACTTGGAAAAAATGATGCATTACACTTGTCATTCTCTTAGATGTACTCACAGGGCCACCTAGCTTAACTTGTGAGTGGCAGGGACAGCCTGGGACAATTTGGCTGTGTGCACCTTATCAGCCTCTGTGGGACAATTATCTTCATCAGAAGAGAATCCTGTTGCTAAAAGCCCAATCCAAATCACTTTGAAAAAATTGGAAAAGCTGCCACAGGCTTTTGGATCAAACCCCCTAGTACAAGCTGGATGTAAGAAAAGCTGCTAAATTCAGATGGAATTCTTTTCATCCAGATGAAAGATAAGCTCTTACTCAAGCTGTGAACTCCCAAGGGGAGAAAAATGAATAGAAGAGTTGTTCAAACACAGCGGGCTCGGTTGTGCCTGACCCTGTGTGGGTGCTGGGGGAGTGGGGGATGAGTGCAAACAGGCTTTCCAAGCTCCCCCAGGAGAGCTTACTCCAGACTAGACACAGTGGTGGTCCTCGAGATCAGGGAGCCCAAGAATTGGCACAGACCATAACGCCTGGAGCAGGGAAGGGATGTCAGGATGCAGAGTTGTTTACCCCCATTGGTAGATTATGAATCCTTTAAAGTGGGGCAGCTGCTGCCACACAGTGGGTGGGATGCTGGCATCAATAAATCAGCTCAAATTAGCATGTGCTTGGAGTTGAACATAAACCGATTTGCTTAAGAAGATTGGTTTCTGTGCTCCCAGGAAGCCTGGCTGGGATGGTGCAGGTTGCAACTGTGCTTTCTGCACAGGGCTAGCCCTGGAGGGAGATCGAGCAGCTGGATGGGAAGGCAAACAACTGATAAAAGCTCCACAATACATTTTAAAAAATATACAGTCTTAGATGGTCTACCATTATGTGTGTGCTGCTGCTCTGTGAGCATGTGCTGCCTTCTCCTGTGTGGAACAAGGTGGCCCAATTAAACGGTCTCACAGTACTAGGAGGACAGGTCATAGGTACTTGAGAGGACAAGGGGGAAGGGCTTGAAGCTGGAGGAGGGTAGATTTAGATTGGATATTAGGAAGAAATTGTTCCCTGTGAGGGTGGGGAGGCCCTGGCACAGGGTGCCCAGAGAAGCTGTGGCTGCCCCTGGATCCCTGGAAGTGCCCAAGGCCAGGCTGGATGGGGCTTGGAGCAACCTGGGATAGTGGAAGGTGTCCCTGGCCCATGGCAGGGGGGGAATGAGATGAGCTTTAGGGTACCTTCCAACCCAGACCATTCTGTGACTGTATATCCACCACAGCAGCAAATCCCAGCTTGTCAGACTGGGAACTGTGCTTCCTGCTTCTGCACCTCTGTCCTGGTGTATGGAAATGAGCTGTGGATGTTTTTTTGATCTGAAGGATCAGAATGAGGCTCTCAAACTTGGAATTGTGTTTGTAGCGAGGGGTGAGTCAGCACTATGAATATATTGTTATGGTTATGGGGTGAATAAGGCCGGAGGGGTGGTCAGTGAACCTCACTGAGGGTGTCAATGCAAATTAAAGCAAAACTTTTGGTGCCACTGGCAGTTCATGGGCTCTTTAGCAAAGCCAGTTTTTCTCTGTCCAGTTGCTGTATTTTTCCTTCAGACTTTTGACCTTTATAATCAACAAGAAAAGGCCATCAATTCTGCCTTTTACTGAAAGAACATTTCCCTTTGTCACTGAGAGGGAGAAGTCAATGGGCCATTTTTTCCCAAGCTGGCCCAGCTCCACCAACCAATATTTTTTCAGTGAATTCAGGATCTGGGATGATTGTTTCCCCCGTTTAATGACAAAGTAGGCAAGTACTGTGTAGAGAACAGCAGCAAAAGCTTCAGTGTACTTCAGGAATGATCTGGAAGGACCATGATGAGAGAGTCATGATTTCTTTCTCCTGCTGAACCTGCTGCTCAGTGTCAGCTGATTATGCAGCTCCCACGTGGGGATGTGCAAAAAACCCAAACTGTTTCAGTTTGGTTTCAGTTGACCCCCTCCAAAAATCTGCTTGTGTGTACTGATTCATGCTGATTGTGGGTGTGGGTGTAGTGGAAAGGAATATCATTTCGCCATGCAAAATTGAAGAAGTTTGCTTTGAGTATGTCAAACCAAAATGTTTTGGCCTTTCTGATGTGTGCAGTTTTTTTCTTACTGAAATTGTTTGAGAAATGTGATGTATCTTTTCACACCCCTGGGGCTGAACATAGTCAGAATTTTTTTAAGATCATGCCATTGAACCCAAAACTTATTTAAGAGAAATCATTTAAAATCATTAGAAAAATTTCAGTGAGCTTCAATGAGCTCAAACCTGTTTCCTAAGACAAATCTTGTTACCAATAGACCCACTCCTTCCTCTGCCTCAGGTATAATGTTCTGAAGTATTTGCAAATTCTATCAGGGCTTCTTTCTTTTTTCCCTCGAGCCAGGGCTTAGTCAGAAGCCTCAGCCATTTGTCTTCAGCCCTAACTTGCAAATGCATGGAATAAAGCTTAAATACTGCAAAATTCATTCTGACTCCAGCACAGCCACGTCTTCTCTCTGAAATGTTGGATCTTTATACAAGCAGAAGAATCAGTGACATTTTGCTGTGTCACTAAATCCATGCAAGCAGAAGTAACTTTTGCCAAAGTGAAGAATGTGAAGTTGTTACACACAGTTAAGCTTTAAGGGTTACGCCAGAACAATTCTTTGAGTCTTTTTAAATCCAGCTGAAAATGGCATCAAATTTATCTTCCTAGGCCTTATGCAGGAGAAGACTAAAGTATCAAATCTGTCTCTGAACTAAGTCTCTATTTAGCAACCAATATTCTATCTCTACAAGGTATTTTTTACTCATATTTATATGGATATGTATATCCATTTATTTTCATTAAAGTTGGAATTTTGTGAATCATTTAACCATGTATAGTTTGATTATATATCATAGGCTATTGAGCAAATGACTCAGCATACATATTTAATTTCCTGTATAAGAATTAATAACTATACACACAGATTAGATATTTTAAAACAAACTGTGCATCAGCAGTCACATCTCCTGGAAGAATTTAGACTACAGTAATATAATTTGCTAACAGTAAGGTTGTACTTGCTGCTGCTTATTATCTGTTGTCCCAGATAAATACTACATTAAAGGTGGTTTATTTGTCATTCCCCTTTAGAATATTCTGGCAGAAAAGCATTGAAGTTATTTGAGGATCTCTTTATGTGCTGTACGCCCAATATTTTTGCAAAAAATAGCAAAATTTGGATTAACTGTATTTCAGAATTTTCTCTTATAGCTCGTTTTCCCAGTTATTGCACTGTTTGTGTGATTTTTGCTGTATCTTTAGAAAAAAATCCCCATATATGTTTACTTATACTTAGCTCTCGACATGCATTCATTATGTTCACAGTGAATATAATTTTTCTGTGTGGGAATGGCATAAAGTAGAACAAGTGAAGTGAAGCCTTGGAAGATGAGCACAGCGCACTGGGTGTTTCTCTCGTGACACCAGTTGGTTCTCCCTCCCCTTCCTCTCACCTTCCCCTCCTCTCTGTCCCTTTGAGCTCAGTCCTGTGGACAGTTCCCAGCACTCAGGGTCCCTTGGAAGTGTGATTGCAGATGTACATTCCTCACCTGCAAACCCTTAGGGAATCATGATTTTTATGGATGATGCAAAAGGCGCGGCTGTTCTTCAGCACTGCACGAGGCTTCGAGGGTTGTGAGTGGTGTCAGATGCTGAAATGATCCAGGAGCACTGCTGCTGAGGGTACAGAGATGTTACTTAAACCCTTAAAAACAATCGCCTGAATGTGTGTTCTTAGACGGGTGCAGAGCAAATTTTGAAATCTGTCATGTCAGAGGGACAGATTCCTCCTTCTGCTGTCCATCTTCCATGGAAGTTGGGCTGTAACAGCATCCCCTCAGGCTGCTCTGATCCACATCGAGGGTCTGGACCATCTGTGTCAGCTGCAGTTTGTGCTGGGACTTGTCCTTTGGAGGCACCTGCCTTTCCCACTGCCTGCATGGGAAGATAACATGAGGAGATAACAGATTCTGTTTTCCCCATCCCTGCGAGTGCCCAAGGCCAGGTGGGATGGAGACATGAGCAGCTTGGTCTGGTGGGTGCCATCACTGTCCATGGCAGGGGGATGGAACCAGACGATTTTAAGGTCCCTTCCAACATGAAGCATTTTATGATTCTATTATATTTATTTTAGCAAATTCACAAGAGTTTATTAGGAATATGGTTAGGTGGGGGGTTTTGCTGGAAAATTAATTTCATTTGGTTTGGCTTAATGAGTATTACAGATGGGCTAAAACTAAAGTAATTTTGAGTACAGACTGAAACTGAGTAATTTTAAATAAGTTTGTAAAAGATTGTAAAAATCCCCAATTGGCATAAAAATTAAAATAAATTAATATTAATAATTAACAGTTAATTTTAAGAGGAAGTTTAACATACGGAAAGTGGGAAAACAAAATTAATTTTAGCTACACGACCACAAAACAAATCAATCCCATTCAGTCCCCAAGTGCTTTAGTCACACCACTAGAAAACACTTTATTTACCTAGTCCAGATTCAGTATCTTTATTTGTGGAGTTTCCTTCTCATTTATAACTGATTACTGCAGTTCTTGGAACCACAATTTCACTCCATCTCTACACTGAAATAACTTCTAATGTCATATAACTATTTCTGGAACAGATACACTTTGATTTAGCAAATGTGTTTGTGTATCTTACAGTCATGTAATTTGGGAAGATGTGTTAGGTTTGCACGTGAGACTTGGAAACTCTTGTTCTGTTCAGGCAGTCAAAGATTCTGGCTGAGGCGGCAAAAAGGCCAGGTTTTGACCTATTTGTAGTGAAGTATTCAGGAGTTTTCCAAGTGGTTCTCTATGGTGCAAAAACTCACCGGCAAGATCTGCAAGACTGTGTAGACAATGGCAGTAAAATCTTCAGTGTACTTCAAGAATGATCTGAAAGGACCCTGATGAGAAAGTCATTATTTCTTTCTCCATTTTAATTTCTTTCCCCTGCCGAACCTGCTGAAATAACCCTGCTTATTTCTTACTGGGGGGTGGAGATCTCCCTCTTCAGGTGGTTTCAAGTGGCCACACAATCAGGTGAGTCCCATCAAGGAGCTGGAGGTCACTCCTGGTTGTACACCCAGATCTCTCTGTTTCCTGTGGTTCAGCTGGAATTCAAACCCAGCTCAGCCTCCTGAGCAGCGACAGAGGTTCTGTGTGAGTGCTGCCTGTGCCCGAGTCATTCAAAAGTGTCACATTCACTCTGTGGTTTGAAACAGACGTTTTCATAAATATTACCCCTGGGATTGCTCTGTTGGGTTTGACTCATCAGCTCCTGATGCAGACTTTCAAATAAATAAAACATAGCCTGGTATTACTTAATATCATTTCATACAATTGGTGAAAACTAATTTGATGATCTTGGAGAGGGATTTCTTATTTCCCAAAAGAGCCAACAGATGACATCTACCTAATTTGCCAGTTAAAATTCGTACATGCAGGTTCTGTGAGAAAATTGATTGGAACTCACTTGACTATTGAATGAGATTCACATCAGTAAATATAATGACTGCATTAGTATTGCCTAAACTTTCAAACCACAAAATGCATTTTGCCTCATTTTATTTGTAGAAGAATGACACAATAATTTTGTCAATAATCAGCTCTTCAATTTAGCTGCATTTACATCCTGTTATAATAATTAAAATTGCACCCTTCTATTTAGATGACTTGAATGGAATAATAATTCCTCAGCCCGAGATATAAGTAGATCTTTCTTTTTTAATCCCAACCTTCAGAAAATAAGATTAATTTATAATCATATGTGGGTTCTACACTTCTGTTCAGTCTTCAGCTGGTTTAGCCCACAATGCTAAAATATGGGTACTTGAATACACATGACTAAAATTCAAGGACTGTATTATTTAAATTGCTCTTTATGGAAGACACCTTTCCATTAGACTATTCATTGGAAAGCAGGAATTTTCATCAGTCTGCAACTGAAGTTTCATTTCCTTCAGCATCTTGTGCTTGTTGCTGGCTGATAATGCAGAATGTTGTACAGTAGGCAGTTATTTTATGCATGGCATCAAGGAAAGCTCCTTAGAAAATGTGCAGGATTTATAAATATATTCCCTAATACTTATCTATTCACTATTTAAAGCTCTTAAGTCTAAAGACTTAAATATTTGCTCTATCTTCCTAAATGCACTTTGATCTGCTTATGACTCTCGACACCTAATTGCTGTGCTGGTCCTGCATCCGATATTCCAGCAGCAAGTGGGGTCTGTGGAATATCTGCTCAGCTGCAGGCTTCACAGGAGACCCTCCCCTGTGTCCCCAGCCCGAAGGAGAAGGGTTTTCTTGGTAATCCTTTTGCTTCATCCATGTTTCTGTGCAGCATCTAAGCAGGCCAAAATACAGAAGTGACACACATATGTCTTGTCTCCTCCACTTGGGGAAATTTCCTTCCTTTTCTCTCTACCCATGAGTGCTCTCGTTCTCTGCCAAACAGCAGAAGTGATACTTCACCTCTCCAAGTGCAAACCAAGAAGAGGATCTCTGCCAAGCCCAATCCATTATAAAACTTCAGCAGATCTGACACATATGGGTTGATGAATCTTCTGATGTCTCCTACTCTCACTTCTCACAACAGCAACAGGAGGAGATGATTGTCTCAACCTCCTCACACAACTATGAGCCTGCTCTAAAATACTGTGGTGGTTAAACTGATATTATACAGAGATTTATTTGGGAATTTTAAGTATATGAAGTAGCTAAAAGGACACCTGGAAGGTCTCAGCAGAGCAAATAACCTGAATAACCCCCTATTCTGTGCTTTGGACATAGCTGTGGCCACCACACCAAACTCTAAATGGGAGAACTATTTTGTTATTTGTAACAGGGCTGTGAACAGATTTTATAGAAGGACAAAACACCCTTGAAGATGGCAGGAATGTCCAGCACCTGGTGACAATGGTAGGCACACTGCTGGACTATAAAAGAATAGACCTACCTTAAGAAAATGCTTCTTTCTGCATCAGTAATCTCAGTGCCTCTCTAGGTACAGTTCAGAGCGAAGTAATAAAAAAGCTGCAGGGTACATTAATATTCTATGAAGCCACAGAGTTCTTTTTCACATTCATATATATTATATTTCTGCATATATGTTTGCACAATTAAACAACTTATAATGGCACATTAGAGCAGAAAGAAAATTAAATATCTTGTTATCCTTAGCTTCACTATATGAATAACTGCATGGAAAAAAAAATCTCATAATAGCTGAGATATTAAATATTCTTATGAAGTTCTGTACACCTGGTCATCTGTTTTATGAAAGACATGAAATCTAGTGTGTACAGTATCCAGACATCTGCAGCACATTAAGAGCAACACCCACAGGAGTGCATAATCAATTAGTACTTTCTGAAGAAGGTTCTTGTCTAGCAATTTGTACTGGAAGCACAATCTTGTGTTTGGAACAGCAGGACTGTGTCAATTTTTGACCTTACTGCAGATTTAGAGTATGATGACAGATTCTTCTTTCTGTATCTCAGTCCTCCCTATAAAAATGGGAATAATAAAGTTAAGTCTGTCTCCAAAAGGTTTTCTAAAATGCAATCATAGAATACATATATGGTACAAACACATTCTTTTGATTCACCTTCTTCATTAAAATTTTTAATCAGTGGAAACTGCACTCAGTTTCCATGTAATTTTTGAAATTTTTTGTCCTTTTAGAGAAGTTTTGAGCCCCAAGCCTTTGCAGTATCACCACATATTTCTATAGGATTTAAAGAAAATAAATAGGCTTAGCCTGGATTTCACTCTAGCTTGGCACAGTAAAAGAAAAAATACTCCTTTTATATGATCATGGCCAGTCCAAAAAAAAAAAGAAAAAAAAAAAAAAAGAGAATCCTACTTCAAACATTTATTTCTGTCCTAATTAATGTATAAAATTCCATGCTGAATTTCCTTTCAAGACTGAACAAGCCTAAAGACTTTTCTTCTAGGACTGTTCTTACTTTCAAACCTGACATACGCCTTTTATGGCTTGTGTATTTTGTTACGTTGTGTTCTAATTGCCATTAAAAACATGGCAGCTGGTGCTGAACTTTGTGCAGACCCAGAGACACCCACAAAACTTGCACTGAGGCATTTTCACCTAAACAAGCAAGATGGGCAGAAAGTGAATAGAAAAGGGCTGGTCGTGGTAAAGACCAAAGGCTGAAGGTGCAGCAATGGCATTTTTTGGCAGAGGATTAACTTCAAGAAAAAGGAAACAACATGAACTGAGCAGGATTTCCCAGGGACTGTATGACAGACATGGGGTGGCCTCAGTGAAAAAGGACTGAGAACGTGAGAGAAAGAAAAGTCAGCCAACACTGCATTTACATTACATTAACATTCCTCGACCACTCTGTAAAGAAATCAAATATTTACCTCCTTTTATGCTAATTTTTGTACCAGGTGCAAGCTCTTTTTCCTCCTCCTGTGTTTTTGTTCACCTGTGACAATGCAGGACAAGAAGGTGACATAGAGGCTCTACTGCCAGAGAAAGGCTCACGTTCTATACAATTTGGGGTAAAAGAACCCAAAGACAGGATTTTACTCTGCATTTCTCTCCTCCTACTTCAACCGTATCCATTTCACTTGGTCCTGCTTCTCAGACTCCCCTCAGATTTAATTAACCTGCTGGCATTATTACTAAAAATGGCAAGCACTTTGAGACAATGTTGAGGATTTCATCAGCTGTTTCTGCTTCAGTTGCTGAATTCCACCAGGTTGTTTGCACAGACGTTGCCTGCCTGCCTTAGCTAAGTGCAGCACGTGAAGAGAAGCGTTAAAGTCGGTGGAATTGCCCTTTACCATCCCAGTGAAGTTGGCAGATCTGCTGGAAGTTGACATGGTGGTAAGCAAGGAGTAGTGTTGAATAACCCGCAGGAAGTTACTGGAAAGTCCTAGAAAGAAAAATAAGATTTTAAAGTAGGAAAAAGTCAAGTTTTCCTCCTTGTTATTACTGCATTTTCAGTCTGGCACCATCATAATTTTTTTAAAAACCCACTAGTGTGCCTGCTAGGATACAGGCTCCCACGAACATGATTATTTGGCTATTGGCGTTGCTATAAATAACGAAATCAGAAGTTGGTGCTAGCTAATCTCTTGCTGTTTCTGAAGGTTTGTTTTAAGATTCGGACTCAGTGGGGCTAATTTGATGTGGTTTGCTGCCTGCCAAACGACTGCAGTTGCGTGGCACTGAGACCCAGCTGCCTGCAAAGCTTTTCCTAGCTGGAGAAAGCGCAGCCCTGGAGCTGGCTTTGCACGGGGGCTGCTGGGGTTGTGACTCTCACCTTGGCTGGAGGCCTTTCCCAGGCAGAGTCTATTAAAGTCCCCGAATTACTTGGTGTAATACCAGCTGGGTTTATTTCAGCTGTGATGTCAGGCAAGACAAAGTTCCTAAAGCCCCTAAAATTCCACCTAGAGAATCCAAGCTTTATGCAAAAGGCATACCCTGAAGCCTCTTACCTTGAAAGCTCAGCTGGTACAAAATCCCATCCCAATTTAAAGTCACCTACACTTAACTGGGGAGCAGACTGCTATGAGGCTGCTGTAGTTAAATGCCTGGTGAATTAAACTTCTTTAGTCTGCATCAGACTCAGTAATATTGTTTCCTGACTCTCCTTGTTGTAAATCTGTCTGTTCAGTTGTTTATAACTTTACAAGGTTCAGTCTGGTTTCCAGCTGAAACTTTATAGTCTCTCTGACTTCCTGAGCTGAATTTTTTTGTGATAGGTTTTGGAGAAGGAAGGGCAACTACAGAAGTGTCTGGCTTTCCCCCTACATTAAATACAAATGTAGATGTGCTAATTTAGGGAAAACTATCTCGTGAAAGCACCTTGATAGGATTATCAGTTTGAGGTTTGGAGATCAGTGGATTAGGATGAGCATCCTGATAACAAGAAAGCAGGAGAGAAAAAGAAAAGATCTGGGACTGATTGATCCTGAAGTGCTGGTTCAGTCCCAAGACAGTCAGTTCTGTGATACTCAAGGAAAAAACTCTATCTCATCTGCAAAAATACCAAAATACCAAACTAAAGATGGAAAGAGCTTTTCTTTGGAGAGACAAATTCAAATATACCTAAAATATTATACAAATGTGTTTTGAAAGGGAGATCCAAAACCAGCAGTCTTAATCATCCTCTACTTCTGTTCCCCTACAACAAAATAAGGACAATGTGGTTTTTAAGAAATCTCAGAATGAGTGAGGTTGGAAGGGACCTCTGGAGATCGTCTGGTCCAACCACCTGCTCCAGAAGGGCCACCTTAAAACATTTGTCCAGGACCATGTCCAGATGGATTTAATTTTCTACAGAGATAGTTTGAAAATTAATTAATGTTTTTGAAGCATTTGGTTACTATAGTAATAAGAACTGAAGAATTCAGGAGGAGATTGAGCACTCTCCTCTCTGTGGAAAGAAACAGAAGAGAATTAACATGAACTTACAGAATTAGAAAATATAATGCACACTGGAGTCCATTGTCTGATTTTTGTGGGCTTGATTCTTTGACCCTGGTAATTCTTTGGTGCAATTTATATGTTTTTGTTTTATAAATGCTCTAGTGGTCAAACTGGCTATAACATTTTTTTTTATTATTTTAGCGCTTAAGTTATATTAAGGTAAGACTTTGTAAGAACTCTTGGAGTGCTTCTGCATGAATAGCAGGAAATAATGTGCTGCTTTCCCTGACATCTTATTTGTTATGTGTGTAACAAAATTGTTGGTCAAGTGAATCCATAAACACTGAGTACCTTTGCTGTTGCATGAAGAAGATGAATCTCATAACCACTCCTGCTGTATTAGCTGAGATTTCAGCCAATTAGACTCATTCCCTTTCTCTTTTGTCTGGCAGTATTTCCGTCAAAGCAGATGAACTTTGCCCTCAGTATGAGATTGGAAAGTGTTTAATTAGGACCAAAACGAATGCTGTACCCTACTTCTCCTCAGTTTCCATAGCTTCCGTTCATTCAGTGAAAAAAAAATAGTCCTCTCTCCTATTTTAGCAGTGTTCTGTGAATGAACAGAAGGGAAGTAATAACACTTCCTAATCCCTCTTCATGTTAAAATGAGGAGTATAAAACCTGGACTTCTAGCACCTTGCCCTCTCTGATTTTGTTCTTGCTTGCTGCTTCTTGCCATATTTCTCAATTTCCAAGTACAGATTTTTGCATCCCCCACCTCCACTTTATCTGTTTAGGAAACACTGATCTGAATTCTGCTTTCTGAATCCTTACTCAGCTACAATAGTTCTCTAACTCTAAAGAGATTTTTTTGTTGATTTTATCTTGCATCAGACATGTTTTGAGTTTGGTATGTTGTGTTGGTAGACTTGCTTTAACATTTTGAAATGCAAGGAAAAAGTTAAACCACGGAGGACCGTATCCATCTCCATTTCATCACAAGTTTGTTCCATTTGTCTGCGTTTGCAGTGTTCTTTGCTGGAATATCTTGATGGATCAGGCAGGTGGGATGGAAGAAAAGAAAGACTTTCTTTTGAAATGTGGGGTTTTTTGTGTCTCTTAAGGAACCGAGAGGCAAAGGCATAAGACAGTGCTGGCATATGAGGAGAGACACTTTAAAGTATAAGTGACACAGTTCTCTCCTGGCTGGGATTGTCAGTTTTTTATAGACCCAGAGTATCACCAGATTGCACTTGAGGTTCCAGTCTCAGCCATCACATCAGGGCAAGGTACAAGACTCTATTAAGAAGATGATACTTTTCCTTCCCTTTTAACCAACAGTGTAAGAGGCTGTTGGCCAGTGCAGGGGCGTGGTCACTTAATGGGACCCCAGAATGAAGCAGAAAATTGAGCAGGTTTGGGTCAATCTACAGGGTTTTTTGCTGGTCACTGAGGCAATCAAAACAGGAATCTCAAGGTCACATTTTCTTTATGCAGCTCTCTGCTGTGTAAGGACCAGAATAATAAATCTCTCTGAGATTCTGAAAACTGAGGTTTTGGCTTCCATTCAGCAGCCATCCATCTCGGAGATGTACAGTTCACATCACCTCCGTATCTGAATGTCTCACATCCTTAATGTATTGATCCTTCCAGAAATCCTCAGAGGCAGAAAAAAGCCATTTCCCCTATTTTAGAAATAAGGAATTAAGACACAGGATATTAGGCCTGAAAGTTATAGAGAAAGTCTCTTGCCTGCAGAGAACTTAATCTGTCTTAAAAGTTGTAAGGCCAAGCCTGAGCCATCCTTCACTTACCCTAAAGGAACTTAAAACCTCTCCTGTGGTAAAGACTCAGTTGTGCTTTTAAACACTTGCTATTCAGAAAAAAAAAATTAACTTATAAATCATCACACCTTTTTCTTTTTCTAGCAGCTGTATAAATATATTCTTGTTTTCTCTGCTTCAAAAACAGACCTGAAAAGTCTTTCATCTTCTTTGAAGGCTTTTCTTGTGTGTAAATGATTCCAGAGCTCCTTCACAAATTATCTTTCACTGATATAGTTTAACTGCTTGCCATTTCCAAAGCAGACAGAATCTTGATCACATACCATGCAATCAAAATATTTTTCTTTTAATTTGGTAATGTGTCTTGAGACTTTATTCAGTCAAAACAGCATGTAACAGTTTTTGCGTCCTTCTAATCCCCTCTCCATTACACCCCATTATTTTGCTATTCAGATAAATTACTATCAATTTATTATAGTCTTAGTAGTTATAGAGATAAGCCAGTCAGCTGTGCTTAGCTGGGAAGGTTTAAAATTAAGTTCGTTGAGTGAGTTGAAGATTGTATAGAATTACCCAGAGTCTTGTTTTACAAGACAGACCAACCAAACTGGGGATGGAAGCTCCTGTCCTTGGGGGTCTTAGTTTGAGCCCTTAATTTAGGCATAAAGTTAGAGGAATTTAATCAGGAATAACTAATGAAGACTGAAATTTTTTTGAGACTATTTTTACTTAGATTCTAGAGAGACCAGGGGGTCTATAGGTGGACAACTGATCAGAAAGATCAAAGCCAAATGCAGGAGTTGCTGTGGGTCTGGGAGTCAGCTGAGGCACTCGTTTGCACATGAGACCAGGGGAGAGGGAGGATCAAGGGACAGTTGCTGAATAAAGCATTTAAGCCCTGCTACAGGGGAGATCTATATGTGTGTCTGATGAGCAGTCCAAATCCTCTTCGGTTTTCTAAAAATTTTACGTTATGTTCTTTGCTTGGAATCTACTTTCTCATCACTTCCCCTCTGACAGTGCCTGGGAATTTGGCCATTTTATATGATTCTCCATTCTTCAGAAAGCCACCTATAACAGGCATATCAGTGAAGTTATTCATGCCAAGTATTTCTCTCTCTGTCCTAAATCACAGGTTCCTAAATGATAAACATATGCTTCTGTATTAGATTAGAGGGGAATTATTCAGGCTAAACACCTTTACATTCCAATCCTCACTCAAAAAGCATTGCTATTCTGGAATATACTCAAGGCTGGCTAATTTCAGTGAGACTGCCTCCAGATTAAAAGCAAACAAATAATGTGCTTTATTGAGTTAGGGGCATTATCTGGTTTCCCACTAATGCAATTCCACCCAGTTAAACTCATTTCTGACAACTGAAGGGAGAGAAGGATCAGTGTCAAGGTCCCACATCGCTCTCCAAAGTCTGTAATTTACAGGGGAGTGTGAATACTGACAACAAATCTCCCAGTGTGATCAAATTCTTTTGAGATCTGAAAGTGGTCTGAAAGTGAAATGGGAGATCCCTTGGGTGAGAAATGTGTAGGGTTTATGGAATTAAACCTGGTGATGGTGACAAAGGTTTTTCATGAGCAGACTTGCATTGTTTGGGCTAACCCCAATCTGCAGTGGGCTGTCCTGAGAGAGATGGAGTCAGGCTGTGTGATTTTCCAGTTGTGTTTTCAAAATGACTTGTGATAAGGAGTAAATGCAGGGAGTTTTGGTTGGCTGGTTTTTGAATTTTTTGTTTGTTTGTTTGTTTTTCTTGGGGTTTTTTTGATGGAAAGGAACTAAAGCTGAGTTCTCTTCATCCTGCATCTTTGCAGACAAGGTTCTGAAAGGAGTCCCAGGAGGCAAGAAGGTAACTACAAAACAGGAGAATAAGTCTCTTTCATATAGGGAAAGAGGAGCTGGAAGAGGTAAGGAGCATTTCTGAAGTAAATTTACACTGATAGAAAGGAAAAAAATTGGAAGGTAACAAACTTTGGAGGAAAGTTCAATTACAGAAACAGAGATAGGTGGGTACCCTGTAAATAAGAACATGATGCCATAAAAGAAATTCACTAGTGGCAATACACTTCCCTCAATATTAAAAAAAAAGAATATATATATATATATATATATTTAATTGATTTAGCTGTAGAGAAGGTGTTGCTAAGAAAAGGACTGGCTACAGCCCAATAATTTCTACTGAGTCTTTGGTGTCGTTATTTATCCAAATATTCCTTCGGGAGGTTGCTTTTCTCTACCTCTTCCTTAATAAGGTTGAGAAGACTAAAATTTTCATGCAGTTGGGTGGGTTCTGTCCTGGTTTTGCTGGAAAGGTCAGCTAAATTTGGTTGAGATCAAAGCAATGTGTGCAGTATGACTGGTAAAATGGGAGCTGAGTTCTTAAGCTGACATTCCTTTCGTTGCATGAGTTCAAAGATGGCACAAGTCAAGACACTGATCGTGACGTGAATTACTTGAAAGGAACTTGGAAAAAAAAAATTCTCTTCCACCGCAATACAGGGCGAAAAACAAATTTGCAAATTTAGATTTTATCATTTCACAAATGCTATAAAATTCTTTTTTGTGTTCTTTCCCTGCTGGGTGTTTTCAAACCCCTCTAAGTTTGATATATTTCAGCAGAATTAACAAGATAGATTTTTCTTTTTTTGTTTCCTTTTCTCTTTCAAGAGTATGTAGTGAATATATTTAACAAAGCTGACTAAAGAAAAAAGGAAAAAAAATCACACCTAGTTTAAAAATATTTGTTTACCCTCCACCTTCTTTCTGAAATTTGAAAGCCATGTGAAAGATCTAAAAGTAGCTGTAAACAACACAAGGAAGAAAGTTTTATGAAAATTTCCCTGGTCCCTGCCAGTTGAAAAGAATGAATTCTAGCAGGGAAATTTCATTAGCACTTGAAAACCTTGAGTAGCTCTAAGATCCAGCGTAACTCAGGTTCTTAGAGCTGTTAAAGACCTTGTTCCTCCTGCTGCTTAGTGCATTCTTCTTGTTTTCCCTCTTTTCTCAGATTAGATGGCATGGGTATATGTACTGGTATGCAAATAAAATTCCATGAGGTATTACATCAAACTTCTGGCAGATTCCAGTGGGGCTGGGAGATACAAAATAGAAAGATCTGAATCTCTCTCTCTCTCTCTCTCTCTGTGTGTCTTCATTGGCAGAACATAATTTGTCTATCATTATTTTTTTGTTATGAGTTTGATAATGTTTCACTAATGATCATTTAGAAAAATATAAATAAATAAGAGAGGAGAGACTGTAATCAGCGTTTGTTGTACAGAGGGAGATCAATTCCAAACTTCACTGGGCTAATTCCTGTGCAAATCCAAAGCAAAAAAAGAAGTTCCTTTTGCTTAATTTGATTATTAATTATAGGGATATATAAAATAAAATAAAACACAGGTTACCAAATGTTTGCATCTCAGAGGACAAGGTAATTTTTCACTATCTCAGCCTAGAAGACACCATCTCATTTTTGGTTTATTTATGTCCTTCCCATAAACCACAGGTGTGAATTTGTCCTCCAGACCCTGGTCATTTTTGCAATCTTTATTAAAGTGGCTACGAAGTGTCACTGGGAAGGGAGGTATTGATGGGGACATAATAAGTTTTTAAAGAACTGTCATAGGTGTTAGCAAGAGAGATGCTCAAGACAGATGAGATGAGGACAAAAAGTCACCAAAGAAACTTCACAGAAAAGGAAAAAAGAATTCCAGAGTATTAAGGTTTGATTTGCTCAAGAAATGGAGAAAAGTGGGTTAAGGATCATAGAATCATAGAATGGCCTGGGTTGGAAGGGACCTTAAGAATGAACCAGTTCCACCCCCTGCCATGGGCAGGGACACCTTCCACTAGCCCAGGTTGCTCCAAGCCCCATCCAGCCCGGCCTTGGACACTTCCAGGGATCCCAGGGCAGCCACGGCTTCTCTGGGCACCGTGTGCCAGGGCCTCATCACCCTCACAGGGAAGAATTTTTTCCTAATATCCAACCTAACTCTACTCTCTTTCAGTTTGAGTCCATTCCCTCTTGTCCTGTCACTGCAGGCCCTTGTAAATTCTCTCTTTATCTTTCTTGTAGCTCCCTTCAAGCACTGGAAGGCCACAATAAGATCACCCCAAAGCCTTCTCTTCTCCAGACTGAACAACCCTGATTCTCTCAGCCTTTCCTCACAGCAGAGATGCTCCATCCCTCTGATCCCCTTGGTGGGTTCCTCTGGACTCGCTCCAGTGAGGGGGGAGAGTTTTTGGGGACAAACAAATCAAACCCTAATTATGAGGAGGAAATGGGGAATGAAGGTGCCCACAGCACAGGAAACCAGGAGGATACTCCTCTGCTACAGCCACAGCACAGCTCTTTGTGAAATATATACTCACATCTCTGAGTAAGAACTCTGAATGGTTAATTAAGGCAGTAATTTAAGGATCATTGCCATCAGGAAAAGCTGTCTGCCGTTTCCACAATCACTGGAGAGGTTCTGATTCAGTTGCTCCTGAGGACCTGACATCCTTCAGTGCTTTGATTTTTATTGTCTGATATGAGCCTGTCACCCTGTGGGGAGAAGGCAGGAGAGATTCTACCAATTTGCCCAAAGGATGGAAAGTTGTTTTGGTTATTACAACAGGTGTAGTCTATTGCACATAACTGCAGTAGGTAACAACCACGTTATAGCCAGGAGAAAATAAGTACTGGGGCAGTCAGCATGGACAGGCCTGTAAAAAAAAAATTAAAATTGCCTATTCTGTCTCCTGGTAAAAGAAGGGGAAGAGAAGGAGAGATGGTGGTGGGTGTTAATGCTGGGAAAGGTCAATACAAGGAAAAACGGGAGAGAGGAAGGTTTTGTAATTCAACTATTAACTCAAATATGTGTAATTAAACTTTAATATTTTTTAATTGAACTTGTTGAAATGAATTTTGATGTTTGCAGTTAAGCTGTATTTTTTTTTCCCTATAAATAAGACTGTAGATGAGAGGTTGGACCTCTTAATTTTCAGAAAATGCTTTATTGTCAGGGTTAAAAATACGTGCCATGAAGGGAAGGTCTAATTGCAGAGAAGTTTGAGTTCTTTCACTCAGATGTCTTTGCACGTGCTCAAGTTACATCTTCTAACTTGCTGTGTGTACTTCCCTGAGCTTCCCTCTCTGTACAGGCGTTTCTGTGCAGACAGTAAATATAACATCAGGCTTCTGTTTAATGCTTTGTGTGAGACCATGACTTGAAGTAGAGAATATGGTTTTCCAAGTGATGATTATTAGAGTGTTTTTTTTTTCTTGGTGCTTCTCACTTTGATTGCCCATACTGTTGCTACCAGAGGTCCTTAATTCCCTGTAATGAGCCTTTGGAAATCACCCAGGGTGTTCACATATGTGTTCATGGTGCTCCCCTAAGTTTTGTTGCCCCAGTACATGTGGGAAATTGCTGTTTGGATGCCTCCTCTGAAGGCTTATAAGGTCTTGAAGGTGTGGTTCCCACCAAGGAACCATTTATGTTTCATTTTTCTGATGCCCCATGACTGCTTGGCCCTAAAAATCCAGTGGGGGCAATTACCTGAATTTCTGAGCTTGAACACTTAGTGGTGAGCTCAACTTACAGTTAAGTCAGAAGGGACATCCCAGTGACCAGGATTAGTTTAGAAAAAGAGTATTTTGTACCAAGAGTCATGTCAGATCTGAAAAGGGGAGTTGGTGGGGTGGATGGGGAAGCTGCAGCATCACTAAATCACTGTGCTACTTGTGACAGAGCCCCGTTCTGAAGGCAGCAGGGAAAGCGATACAGCAAGAGCTGACTCTTGAATTTTCTCTCTCTCTTGTGTGATATTGCCTGACCCCCAAGACTGCTGATATATGCTCTCCTAAGATGCTCCTTTCCTGCCCAGCTGACCTTTTTTCACTGCACCTTATTTCATCTCAGTACATTTCGTTGTAGTCACCCCATTTCCAATTTTTTTTTTTTTTTCCTTTCAGTTGCATTTTATTTTATCACATCTCCTTTCCAGGGTGTTTGTTCCACTTCGTTCTCTCATTTCAAATTATTCCTTTCAGGATGGGAAATTAAATCTTGTGATTTCAATGAGGATCAGTTGGGCAAAGTTTGGTCCATTTCTGTGCATTTCGTGTCATCCCATTTGCTTTTCTCAATTTCACTTCGTTTCAGAATTTTCTCTCTATTTTGTAGCATTTCATTTCTTCAGTTTCTTCTCCTGTCTCTTTGTTTACCTTTCCGTCCCAATTTTGGGATTCCAATGTGTATCATTTTGGCAAGTTTTGGTCCTTTTCACTTCATTTCATCTCAGTCCATTTCGTTGTAGTCACTCCATTTCCACATTTTCTTTTTTTTTGTTCAATTGCATTTGATTTTACCATATCTCCTTTCCAGAGTGTTTGTTACAAGCTTCCCATGAGCATTTTAGAAGCTGGGTAGTTGTTCAGATTTAATCAGATCTTGACATTCTAGCAGAGAAACCTAGAAGTGTGTGTTAACAGTACTACAGTCTATTCCCTCTCAGCCTTCGTCTGAAGGTTGACAGGGTAACAGCATAGGTGACAAAGAAAAATGTCATCTAAAGCTCATTCAGATAGACTTAAATTTCAGTCTTGAAAACTAATTTTGCATGTTACAGTAGGTTCTAACTCAAATAGTAATGCTAAAAACGAAATAGAATGAAAAATACCCAGTATTTGATTATCAGGAAAAAATGAGGATGTATGTTTCCAGGAGGCTTTTAAAAGGAAAATAATCACTGTAGTGAGATCAAAAAGAGGTGGGATGTATACCTAAAGGAGAAAAAGAATGCCAGAAATTGTCAGTGGTTTAAAAAAAACCTTAAACGCAGGGAAGGTGGGAATGTCTGCAACAGTTAGATTTGAGAAGCCACAAATATCAGCACTGCGAATTCAGTCCAGAAGCCAGAATCTCACTCTCTTAAATCTTCCACCTGTATTTGTCATTAGTAGCAGGACTTGAAATGTTAATGAATATGCCCTGATACAGCAGCCCTGGGAATTGCTGCCGTTACTAAATTCAAGGTGCAGAAAATGAGGCAGAGAGACTCGTGTCCTGTAACTTTATGCATCTACTGTAACCTTGTCGTCCAGCTTCCATCCAGAGCTCCTGGTGAGACAGCAGCACTGGCACAGGGCAATTCAATTTTCCTCTGCTGCCTTCCCAGAGCCATTGAAAAGCTTGACTATCAGTTAGTTTTCAATGAATCCCACTTTAAGTGATGCTTTCAAGGACATGCAAACCTTCGATGGCTCTTTGGGGAATTGAATGCAAATTTGTTCCTTACGCCACTCAGACAAGCACATCATTTTTCATAATAGTGCCATAGATATCAGAAAATTCCTGCACCAACCTGAGAAAGCCACTGAGAGTTCGGATGGAAGTGAGGTGGAGAGATGCAAAGCACCTGACTCTGTTTACACAGGTTCTCAAGAGCTTGTAGTTCACGTGGTGAATGAATTTTACAAAACAAAAAAAAAAAATTAAGCATTTTTTTAGTTCAGTGAGGGCAAAAAAAAATTCCATCTCTGCAATAAATACATGTTCTGATTTGTTCTCATTCCAGTGACTAAACCCAAAAAACCCCCTAAACTATTCTTTTTCTCTTTCCTTTCATTTGGTTCCACAAATTTAAATAAATAAAGAAATTGCTAGTCTTCTGCAATCATTGATCCCTTTGAACGATACAAATATTTCTTGACATCTACGATCCTGTTAGTGACAACTTTGTTTCCAGTTTATTATGGGACATAAAATGCTTCAAACACTGACCTGATCTGGTCAGCATCAGGAGCTGTTTTCTGATACAGTCATCTCTCTGCTGGAAACCTTTGCTCTCTATCATAATTAATCAAAGCTTTTAAAAGTCAATGTAATTAAGAGCAAGGCAGTTCTAATGGACCCACTGCAAGCTGTCTGCACTACATCTAAATAAAGCAACCAGTCAGTGTAATCATTTCTTTGGCACAAAGGAAGTCATCTGACCCTTTTCTTGTCTCTCTTTTCTCCAAAAATGTTTGTGTCCATGTGCTCCTGCTATTCTAGGCATTGTTTCCCCCTTTTTGGAGAGAAAATGAGATGCCAAAGTGCTGATTCACTAGGGGAAATGACCTTGCTGGAAAGATGGAGTCTAAAAACGAACCACCCTGCTACCAGTGAGGGTTGAGAATAAAACCTGCTCTTTGTGAACCTCTCAGGATAAGATGTACTTCAGCAGCAATGGATTTCTGCAGTGTTCCTTACAGAGAGAGGAAAAATCATTGTTCTGTTGTGATCATTTGTTTCTCTATTGCAGCAATGCATTCAACAGCCAATCTTACATCCATACAGTTAATGCAAGTGAAATTTCCTCTTGAGGTGTTTCTAGGGTGAGCTGGTAGGTGAATCTATGTGAGGATCCATAACAGGTACTTGACATCACGGCCTCCAGCTGGAGGCATTCAGCCATTAACCACATGAGGATTTCTGCAGGATTTGGGGACTGCAGTGGGGCAAAATAAGATATGAAGGGAAAAGCTAATTGAATGAAAGCTAGTAATGAAACTTCATTGAATTTGGCAGGAAATACTGGATAATATGAATGATTCAAGATGCTTTAAGATGATAACATTCTAGAGTTATAGAATGGCTGAGATTGGAAGGGACCTTAAAGACCATCTTCCCTATGGGCAGGGACACCTTCCACTATCCCAGGTTCCTCCAAACCCTGTCCAACCCAGCCTTGGACACTTCCAGGGATCCAGGGGCAGCCACAGCTTCTCTGGGCACCTTGTGCTAGGGCCTCACTACCTTCAAAATAAGTAATTTTTTCTAATATCCGGTCTGAATTTTCTCTCTTTTAGTTTAAAGCCATTCCCCCTAGTCCTACCTTGTGAGTTTTGTTTGTTCTTTAAAATCGGTTTGACTTCATTAACTTCCCTCAAGCTTCCTTTTAGTGATTGGCTGCATCTTTGATCCCTATCACCTCCTGGAAATATCCACATCCTACTCTACCCTAGCCCAGCATCTGGTGTCAGACAACATGCTCTGTCTGAGGGAATGGCTGTGATCCAGAGCTGTCCATCAGGATGTGCTGTGCTGCAGGGCTGTGGTCCCTGACAGCCAGGAATGACAGGGACTTGCTGGAGGATGCTGCACAATTTACATCCCCTGCTTTCCCTGTTTTCTCTGTTTTCCCTTTTTTCCCTGACAGGTGGCTCTCACCAAACCTGGATTAGGAAGGGCTGATTCAGCTCAGGGAAATGACAGCAGACTCTTTGGAATTTTATGCTTCTCAGAACCCCTATTATTTAGGGTGTGTGTTTAAATATGAGCTCTCAGAGTAAAGTGGAGGGAAACAGATCTATCCCAACTATTCTGCAGCTTCAATAGATTTGGAATATGTTTAAGATCTGTACCTCCTCTGTACTGGAGGTAATGCAATAATCTTCCTAAGCCTTCCTAAACTTCGATTTTTGGCTGCTTTACTCCTGCTGCTACTATTGTTCTTTTCCAACTGGCATAGCTGCACACACAGGAAAGCAGTTCAGTAATGTCTTATTTCTGTGTTTCATTATTCTATCAATGCACTCATACACAGACAGGAACTAAAAATATTTGAAATACAAAGTTACATTCTATGCTCTAATGTGATCACAGAGCCAGTTTTTCAAAGAACAGTACAGGCCCGTATTTTTAATGCCTTTGGCATTTATTTCCTTTATGCTGGTGCCACAAGTCCGATAAAACTTCATGGGATGTATTGCAGCTTCAAGATATTGCTGTGAAATGTTAGCCTCACTCAGAAACCCAAACGAATCCTCACACTTCGTTTATTTGCTCTGTATTGGCAACAATAATTAGCAGTAAATATTAATGTGAATGCAGAGGTGTGTGAATCCATCAGACACAGCATCACTGAAGCCTTTATGCTGCTCAAAGCTCCAGAACGTGACAATTGTCAGCTGCACGCACAGAGCCACAGGAAGATCACTCACGGTGTGGATGAGACTTGTATGTTTCTTGACAGATGAAGATAAATTGCTGATGATTATGTACCAGATTGCACAGAAATCCCTTCAGGAGCACATGACCAGGATGAAGCAGGAATAGGATACATTAAATCATAGTATGGTTCAATATTTAATTACTGAAGTTAGAATAACTGTGCTTTCTTTCTTTTTTTTTTTTTTTTTAATCCTGGCCTCCCCCCCCCCCCCCACCCTTTTTTTTCCTTCCTTTTAAATNACACACACACTTTTTTTTCCCTCCTTTTAAAGTGAACCCAGTGGTTAACTCTTCGTTTAAAATTGAGTGTCTTGGATGCAGAATTTGTTGCCTGCGAGTTTCTGACTGAGAGCTTGAGGATGTAGTCTGTTATACAATTCTTTCTCAAATGCTCTTCCCTCTCCCTCTTCACACCCTCCACCCCTCCAAAAGAAACAAAACCACCACAGATGAACACAGATGAAAAAACAACACGTGATAGCCTCAATATAGACATTGTGTGACCTTAAAGATATTATGGGAAGTTTCTGCTTTTTTACTGATGAAAGTAAAAATGTTTTATGCTCTTGGGAAATAAATAAGCAGTGAATGTGGAAGTGCACCAACAATATGATATTATAGGCTGTATTCTTTCTAGATAACCAATAAGAATAACATTCTGATTGTAGCTATAAACTCCATTTTCCTAGTACAAAGAGGCTTTTTTAATACCATTGCTGTTATCAGAAAAAAAATTAAATGCTTAAATGTAAAAAAACCCCACAGCACAGACCACTTCTTTTATTCATTAGCACAAGTTCATTAGATTGCTCTCTCTGCCTTCCCAGGACATCAGCAGTGACACTCAGGGGTTTGAAAAAGAGAAAATACCCAAATGATAAATAATAATGCAATGCAGACTTTCTCCACCCGAACTAGTAATTATTCCTGATGCCTCCTGCAGTCACCAAACTGCTCCTGCCTTGTCTGAGGCTACTGGAAGCTGGGGGAGTGTGAGGTCAGGAGAGCAGCTGCTGGGGATGCTCTGCTCTCCCTGTGTGGATTGAAGGGGCCTGTCGATATCAGGTGGCTCAGAATTTATTTCCTGGGTGCTGCCATCTTCACTGTCAGCTGTAAAATGTGGCACTTCTACAGTCCAGAGCTGCAGGATTGGGCAGGAGAGCACAGAATGGAATAATAGGCAGTGGGTCTTACAGGAGGTGTGAAGGTGATCCCAGGAGAAAGGCAGGGACTCAGGTTGTGGCAGGTGCCTTCTCCAGCAGGGTTCAGCTGTCCCCTTTCCAAGGAAAATGGGATTTAAATAGCAAGCAATAATTATTGTGGATGCTCTTCTCTAGGAGAGCCCACCTCTTTCCCTGCTTTTTACAGGTGGGTTGGACTAGATGATTTTTGAGGCCTCTTCCAACCCAAACTGTTCTATGATTCTAAAATTCTGCATAAAAAGTGCATAATCTGCCAGCACAAAGTGATCTTCTCAGAAAGTACAGGCAAGATATTATTGCCATATAATTTGTGTTCCCTAGCTGGCAGAGTAGTACTTCCAACAGTCTTGGAAGAACATAAGGGCAATCTTTATTCCACACTAATGAAGGCTTTTTGTTGGTGCCTTTCCAGGTTATTGTTTTTCTTAATGGCAAAAGAATATTTGCTTGGGGAGATAAGAGTCAGTTGAGTGAGTACATGGCTTCTAAAGTTAAAGAAAATCTCCTGCAGCACTTGGTAGGAGCAGATCATTTGCACATCCTTTGGACAGGGGGAAAGGGAAGTTGTGGCAAGAGGAAAGTAATTGCCCAAGGCCATGCTGCAAAGCAGAAAGTAAAACCTGAGGCATTTGGGTCCTGACTAACCAGCCTGTTCACTGGCCAAGCAGCTGTTTTGTGATGGCAGAGTTTTATCTGCACACAGTGGAATTCTTGGGGTGATCCTGTGCAAGGCCAGGAGCTGGACTTTGATGATCCTTGTTGGTCCCTTCCAAATCAGGATACTCTGTAATTCTGCTTCCAGTGATCTTATGCAATTGGCTTTGGTGAGATATAGTTAATATTGGTGCTTTGATATTTTGGAACCTTATTTGACCACTGGAACAGAATGAATGTGCAGGGATGGGGTAGAATTCAGTTTTCCCAGATTTAGCCAGGAAAAGGACTGGAGAAAGTATTGCATCATGACTACAATAACCTCACATGAGTGAAAGAGGGCTGCACATTCCTCACTTTCCATCCTCGTGCCCTCCATCCTCATCCCTGTAACTTTGATACAAGGAATCTGCAGCTACCTAGGAAATTGCTACTCCCAGCATGGGCAGAGCAGGCAACTTCTAGAAATTATTAATTATGTTACTGATGCCAAGGGACGAGCTGGAAAAGGCACTCTCTAAATGAAAGTGGGCAAAGTTACACATCCCTTTAGTAGCTGCAGTGGCTGAGTGTCTACCCAGCAGCATCCAGTCCCTGCAGCTCTCCTGAGTGCCTTCCCTCTCCCCAGACTGCAGTAGGAAACTCAAATTTATATTCATGTCACTTGTTCATCATTGCTGCAATTATTTTCAGGATTCTTCCACAAGCCAAGTCACTTGTAGGGACTGTGAGACTTTGTGCTCTCCTCTGTTCCCCCCATCCCTGTGTATTTGGGGTGGGTGATTTGGTCCTCACTCACTCCTGCCCAGGGCAGGCTCTCACCAGCATTGAGATATACTTGGGCAATTTAGTTCCCTGAATTTCAGACACCCTCTTTTCCCATACCTCATTTAAAGAAGTATTTTGAAAGTTCCTGGTTCTTCCCTCCCCTATATTTAGATAATATTATAGGTTTTAAAATAAACCTTGGTAGCAAAATATTTACAAATCATTCTTAGAACTTCTGTAAGTCTAAAACATATCTTTGGCTGCGTGTCAGACAGGCTTATTGATTAAAAGTATGTTCTCTTGAATCACCGAGGTCTGTGTGAAAATTGGCTGCTTTAGAATTGCCCTGCCTGGTAATCTTGATGTTCAACTTGCAATTTATTTCCTGTGTCCTGGTCCATTTTTTTCAAATTCATTTTCCAATATTGTTTCTTCAAACAAGCATTGGGTATAGCACAACAGAAAAGATTAATATTGAACAACTGCAGTAATCTGGAATATGACCAGAGCCACTGAAATTCACTCCAGGTTGAATTTTGAAGCTTTGTGCCTCTGTTTAGATCTCTTAACATCACCAGTCCTTTTTCTTGGAGGATCCTTTGGATTATTTAGCATCATTTGAATAAAACTTTCCTTTACTTCCAGGATCCTTTCAATTGTTTAGCATGATTTGAATAAATCTCCCCTTTACCTCCAGGAAACACAGATCACTGGGATTCAACGCAGGCAGTTATTTATATTTTGTTAAGGGTAAGTTGAGTATTTTGTAAATATATTGAACACACCAACTGCCACTAAAATAACCTGATCTCATACGGTTAAACTTTAAAGTATTAGTTTTTACCCTTTATTTGAGAAAATGTGTAAGGTAATCAATATTATTCTTGAAGTACTTGGAAATTTTTAAAAAGTACCCTTTTGTGTGGGATTTCACACACACACATATACGCTCCTGAAGGATTTTAGGATGGTTTTAATCTCTTGTAGAAGTAAAGTAACAGCACACTTGTTTTCACTCAGTCTTTGAGACTCCAGTCCTTTCTCACTGCCACACAGCTTATGGCTTGCACTCAAATTGTGCTCTCTTCTCTTCCCTTTTATTTTTTTTTTTCCTTGTTCCAAAGTGTAAATTGTTTCCTGCCACTCTACAGGATTTTTCTCCCTTAATGATATGGAGGGAGATAACTGCTCATAGTGCTGACAGAGGTAAGAGGACCAGGATAAGTAATACCTCAGCTGCAGAATGATATACTGCTAGTGGGAGTAAACTCCAGATTCATATCCCAAAACACTAGTTAGTCTATCAGCACTTCTGCCATTATCTCCTCGGCCACAAATCCAAAGTTTCAAGGTCAGCTGTAACTGTATTGAAAATCTGGAGATCTAAGAAAAGCCCAGTGAATTAACAACCTTTTTCTGCCTGGATTTTGTTTCTGATATGAGGCCACTTAGACGCCTCCGTTTGGCTGGATCAGAGCAATAGGATAAGGGTAAATATAAAGCCTGCACAGATAAAGTCACATTTTTGGAGGGGAGAAGTAATTTTTGAAAAAATATCAGGTATTTAAATCAAAGAAAGTACAAGGTCAGAAAGCATTTTGTGTTGAGGCTTCACTAGTTACCCATGTGAATAAATATGCACCATTAATATTGGAACCATGATAATTCGCTCAGAACAAAGACTGATTGAATCAATTCATTTAAACCTGGATTTAAATGTTCCAAAGTCTCAAGAAAAAAGGAGTAAAGGGAAAAAAATACATACCTAGGTTCAAAATTCTACATTTAGGTATAAATAATCAACTCTAATATGGATCAAGTGAAGAAGAAAGCAGAAGGTGTGATAAGAAATCAAGAAATATTATCTCTGAACAGAGCGGGAGGGATCTGGGTTATCTCTTGTAGAAAAGAGGAGACATCACATGTAATTTAAGTGCTACTGCACAGGGGGAAGAAAAGGATAATGGATGGGAGGCTGGTGACAAACTCAAGGTTACACCTGATTTGTTGGCCAAACTTTCCTAGTGAGCTCACATACACACAATCTTGCAAACTCAGTGCTTTATTGACTGCGTGGTGTAAACCTGTCTGAAATAAATTTCCCACTGGTATCAAACTCTCTCAGCAACGTAGATCATCTTTTGCTTTGTTCTTGTTTCCCAGCAATCCGTAAGCATGAGGTTGGCACTAATGCTTTTTCCTACACATGAGATCAGGGACTGTAAAACTACTGTATGAGTAAACCGTTCTTCTATTCATATCCATCAGTAAATTTGGAACTGAAGTGTACATGCTCAAAGTAGGCTTTAACCTTCATCTTAACTTTTTGAGTAGCTTTTTACATTAACATGCTATAGCTGTCTCATAGTCTCACATTACTATCTCAATTTAAGACTGAAAGTCCATCCAACTTCAGCAATTGCTTGCCACTCACCTGTTGAAATCTGCATTTATATTGCTAATTACTCTGAGTGATTTCTCTTCCCTAGCACTGTGCTCACTACCGTGCTGCCATCACCTGAGCTAGCAGAAACCATTTTCCATAATAGGTCAAGAGAACTCCAGAATAATATCCTTTCTGCAAATGCAAAAAGGGATTTCTTTTATTTAATACTGCAATGCTTTCAGCGCTTTCTCTTTTTTTGTGTTTGCTCATGTTCCCTGGAATGTGGTTTTAGGTGAAATGGAAGCGCACTGGATGGATGCCTTCTTCCTTATGACCTGAAATTGGCTTTAAGCAGCCATTTAGGAGCAATTCTGATGAAACTTTACAGACTGTATGTGATTATGTGCTCATGTAACTTCTCAGACTGATCATTTGTACCATCCAGGCTGGGGGATGAGCAGATGGAGCAGCCCTGGGAGGAGGACTTGGAGGTGCTGGTGGGTGAGAGCTGGACATGCCCCATCTCTGAAATCCCCCATGTCCTGGGCTGGATCCCCCATGAATCCCCCACAGTGTGGGCAGCAGAGGAAGGGGGATTCTGCCCCTCTCCCCTGCTCAGGTGAGACCCCACCTGCAGAGCTGCCTTCAGCTCTGGGACCCAGCACAGGAAGGAGGTGGAACTGCTGCAGAGAGTCCAGAGGAGGCACCAGGATGATCAGAGGGATGGAGCAGCTCTGCTGGGAGGAAAGGATGGCAGAGCTGGGATTGTTCAGCCTGAAAAAGAAAAGGCTTTGGGATGACCTAATTGCAGCCTTCCAATGCCTGAACAGTTCAATAAAAATAGAGGGAGACTATTTACAAGGCATGTAGTGATTGGACAAGGGGGGATGGATTCAAACTGAGAGGAGGTTTAGACTGGATATTACGAAGAAATTGTTTGTTCCCTGTGAGGGTGGTGAGGCCCTGGCACAGGGTGCCCAGAGAAGCTGTGGCTGCCCCTGGATCCCTGGAAGTGTCCAAGGCCAGGCTGGATGGGGCTTGAAGCAACGTGGGATAGTGGAAGATGTCCCTGCCCATGGCAGGGGTGGAACTGGATGGGGTTTAAGATCCCTTCCAGCCCAAACAATTTTGTGGTTGTACCTTCTGAACTTAATTTGGTATTTCAGATATAGGGCCTGAATAGCCACCCGGAATATTCCTTCTCTGACAAGTTTTCCCAAAGTGCCACTTTGTGTAAGAGTCTGTATTGTTTCTTCTGATTTCTTATTTTTAGCTTTTTAACACCACATATTGGCACTATAGAACAGCTTGTTATCCCTCCAAAGAGACGGTCATATTTAGCATTTATATGAAATGGGAGAATCTTTATCCCAGTCTTGAGCTCTCTATTTTAGATGAGTTTTGAATGCCTGGGAATGGTACAGGTTTGTTATTTGCTTCAAGGCTGAGGCTGGGATCCTCTAGTGCTTGGACAATCTTTGGAGGCAGCAGAGTGGTCCTAGAGTTATAGATAAAGCTGGGCATTTAACACATATTGCAGTGTCTGGGATTTTCTTCAAGCACTTGAAGATCAGAGACTAGAAAAAATAATAATTTTAATTTTCTTTCCGTTTAACTCTAAATAGTGTATTTTGATAGCAGCTGACATATGGAAGGCTGGGGGAAAAAAATGCTTTGAAATGTAAGTAATGTTTGTCAGAAATAGAAGCCACATAGTGATATGACAATATCCCAAACAGTTTGCATGGTGCCTTAACTATATTATTTGTTTTGATTTGACTGCAACAGAAAACACCCCTCCACAGACTCTGCCTGGCTTGTCAGTTATGTAAATTCACAAACCCTAAATCAAAACCATCAGCTCCTTCTTTCTGCTAAATACCAGCACAATCAAACACTACCACCTGCAGACACTGTCCTGTATCTCAGTCCACCTCTGCTGGGGCCAGTGAGCAAGAATGGTCTAGAGAGTTAACTACAAGTCTAAAGAAGCTGTTGTGCATGTTTGTGGATTTAATTTGCACATATTTAATCCCACCTTTGGTTCACAGTTTTGTATAATCTAGGTACTGTGATCATACAGGACTTAGGTTGTGAGGGAATGTATGAGGTCTGTAGTGCAACCTCCTGTGCAAAAAAAGGATTAACCTCAAAGTCAGAGCACGTAACTCAGGACTTTGTCCAGTTGAGTGTTGAAAGTTTCCAAGAATGAAGATTTAAACCACTCGTTTGGATCTCTGCTCTGGCACTTAACCAGTTAGTGATGGCCTTGGCAGTGTTAACAGTTGAACTCAATGGTCTTAAATGCCTCTTCCAACCTAAATAATTATCTGATTCTAATACTTCTTCCTCAGTTTTATTTTGTCTCAATGCTTGCTGAGACTGTCACTCCCCTCCTGCTCCTCTATTCCGAGGAAAGGCAGGAAACTGGAAAAACCAAATTTCTATACCTGCAATGCCAATGAAAGGCCCATGCTGGAGTCTTGGGATCCAAGAGACAAACTTTTTTGTGCTCAAACATCCTGTTGATGTCAGACTGTTAAAGAATACCATCCATATCAAGGAAAAGATAGAATTCAAATGTCCTGCACAGAGAAATGCATGGCTCAAAAGCTGTCTGGAGGTGATGCCTGTGAAAAAGATTAAAATAACACCTATGAAAGAAAAGCAACAGATTTGGAATAGAAGCCCCACTCAGAGTCATCATGTCCTGGTAAGTCTGATCATGATTATCCCTGCTTCAGATCCAAGGCTCTGCATCTGAGCTAGAACAGAAGCTGCATTTACTTGGAGAGAGGGAGGTGTATTTAAAAAAAAAAAAATCAAATGTGTTTTATATGAGATATATATTTGGAATGAATTTTCTGCAGAAACTGAGAAAGCAACAGCTTTGCCTGATAGATCCTCCCGAGGGAACTGTGGCTCAGAGCAGTATCACACTTGTGTTCATCTTCACAATGGAGCAGTCCTGCGTGCAGATAAAATGCACAGAGTGAACACCTAGAAGAAAGGCTTAAGTTTGCCAGTGATAAATTGCATTCATCCAAAGCTAGAGAGAGTTGTTTCAGATGGGTTTCTCTGCTTTATTTTGTTAAACTTCAGTCTGATCACAGCTTGAGCTCAACAGCGGTTTAAGAGCTCTGAGAGCACAAAACCAGCCATCCTATCGTCCAGCTTATGTCAGCTTATTTTGATTCAATAGAAGCATTGAAAACAGACCTGGTACTGCTCTAAACTCTTTGTGGGTGCAGTTTAGTGCTCAACCCTCCTTTACAATGCCCAGACTTAAGAGCTAAAGAGAAGGGAAAGACGAGGTGGAAAAAAAAAACCCACAACCTTTTCACTTGCTCTGTGAATCCATATGGTTTCTGAGGCAAAAAAATGCAGTGTTCATGATGGTACATTTGTATTCCTTAAGAAAAGCGTCTCCCTCTTGGATTGATCCCGTGGTGGAAATAAGGCATTGAACTTATTTTTAGATACAAAGCAAGTGGTTCACAGACACCTCGTTTAATGAGTTTCTGTGATATACTGCAAAGGGGCAAAAATCTCAAGTTCAGGGCTGTAAATGAAGTCTCCTGGCTGAGGAAGTAATTCTGTCACTGCAGTGCCCATGTAGGTTAATTCCTAAACCCAAAGCACAGAGGTGTTTTCAAAAGTGGATGTCTGTAGGAGGGCAGGCTTTCAAAAACAACTTATCTATCCAAAGCTGTGAGGATCTCCCTGTTCACTTCCCGCTGCACTAGAAAATATTTCCTAATTACTGTAAAACAATTGAACATTTTCTGCCCACTCTTTGATATCCTCAGGACCTGGAATATGTGTTACATCCACGTGGTGACCTGAACCTGGGCCCTAACTTGGTAAATAACTTCCTGTGAAGCAAATTCTGAGCAAAATTTGGGAGTCATGACATTGCTGAGATAATTCCCAACAGTTTGCAATCAGCTACAGCCACACATCCTTTCCAGAGCTCTTAGCTTTTGGGGCTGTAAATGTCAGCAGTAATACTGGATTTAGCATAGAACTGTAACCTTAGTCTGTTTGACTGTGTCTGGGGCTCATGAGAGAGGTCTGTAATTATTTGTAGATGTTTTTTGTCCAGGATTCAGACTACAGCTGCTTTCTGCACATTTCCTCGTGCTGGATGTTTGTTGACTAAGCCTCTTAAAACACTCGACGCATCAGATGGATGATTGTGAAGTCTAACAAATATGAGTAATACCTGGTTGTTTGAAGCCACAGAATAATGAACAGAATTCTGAAAGAAGCAGAAGGTCACAAAATGCTGGTATCTGATGTTTTATACATGCAAAACCATGGGCATAGCAGAATTAATTTCTTTGGGCAGCAAGGCAAGGAGCAAAGGAAAGAGCAGCTTAGATGGGAGAAGGATGAACTGTGAAATAAGCAAGCTTAAAAAAAATAAAATAAATATTCATGGGAAAGATGTTACTTTTAACACTTAAAAAAAGCAGAAAATTGATGTATTTTAATATATTGTGGGGATGACTGTACTGCTACAGAACAAAGCACCTTTCTGATTACAGGCTGACTCTTAAGGCCCAAGTCCTCTAAAATAATAATAATAAAAAATAAAAATAGCACATTTATTTATGCTGAAGAAGTTACATAGATAATGGTCAACAAAATATTGCCTGCAGAATTTTAACTCTGTCCTCCTGCACGCACATCAAAATGGAAACTTAACTGGCATTTCCTCTTGAGCCCAGGTTATGCGAGTATTTCTTTCTTATTTCATACAAAAGATGTAAGAGCTTTGTATTCAGCAGGGAGCAGATGATTACAGATGCAGCCTGTATAACACTCTCCTCTATTTTGATCATACCTTAAATTCTGTAGGCACTAAATGAAGGGATAAAAACAAAGGCTCTGTATGTCCCCAGTTGCTGGAATCCGTGATCAATGGGATCTCCCATATCATATTCAGCAGCGCAATGTTAATCAAGGTCACTGTCTCTTTTTTTTGCAGTGATTAAGGGTCATGTCAGAGAAAACATATTTCTTTGATTGTTTATGTTATTCGCATCTGGTGGGGACTAAAATCACTCATGCCCAGTTAGATGTTCCAGCCTGAGGCAATTTAAATGGATGCTGTGACTTCAGCAATGTTTTCAGTTCAACTTTTGCTGTACATACACATTGTGTGGGATTTTCTGAGAGACACGCTGGAGTTTTAAGGATTATATGCTGCCAGTGGGCACATTCCCTTGATTTGTGTGTTTTGATCTTCCTTGCCTGCAACAATTCAAAATCAGTTTGAGGGTGGATAAACAGAGTTTTCCAGGCGTCCTTTTCTTCACCTGGCCTTAGAGGAAGGTCTCTGCTGCACAGAATTTCTGAGAGGAGGGAAAAATTGTGGCTGCTAATTGCATAAGAAGTTTATTATTCAAAATTCACCGCTAATTGGCAGCAGCACACCAAGGGACAGTTGGCTATTTTAACTGCTGCTGAGGAGTCTGTGGAAAACCTTTCAGAGTCCCCCAAAAATGAGAAATTGATGAGAGTATCACAGAGAGGGCTGGAGGCTGGAGCACAGAAATGAGAGAAGTTGCAAGGGGAATTAGAGCAACCTTCCTTCCACTGCCTACAGCGACGTGGGGAGAAGACAGAGCAGAGTCTGGGGCTTGCACAGTGAAAGGGCAAGAGGCAAAGGCCACATCTTTCAGCAGCAGAAACTCACACTGGATTTTAGGAAATTCATTTTCCCTTCAGCAGAGGAGCAGAGGCTCAGCAGGTAGGGAGGAGAATCACAGACCCCGCAGATGTTCCAAACTCCAGAATTGCCCAAGAAATACAGACAGGACAAAGGGGAACGGCTTCAGACTAGAAGGGAATAGGTTTAAATGAGATGCTAGGAAAAAATTCTTCTCAATGAATGTGGTGAGGCACTGGCACAGGTTGCCCAGAGAAGCTGTGGCTGGAGGTGTCCAAGGCCAGGTTGGATGGGGTTTGGAGGAGCCTGGGACAGTGGAAGGTGTCCCTGCCCATGGCATGGCGTTGGAACTACATGATTTTTAAGATCCCTTCCAACCCAAACCATTCTGTGACTATGAAATCTGATTTATCTTTGAGGTTACTCCTGCTTTGAGCAGCAGTTCGCAGAACAGACCTCCAGAGGTTGCTTCTGGGCATGACTGTTGTCTGATTCTGTGATTCTGGTTGTGTGTAATCTCTCCTGGGAAAAGGGAGATCCCCTCTGAAATAAAAAGTGACACTGGAGAAGCAGTGAATGCAATGGGTTTTAATGATGAGGATTAGATCAAAGGGCTTCTGTCAGCTCAGTTCAGAATAGTTATATGTGACACAGTTCAAAAGTCAAGAAAACAAAAGTTACAGGGATCTATAAACACCTTGGAAATCCCCAGGAGCTTTCCAAAGCATATATCTTCTGTTAATAAACCGAGCATTTCTAATTAGTGTAAGTGACCACAAAACTCTAACCAAGGAGCACAAATTAGAGAAAGCACACAGCCTAATTTAATGACTCTAGAAGTTATTACCTGCCTACACGAAGCCTGACATGAGGAGAGTATTGAGTGAATTATGCGGATTGAATGAGAAATGTGGTGGGTTTGTGCCAAGTGGAGGAATGAGAGGGGAAGAGGGGGGAGTAGCTCATTTACCCCAGATCAGAAATCCATATGCTTGTTAACCAGGCACTGGCTACATCCCAACATGAAAAATGAAGTTTACATTGTGTGCGTGAACCAGTAATTTGCATTGATTTGCACATGATTTGTGTCTAATTTGCTAATCGTTAAACTCCATGTGATATGTAAATAGGTAGAAAGTTAAAACCCCGGCTTTAAATTCATTCGCTTTGACAATTTAATCTGGCAGGCAGGAGTTGCCTTCCCTCACACAGTCTGGGTACACTGAAGGTCACACTCCATGAAAGACTTGCAAAAAAGCCTTTCACTCATTGTTTCCTTCTATTGTTTCCTTCTGTTGTTCCTGTCCAAAGACAGACAACTTTTCGAGCAGTGACCTTTATTTTTAGGATTTTTGAGATGCTTAGATTATTCCACAGCCGTTTATATAAATTGTGGTCCACCTGCGTGTAAGACTGACCAATACAGCTAATTATCCATTTGAGATCCCTGAAATACAGATGGGATGCAGAGCAGAAAATGTAGAAATGACAGAAGTAGGAACAGCTGCCTCAAGACCCTGCAAGACTGGTGTTACTGTGAGCAGGACCAGGCTGAAAATCTACAACCACACCTTCTAATCTTTCAGATAAATGCTAATTTGTTTATTTTAAATGTGTTCAAATGCAAAAGGACAATCACTGTATGGCAACATTAAAAAAAAAAAAGGTAGCAATTTGGTAGGGTCTTTTTCTGAGATAGAAAAAAGAGGTGACTAAACTGGGATATTTGGTATTATCAATGCCTCAACTATCTTGGGTGATTTCAGGTTCATGAGAAATGTTGGTACCAAAACTGGAACAAAAAAAAAAGTATGAACAGGTTTCACAGATCAAATGGGGTTTGACCTCCTGTTAAAGAAGGGTAATACATCCCTGTCAGCAATGTATGCAGTGTTAATACATTTAGTTTGCTGTAGGAATATGTTAATGTTTCCTGATGTCCTAGGAAACAAAAATGGTATGTAAATGAGGTTGTTTCATGTGTGGGTTTTTGGGTATTTTTTCTTTAAAAAAAAAAAAATCAAAAACATTTTAACAACACAAAAATTCACAAAGCGTAACTCAGTGAATGGAGCACTGGATCATAAAATAAAATAATAGTTTTAGTCTCACTTGTTTGTCATGAGTCTATAACTCCTCAAACTGAACAATAGGAGTAATTGAGTACGACAGAGGATGGAGAAGAGGTTTCAGAGTGGACTCTGCAGAGCTCATGAACACCAGTCAATAGATAACTCATCAATGGACCTAATCCAGTGAGGCCATTGGAAATATTTGTCTTCAGTGGAGCAACACCAGACCTCCGAGAGCGAGGTCAGTTTGAATCCTGCCAGCAATGCCTTGTGAGTCCCTGGCTGTCCTTCCATGTCACTGCCCCGTGCCCTGCAGCCACTGCACATTGGACTGTCCATTGATTTAACACTATTGTGATTGTCTTATAATGCAAATGCTGACCTTGATAGGGGAAGGTTTTTGCTTTTTGACTTTTTGTTTTGCAGCTACCAGCATAACAATTAATACATGGTTAATAGAACCCAAAATTAGTCACTCCTGAAAGTAATTATGTGCTTTTTATGCAATTATTTTATTTTATATAGGCAGCAAATAATTTTTAAAGTACTTCAATTATAGTTTCTTCAAAAAATCAAGTCAACTACTACTTGACTTAAATAGTAATTTATAAAATAATTTGTCACTTGACATTTGAAGACTTTAGGGATTTTTACAGCATTCTTATTGTGTATCTAACAAAACCATTTTTTCTTTATCTGCTTTTTCCCCCTAGTATTAGAAATTTGATGTGGCTTCACCTTACCCATCTGTCTGAAATTAGATTATATGATTATATGTTTATATAAATTATTTATTATCAGATTACTATATGTTTGCCTGACTCCTAGCAGTTTTGGTAGTGTTGGAAATAAATCTTTTAAACAGATCTGAAGAAGGGGGGCCAGAATACTTTTGTGTGTGGGGCTGATCAGATCAAGTTCTTTGTGTACCTGATGCTTCATTTCCTCTTGATGCTTTTTGAATCTGCTGCCTGTTGTTGCTCCATTTATCAGAAGTGCCAATGGAGACAGATAAGGGTCAAATGTTTTGAGACAATTCTGTCTGAATAGGCAAACAACCCAAACCAGTGCTTCCAAGCAGAGAAAACCATATGAGCCCAAACTGTTTTGGCTGACCAGCCAGTGTTTCCAGCAGCGCATCCTGATTGATGGATGGGCAGCTTAAAACCAGGTCCAGCTCCCCAGGGAACAGTCCAGATCCATGACAAGGCAGCTGGAGCATCACAGTGGCTTTCCCTGTACTGACTGTTGTAACAGGGAAAAGATTTTGGGAACAGATGATGAGGGAAAGCAGCAGGAGATGGGACTCCAACGCAGAGGAACACAGGATTCCCTAGTTCAGCTGCTTATGAATTACTTTCATTCTCCTTTAAAAGATGTCTCCACAGTGCTTTATCTCCATAACAATATTGTTCTAGACAGTATCTGCTGTGCTCAGAGGGAAACTCTCATTTGTGTACGGGAAACAAATAGCATCAATCAAATCACACTTATGACCCTTTCTGCATAATAATACAATAATAGGGGTCGGATTTAGAGCTACTCAGACTACACTGGTAATTAGGAGTTCAAGTGAATTTCAGTCTTATTATTGTAAACAGTAAGGAAAGACATTCACAGAAGAATTACAAAATAATGTTGTGCTGTTTGATGGCTGGGAATTTAAGGGCAGGGAGGGGTGAATTATAAACCCAAGATTTTAAGTGCTTGTTGACTCTAGCACTGAGTAAGTCTTTGTTGATACTAAATGAATTTTTATCAGTATCAAAACTCAAGCAATATTAAGGTGTTCACATCAACAAAAAAGGATTTTGCCAAAACCTTTGTAGATCCTGTACAGAAAAGCCCATCTTTACAAGAAAGCTGCCCTCTCTCTTCCCAAAGGAATATTTTTGATCACCTTCTTGAAATTTTGCCATTTGCTTGCATCTATTTGCTCTGGATGTGGTCACTCTTTTGAAAGTTTTACGCCATTCTTGTCAGTAAAAGTACAGCTGGGGAGAAGAGCGAGGTGTTCCTGGAGTCCTTGATCCCATCCAGCAGCTGTCAGTCCAGACAGTGCTCCCCGAGGGGCTGTCTCCTGTAACCCAGTACTGCTTCTTGCTCTTCCCTGAAGGAGGTTGTGGTGGGGCAGTGGGGATGAGTGTGTGTGTGTGTGTGTGTCTCATCTGAGCTTTAAATGGAAAGAAACAGGCTAGAGGGATTGAATCTTTATCAGCTGCTGCATGAGGAGTTGTATTGTAAGGAGTCTGCTGATACTGAAACAGAAAAATATTCCCTAGCATTTATCTCTTCCTTCAATGCCTTCTGTAATCAGCTCCCTTATTCTGTTTTTGCCTCCCTGACTCGTGCTGCTGTCATTGACTGGCAGGCAGAGACCACAGCATTGCCAATTTACATTTGCAATCAATAGAAGCACTTTGGTTTTCAATTAAGTTATTAACATGCATGTGATAAACAACAAAGTTAACTTTCAGCTGACATTTATGACTATGTACTGAAGCAGAAACACTTAAAATCTGATTACACCGAGCTCTTCCTGGATGCGACTGTCGTATACACCTCTGCTTCCCGCTCTCCTTCTTAGACACCACTCAGAACTCCTCCCCTGCTGACAAGCTCCAAAATGTTTTGCCTTCTGCTATCAGTGAAAATACGTGCAATATTTTGATGGGGAGCTAGCTAGCAAAAGACCAACGAGCTTGGACATGCACAAACGTAAGGATGAGGTACAATTTCCTTAGCATGTGTTGTCTGGGAACTTTGTAATGGAATTAATGTTAATATTTGCCTTGCAAAGTCCCTTTCAGTGATCACCACCCAGATTTCAGCAGCAGGCTAACCTGGCCTGTCCCTCAGCACCCACACCCTGAAGATGACACACAAGGAATCTGCCCTTTTTCTTGTGCTAAGCCTCAGTGGGGGTTTCAGCCTCCGTCTGCAGTCTGCTGGGTGGAAAAGGGAGGGAAGAGCTGCTATCCAAGGTTAACTGAAGACAGCACATCTCTTTCTGTGACTCTTTGTGATGTGCCAGCTTGAGAAGTGACGGATCAGGAGACAACAGGCCTGGTCATGAGAGCACAAGGGAAAAGTGGAAGTAAACAACTGGAGAGCTGTCAGTGCAAGGGGATAATTTTCTCCCCTTTCGGAGTGGGTAATTCTATTGCTTTGAACTCCAACAAGCTCTCCCAGATTCAAGCCTCTAGCTGGGGTAACTCTGTGAAGGCACAAGTGCACGCTGAAGGCTGTGCTTGATCAAGGGAGAGACCAAGAGCGACTGAGAGTGAGATTCATTGTACATACGCACAAGAAATGAAGCTCTGCAGTGAAAATACAGCTTTACTTTCACATCAGAGGAACAGAGGGTGGGGGAAAGAAGAAAAGAAAAGCCGACAGGCAGAAGATCACAGGATCAGCCCTCCTTTGTTACAGGCTGCAGAAGCTGTGAGAAATAGGTTGTATTGGGCTTGTGTGGCCAGGTTTTGGGAGGAGGGGGGATACAGGGGTGGCTTCAGTGAGAAGCTCCTGGAAACTTCCCCCATGTCCAAGGAGTGAGTTCCAGACAGCTCCAAGCCAGACCCACTGCTGGCCAAGGCCAAGCCCATCAGTGGTGGTGGTGGTGCCTCTGGGATAATAGACTTAAGAAGGGAAAAAAACCCCCAAACCCCAGTAACTTCACTTGGAGAGAGGAGTCAGAATAATAAAGAAAAACAACTCTGCAGACACCCAGAGACTAAGATAGGTCTGTTTTTGTAGAGAATATTTTTTTTTTCTGTGGGTTTTTTTGCAGATGGAGAAGAAATATTTCACAGGAAAACTGTTTAAAGCTTGGAGATTTTGTCAACTGAGATGGCACAACTGGGATTTCTTGTGAGGGATATTAGAAGCAAGCTTAGGATGCAAGCTTAGATGCTTATGAGCTCTTAATAAAGTATGACCAAATAAACATTTAAGGTATTTACATCACTGTTTTTTGGAAGGTTCAGCATTTATTGTAAACCATAGAATCCCAGAGTCACAGAGATTGGAAGAGGCCACTAATGTAGACCCAAAGCCTCTCTGGGCAACCTATTTCAGCATTCAATCCCCTTCACAATAAACGAGTTTTTTTCATGTTTGAATGGAACTTCCTGTATTTCCATTAGTACCCATTGCCTCTTGTCCATTCAGTGACCACCACAAAGAGCTGGACTCTCTTCTCTTCATTACCTCAGGTGTTTATCCATGTTGAGAAGATCCCCCTGCGCCTTCTCTTCTACAGGCTGAGCTGCACAAGTGATCTCAGCTTTTTCTCCCGTGACAGATGCTCCAATCCTTGAATCAACATCGTGACCCTTCCCCACTCCAAAATGTCCATGAGTCTTCTTGGTGCTGAGTAGAAGGAAAGGATCAAATGTCTCATCATTGCTGTGTTTTCAGGCTTTTTGTATTTTGGGGAAGACAATTTCTCTTCCCTTTCTTTCATGTTTTGATGTTGAAAGCAGAGAGAAAAAAACCTGTCTGTGGGTAAATGGCCGTGGAAGGAATGGTGTGGTGGGAAAAGCTTCACCTTAGGATAGCAAACTTAAATCCTAGTCCTGGAAAGAAAAAGAGTCTGTTTTTGTAGCAGGAGGATTTCAAAGTTGTCAATTTGTGGGGAGCTCTTATGTATTTACGTATTTAAACTGTTACTTCTTCTCATGATAAAAGAAAGAATAGTGAAGGAGAACAAAAAACACACATAAGAATGTGAAACTTCTTTTAGGAAGCATAAGAATAAAACTTTAAATCAGAAAAAAGCAATCCAGAGGACAAGAAAACCAGGCAGATTTGGTGGCATATGTTTTAAAACTATTCTTTCCTTTTTACATCAGTGAGCAAACGGAATTGGACTGAGTATTTGAATTTATTATGAAGTTTGGTGTTTTGAGGTTGCAAGATATTCCCTGCTGAATAAGGACTCAAAAAATCATGGATGCATGTTGGAAATATTAAACAATGTTCAATGCTAAATACACTTTAATGAAGAACAAAATAGAATATCTTGTTAATTCCTTCTGGTATTCTTTTCCCTTTATAATTTTTTTCAGTGATATGTAGACAAGGATTTGAATTGTGCCACAGTGGAAATAAGTTACTATGCTGCTCACTAAAATAGCTTTGTTTAATTTGCTGAAATTAATCATTCAGACGTGAAATCAAACATTCCACCTGCAATTCCTGTTAAGATATTTGGCCTTTTTCTGCTGTTAAACTTTTGGGTCTTGTGTCTTCTTAATAGTAGTAATCAAAAGGTTAAAGAAGTGCATTCCTTGGTTTTGAAAACCAAAATATGAATTGATTCTGTTAACATATAGCAAAGGAGAAGTAAAAATGGCTGTGGTGGTATAGATAATTTTGTAGTTGGAAATTATGGGCTTATTTTCATGGAAAGAGTTTTTGGCAGGTCCAAAGCATTGGCCACCTGAGTAGGAAAGATGCACACTATTACTATTGACATTTTGAAATCAGGAATGGCATTGTGGAGTAATTAAATTGGCCAAAGGTCTCTGAAGATGTTGGCAATAACCTCACCTTTGCTAAATGTTCATTTCCCGGCTGCGAGATCATCTTTCATCTCAGAAATGAATTGTCTCTTTTCATCGAGAGAAAAACAAAGACATAGTCAAATGTGTGAGTGAAAAGAAGCTCCTTTCTGTACAAAACTAGATTTTTCTTCCCATGAGCAGATGATATCTGAACCGTTTTCTTTTTTTTTCCCCCATTCTATTTTTGAATTAAAATATGGAGATTTAAAATTTATTGTACTACAGGGATTCATACCTAAAATGAAAGAGGAGAGAGATTTTTGTCCTTAGAAATTGCTCTCTCCCAGGATCTAAAAAGACCCCATGCTTTCGTGATCAATGATAATCTTTAAGATATATGTCTGTTCTGATGAGTAACTTCTGATTTCTTTAGCTTGGTCTCTTAATCTGTTTTTTACTGGATATTGATTTCAGTTCACTTCTTTTCTGGAAGTGCTGTACCAAAGATAATCTTTCAATAGACTTCAAGCATGAGTGGCTTAGTAAAAGTCTCTCATCTTATTAGAGGTTTATATTCTTACAGCAGACTCCCTTTCTCTTGTACCATACAGGCTGGTACTGCAGACAGATATATCTGTAAAGTCTCTCTTAACTCTCTGGGTAACTTCTTGCAATGGCACTGAAATCTGTATTTCAATAGGAAATGCAGATATTATCTTCATGCTCATTTTTTTGCTTCAAATTTTGTATCAAGTTTTCATTAAGATGATTTCTTTCAGAACAGTTTTGGAAAAAAATGATGCAATTCTTGTTTGCAATCTGCTGGGAAAGGTTTTCTTTTTTTCAGAATGATGTGGAGCGGTGGACAGTGGAAAATTAATTAAGAGGATTCAATTATAGTCAGGCAGACAGATGTGTGATTAAACAGATAGTGTCCAGGAAAGCATTCTAATTACAGCATAGTATTTCCGTAATCCCAGGTAAATGTAATTAATCTCAGGTTTGTATTAGAGTGACTGTTTGATGACCAGTCCCACACGGTGACAGAAAGGAACCCAATCTCCAAATCAAATGACCACAGATAACTGTTTGGATTAGGGGTGAGGGGCAAAATTCATGAAAGCACCGAGGTGCTTGGTGTGCATTTTGCTACCCAGTTGTGATCCTCAACACTTGTGATTGACTTAAAAGGTTTTTCTGTGTGGTTCATGTGTGATTTCCCTTCTGCTCAGGTCAGCTGTGAGGTCTTGTCCCTCCAAGCCTGCCAAATACACAGCTGGAGTGAGCACTGCACACCTGGCCCTATTCGAACTTCGGCCACTTTGGCTTAAAAAGGCTGGAAAGGTTAAAAATTTCATGAAATCCAAGCAAAGCTGAGCAGTGTCACTGTGCAAAAGAGATTTTAAGGTTCTTTGGAGGGATCAAACCATGAACTTGTGACAGTGGGGGAAACATGAGTTTAAGCTCTCCTGGGAATGTTTTGTCTGTGTAATAGAAAAAGTCATCACTGGACTTCCTGTAAAGAGATTTAGTGCAAAGATGTTTCTCTCTGGCTCCCAGACAGTTTGGGCAATTCTGCAGCTTACCTGTACTAAAAGGAAGGTTTGGGTCTGTGGGGTTTGATCTTTCCAATGCTGAACTCTCAAAATTGCAGGAAGCAGCAACCCTGGGGTAAAGTTGGGTGTCATTGTGGGACAGCATTCCAGAGAACATCACCCAGGTTGTGGGTCTCCAGTTTGCTGTATGGACACCTGAGTCCCAGAGACAGACAAACTGACACTATCAATTGTCATATCTGTCTCTCTGCTAAACCTGGAAGCTCCTAAAAATCACTTTATAATAAGGAAGAAGTGGGAGTGTGATAAAGCCTCTGCAGCAACATTAGTCTGAGTAAGCAGTTTTCATGTCTGGATGTGCACATAGCCTTTACACTGCTCTTATCTACATTTAGAAAAGAAAGTTGCAACAGATGTGTGAATCTCCTTTCTCGGACTGAAATATTGGAAGTCTCAGAGTCTTAACAGAGCGAGGGTTGGAGCAGAACTGTGGGACAACTGTGTATCAAGTAAACTCAGAACATCAATTGCCATGATTATTAATTCTGATAAGGAGGAGAAAAGCCACTGTGCAGCTGTGAAGAAGGTTGGACATTAAACACATGCTCTGTATGATGTTCTTGGGCAAGTATTTCTGTTCTAGAAATCCCAGGAGCAGTCTGGGTTCTTTGCTCTGATTTAACAGTTGCATAAGCTGAAAAGATCCCAAATGTCTTTGCTGTGATACCTCTGCTGAAAGACCCTGGAGGATGCTAAGTCGGATTAAATTGATTTAGTTTTGCCTATAGGCCTTTTTTTTGAGTCATAGACTGAATTCTAGTAACAATACAACTGCAGAGCAATAAGCCCCATTGCAATGCAACCCTCTTGAAAGCCTTTTGGGAATGGCTTATTAAGAAATAAGAATATAAATTTCTTGAGATGGAATAAAATACAGTTTACCCAACTGCTTAAAAATAAAGAAGAAAAACCCGCAAACACCTAGGGGTTTATTCAGAATTCATGCAGAATCCTAAATTCATTTGATCAAAGAAATAGCAGTTACTCTTCCTTCTCACTGCCCTCCTCCCCCATAGAATGAAGGCAAAGAGTGAAGAGGAAAATCCTCATCTTTAATTTGAACTTTATAAAGCCCTGACAGATCCATCTGCTTCATTCTTTGTAGGAAAAAACACATGCTAATGATTCTGACTTCATTAATCATTAAAAAACAAATTATCTGAACTCTACCACATCACAGAATATAATACACAAAAGATTTCTACATATGGTGTCTTGCTCATAATTAATACTCCTGTCTTTTGTGGAATTACATCAATCATGAATATTTCCCTTTGCCAGTTTAGGTCATATTTCTTCATTTACAATTTTATTTTGTTTACTGGATTTTCGGGGGGGCATTGGTTTTTTGTGGGGTTTTTTAGGGTTTTTTATATTTTTATGCTTTCAGCATAAACTCTGCCTTGTAACAGTTTTTCGTAAGGCTGTGTAGCAAAATCAGACAAGTGGCACCTGATGAAATATTCCTGTTATATTAAGAACCAACCTTTGTTCTTAAACTTTTTAATAAAACATCTAGTTTTAAAGTCAAAATTCTTAAAGATTATTGAACTCTTGTTATGTATAACAAAAATTGTGATGTGAGAGTATCTGATATGGGGATTTAGTAACTCAGAGTAAACTGAGATTCTCACTCTGCCTCACGGTGGAAGCACCTTGATAAGAAAGTAAACAATGAGTGCTGCTGTTCTGATTTCAAATTTGGTAATTTCTCAGCTTGAGAGTTCAGACATAAAATAGTTAAGTTTGGGTTTGTTTGTAGTTTTCTGGTAGGGGAAGTGGACTTCACAGAAAGGAAAACAAGAACACGACCTCTCATCTCCTACCTGCTGAGCGTATTACAGTACATACTAAAGAAAAAAATACAGTCATAGTGTCACAGAGAGGTCAGGGTTGAAGGGAATCCTAAAAATCATCTGGTTCCAACCTCTCCTGCACTTTTCACTGGACCAGGTTGCTCCAAGCCCCATTCAACCTGTCCTTGGACACTTCCAGGGATGGGACAGCCACAACTCAGTCAAACTTCACTGTGTTTCTTTACCAAATCCAGGAGGCCAAAAATCTGGCTTTGTTCTTTTAGAAAGAATAATATTTTTGAACAGAGGTACAAAGATCTGGATTTACTGACATCAAATTTAGGAAGAATTTGAACTGTGAAAAGTAAATCATCCCCACACCTTAGGAGAGGAAAAAGCACCTCATGACATTTGTGCTAGAGCTGAGTGAAAATTGTGAGTAATATTCACAAGCTTCATTGTCTGAAATATTCAGTGCCTGGAATCTTCACTAGCACATCTTCCTCTTCTCATGCCCTGAACAAAGTTTGTCTTACTCTACAATTTATGTCAGAGGCTCCCAGAACGAGTGCTTCCTCCCTCGTTCCTCTGATCCTATTACCCATTTTTACCACATGTCCATGAGCTCCCCTTTTCCACATCAAACCTCATTGATTTGTTTAAGGTCCTTTCTGATCTGGCTCCTACTGAGCTTCTTAATTTCTTTTAGTATGGTGCAAAGTAGTAATTCTAGTCTAACTAATTTTCCTATTTCTTCTTTTTTAGTTCTCATGCACAGACCGTGTGCACACAGAAGCCAAATGAGCAGGGAATATGTACTCTGGACTGTGCACTGAACTGTAAATCATTTCCAAACTAATCCACATAGTGTTCATATCTGTTCATTTTTTTGTCAACTAAGTCTTATTTAGTGAACATAATGTTCTAAAGGTTCAATATTTCAAAAGAGTTCAGGTGTTTTATGTTCTTGATCATGTTCCATATCCTGTGTCCTCTGGATTGCTCATAAATCTGGGCTGGTTAGTTGCCATGTTCACAGTGTTTCACTCCAGTGAAACTGCAGCCTTTGTGGGACAAAACTGGATAGTTCATCACATTTTCAGTCCATTTGAATGTAACATCTGTCACTGAACATAAGACTGTTTACTGTCCTTAGTTGAATAAGACATTCATAATGGGGGAAGAAAAAAAAAGATGAAGCTGAACAAGCATTTTTTTTTTTCTTTTAATTGGTCACATTAATCGTAGACTCAATTTTGGTTTCCTGATGGTCTGAGATAGTCTTGAGAGTATTAGCATCAGCTGTTTCCCCCTTACTTCTGCTTTTTGGAGGGAGAAGACAGGGGAGGAGGGGGAAATACCAGCATTAACTCATGCCTATCTCTAACAACAGTCTCAGTATGGGGGAAAAAACAGTAAAGGAAAGTGCTTTAGTGCTTTTGCTAAAGAGATCAGGGCATTTACTGAAATGCTATTCCAGCTCTTCTCCTGCTGCCCAGCAGTACATGGGGAAAAATGTGCTCCATCCAAGAATGTTAGTTGGTCGTTTTAAACTTCCATTGCTTTTGAGGCTCCAGTTGTGAGCATTTTTTTCCATTTGATGTGCCCATGGGATGTAGGGTAGGTAGATATTTCCTGGGATGTTGCACCAAGACCTCTTCTTCAACAGGCGAACATAAAATTAGCAAACACCATTTTGAAATTAGTGAAACTCTTTATCCATACCTTGTCAAATTATTCAACTATTTCTCTCCATGCTCAAATCTATTACCTTTAAGATTCCACTTCAACATAGTTTTTCTGCCATTTATTTTTCTTGAAGGCATTTTTATTGCATTCCAATACAGTTACAGAGCCTGCTAGCACAGTCGATAGATTACATAACCTGGTGGTCACAACTGCTACTTAAACTCTGCTTTAAATGTTTTTATTTCTAAACCACTTTCTTAAAATGGTGTCAAAACTGTGCTTGAAGAAGCCTGAGTTTCATAGATTTGTATGTCAGGAAAATGACATTATAGTCTTTGGCTGTGATGTTTTTCATCTCAGAGGCTGTGGATCTCTACATGGTAAGAGCTAAATCACATCCATATGAGAGTACCAGGAGGAATTATCATTCTCACTGCCCAGAGTCTGACCTTTCTCCTGACACACCTGTCCATTATGTCTAAGATGTATTCAGGCAATCTGGTTTCCATATTCAAGAAATAATTCTTTGGGTTCTTTTAATATACTTTTTCTCACTGTACTTTTAGTAGTCAAACTCACCGAGGTTTCACAATCACTTTGAGGAGTTCAGTTTGCAGACAAACAGCCATTTGATATCGAGCCCAAAATTCCCTTTACTGAATTTCCAGCTGTGGTTTTCTTTTTTTTTTTTTTGCTTTGCTTTTTTGGTTTATTAATGAAGTCTGTCCCATCTCTGCTACCTTAAAAATTACAAATCCTTTCTTTTCTTAATGTTCAGTTTTCAAATGCACAGAGATAGTTACCATCTCTCTCCCCCAGCCATCATTTAACCACGCTGTACATAATTAGTTCTTTTAATCTTTGCTACTAATGCATCATTTCATTAAAAGCCAGCAAGACACTTATTATAAAATGTACTTCCATTCATTTCAGCAGAGCTATGTCATGTCCTAGAAAAGCACGTGTCAGAGCAGCCTTAAGTGTCATCCTTGCCAGTTTTAAAGTGGGCAGTAGGTTCTGCAGGTAGTAGAAGAGGTTTTCATAATGATGGTTCAGCTGGAATCACCGATTAGTTCAGTTTAGATTTCCTCCCTGCTTGGTCTGTAACTGGACAGACAATCTGGGCAGAGAGAAAGAGCACTAATAAAGTGCTTGTTCTCCTTTTTTTTTGGAGAAAACAAACATGTAACACCAGGTTTGGTAGCATTTATGGTATGAACTGTAGACCTACCTGAGCTGTTCTTTGCCCATGTCATTTCCTCATGCCTCTTGGCAGAAATACTCTCTATGCCACATTGAATCACTTTTCACGGAAGTTTAATGTGTAAATGCAAGACATGTGCTGTACTTTTCTGCATATACACAGGATGTCCATGTCAGAAAGAAAATAAAATATTATATTTAGAATCCGTTGTGCTTATACGCAGGAGCAAAACTAGGAAGCATCACAGAGATAGGTTAAGTGTTACTTTTGTAGGTGGGAAAAGAGATAATTCTTCTGCATCTCCAAATACATTCCTGCATTCTTAATTCAAGGGGGTTTTCTGTTCAAGATCAGGTTAAAAACAACCTCTGGGATTCAGTGTAAAATCATGGAATCACAGAACGATCCATAGGACAGATTGGAAGGGAGCTTGAAAGATCACCTGGTCCAGCTTTTGGAACCTACATGGGAGTATTGAGTACCCTGCCCAGTCACCTCTGAGAAGTGCCAGTGATGGGGGCTCTACAAAATTCCTGGGGAGGTTGTTCCAGTGGTTGAGTGTTCTCAGTGTAAAAAACTTCTTTTATATATCTGGATGAATCCTCTTCTGGTACAACTCGTGCCTGCTGTCCCTTGCCTTCTCCATGGGCTCCTCAAGAGCCTCCACCCTCTTTGTAGCCACCCTATAAGTACTGGAATTCTGTGATGAGGGTCCTCCAGAGCCTTCTTCTCTCCAGGGAAAAAAGACCCAACTTATCCTGTCTTTCCAGCCCTTTGAACATTTTTTTGGCCTCTTTCAGACCATCTTCAATCTGTCCACAACTTTCTTGAGTTGTGGGGACCAGAACTGGACACTGTACTCCGGGTGTGGGGAGTCACAATAAAAACTGGTTTGTGTTTCTTTATGAGAAGAATACACAGGGTGGTATTATTGCAGATCTAATAAGGTAGATTTGCTCACAAGTCTTTTAAGTTTTGGTGGGGCTTTTTATGCCATATCATTAATCAATATCTTTCTTGGCTAGTGTGTTTTAGAGTTTTAAAACTTCTCTCTTGTTTTCCTCAAACTCAAACTTCTTTTTTGTCCTCAGGGAACTATTTTATTTCTGTGTTTTTCTAGCCTGCTGTTGACTATAAAGTCTCTGTGGAAATTTTGCCTTGTTCATTATTCATTACCCTTGCCACTACTGATGGTGACAAATGTCATTACTTTAATGGCCATCGTTACCCATTGTCATAATTAAGGGAGATCATTTGATGACACCAAATATAACATTCCTTAATGCATCAAATTAAGAAAAGATGTCATGACCAGGTACACAACTTCACCCATAATTTTTAAAGATGAATTAATAAATTAAGCGCTTTCTCCTCATTAAGATGACAGCATCATCATTTTAAAAGTTCACAGGGGCAAAGACACAGTGTGCCAGATGGTAGTTTTTTCTTATTTCCTTCCAGTTTGGTGATGACGTGGGAAGCTGGATTCTTCCACCCCTTTTGGGGGCTTACCAGAATGTTTCATGATTGCCAGTTATGCCTGGCTTGTGTATGGCTGCACCTCTCTAAAGAGTCCATCAGTCAAGTCATCCTCAAGTCAGTGCAGGTCAATTATTATTAGAGCTGACAAATGTATCCTTAATTTAAGTGATGAGGATCTGGATCTCTGCAACAGACGGTCATGAGCTGTGGACCACTGTGGATGGTCTGGCAGATATTTCAGAAGGCTGAAGAAGTCTCTGGATCACTTCTTGACAGAAACCATGCTGTATGAAGTAGCAGTGCTCCATAATATAAATGGAAATAATCCTGCATAACAGGATTAACCTGCTAATGAAGGTCTGATCATGGTGTCAGATTGTTCCATTTCAGCAGGTGGGGTCCACAACTGAGAAAGATTCTCCACCTTTGTTGGGCAGGTTTACTGGACGGACACTTATTTGGGCTGTGTGCTGATGGTCTTGATGTTCTTTAAGATCCTGCAGGCCATCAGTGATCAGATGTAAGAAGGAAGTTTTCTACAATGAAGACAGTAAAACACTGTCACAGGCTGTCCAGAGAGGTGGTAGATGCCCCATCCCTGGAAGCATGCAAGGTCAGGTTGGATGGGGCTATGAGCAACCTGGTCTAGTTGAGGATAACAGAATCATGGAATAGTTTGAGTTGAAAGGGACCTTAAAGTCCATCTTGTTCCAATCCCCTGCCATGGGCAGGGACACCTTCCACTAGCCCAGGGTGCTCCAAGCCCCATCCAACCTGCCCTTGGATGCTTCCAGGGATGGGGCAGCCACAGCTTCTCTGGGGACCCTGTGCCAGGGCCTCAGCACCCTCATGGGGAAGAATTTTTTCCTAATATCTAATCGAACCCTACTCTCCTTCAGTTTGAAGCTGTTCCCAAGGTCCCTTTGGGGTGTTCTTGCAGGGTGTTGGAGTAGGTGACGGTCCCTTCCAACCCAAACCCTCCCGTGGTTCTGTGATCTGTGCTGACACAGCAGAGTATGTTATAATCATGGGAGTCTGGATTTCTGTTTGATGGTAGGATCAGGAAGAACACAACATATGGTAAGTGGGCACAGGGGAAGAGAAATTTAGAGGCAGAACAGGAAATGAAAATGAAAGATTGAAAGACGGGAAATGAAAAGATCCATAGAGCGTGGGTCAACATGTGAGGAGAAACATTTGGCAGGCATGTGGAAGGAGGTTTGGCCATGGATTATTTTGGCTTTGTGACAGATTGAGGACCTCTAGAGTCACTTGTACAGTCTACAATTTGTCTGAGCAATGTAGAACAAGTCGCCTCATCTCTTTGCAAAAAGAGAAGACTTTCCTTCTCAAAGGGGGTAAAGTTCCACTGGCAGTGAGGATGTGACATGCAGATCTTGTTATCACAGATTGAGAAAGAGCAGGATAATGGATGATAAGCAGCAATTAGGAAGAGGATATATTCTAGTACAGCTCTTGAGAGAGGAATCCCTTACCTCAGAATGAACATAATTTCTGTAACATTGACAGCAACTCATGTAGCTGTGTGTATGTTAATAAACTGGAAGATTTCTGTCTGAATATAAAAAGGTACTGATTTTGTTTAGCTTGTGAATCCAGTGAAATCCCTGCAGGGGCACAGCTGCAAACTAACTGGCTACCTCAGTCACATTCACTGATACAAGAGCAAAAATGTCTGTAGGTTTGAAGTTCTGATTTAATACTGAGCCTTACTGCTGACAGTAAGGACTACTCCAGAGTTTAAAGTATTAAAAATTATGCCCTTCAGGACTGAAAAATTCTGGACAGTATTTTTTTTCAGGACATGCAGTCATTTTTTAAAAATTTATTAGGGCTTGTCAGTAGATCAATGGACATTTGGACCTGCTGATTCGGATTGATAAACTGTAAAAAGTGTTGCACTTTCTACAGAGTTTTTTTTTTCCTCTGAGTAACAGGAAGAACACTTTGAGAACACTTTCAGCCTCAAGGACAGAATACATAATTGTGTTCATAAGATAAATCTATCACAGTAGGGAAAGAATTCCCTTGTAAGTATTAAATGTGAGATATAGGGAAAGAAATCTTAAAACAAGGATTAAAGCACATTCTACCTCCCCATCTCAACCTTTAGGTCTCAGCTTTCATTATAACTTAAATCAGAAAGCTGCATAGCGGGTAATCTGTGTCCAGACATTTCACACATCTCACTGATTCCCAATCCGTGCTAAACCATGACAAAATCTGCATTTCTGGTGTTCCATAAAAACACAAGAATCTCATACAGAAAAGGAAACAAACAAACAAAAAAGTCAAAACAAATAATCTCCCCAAAATATTTCTTTCTCAAGAAACCCATCCCTCATTTTCTCCCTCTTCCTTTTGGAACTGAGGAATGGATTAAAGCACAGCTGTGTAATTTACAGTGAGCCCGAGAGGGTGTTGAGTTCTGTGCTGTTCACACCTAAAGTAGCACAAGAAACCAAGAAGATCTAGATCAAAAACCCCCATTTTTCTTCACTATCATTCAATTCATGAACATTTACTTTTTCTTGAATTTTTTTATCTGTCCAAATAACAGCTTAAGGAAAAGAAAGCCACCAAACTACCAAAAAAAAACCCCACAAAACAAAAAAACACCATTGCCAATCAGTGAAAAATTATCTTTGGGGGCTATGTACAGGACATGCTTGAAAGTGTTTTTAGCATTTTAACCATGATGAGTGGTCTGTCCTGTCAATGGTAGAGTTTCAGTTAGACACTGGGCATAAGGGCTCTGTAACTTCCAAATGCATGAAGAGGTTGTCCCTTTTCTAAAGCCCTACTGTCCATTAAATAAAACAGGGTGATAATGATGGACAAATTAGGTCTAATATTTCTTTATGTTTTCATCATATTTGCAGTCAGCATCCACAAAGCTACGTTTAATTACTGTTGCCTACGGTGTAGCATATTCCATCTTTCTCTGTGGAAGTCTTCCTTCTTGGGTTCCACTTCTCAGTACCTCAAAGTTAATGCAAGGTTTTTGACCAAATACTCTGCCACTACATTGAGACACTGCAAAAGAACTTCAACTAAATCAATGGAAATCTTTTAAAGTTATCCCAGTTTCATTCCATGTCGGTGAACTTATTAATTTAATACACTTTAAACATTTTATTTGTGAACATCTTTGATAAAATATCATTGTGTGACACTGAACATTCAGTAAACCTGAGGAAATGGCCTCACCTTGCACCAGGCAAGGTTTAGATTAGAAATTAGAAAAAAAAAAATTCACGGGAAGGGTTGTAAAGCTTTGGTACAGACTGCCAAGGGCAGTGGTGGAGTCACAATTCCTGGAAGTGTTCAAAAAAACGTGCATCTGGCACTCCAGGATGTGGTTTAGTGGGGAACATGGTGGTGGTGCTGGGTTGAAGGCTGGATTTGTGATCTCACAGGTCTTTTCCAAATTTAACGATTCTATGACATAATGATTGCAACCCCTGCTCTGAAAAAAGAGTGGAAATCAATTGGACATGCAAGTTCAGATTAGTATATATTGAGATATAAACAGTTCTGGATACTTGCTTTTCAGGAAGATTCTCAGGATTATTTGAATTTAACTTCACAACAAACTCTCTGAATGTCTCTATGTATCTGTATGGAAAAGTCCTCTTTGAGACGAGACATTTGATGAGATGAGTCTCTATCTGCTCAGTTCTGAGAACTGTAATACTTCACTGACTGTTTAGAAGGCATGGAAAGAAATAAAATCAATTAATGTGAAACATCTATTTTTGCAATTTAATAGAATTTAATATAAATGTGTCTTTCAGAGCTGCCAGGGTCTCTCGGACTACTTGTTGTTATAGGCAGCCTAGGACATTTTTATTCAGGACTCAAGGGAAGGTGTTAGATGTGTGAAATTCTTTCTCTAGCTCTAGTGCTGAGTTGTCTTTTAATTTCAGTGTATCAGTCTGTAAAGTGGCAACTCATGATAATTTACTTCTCAGGAATTCTGTAAGATTTCATAAATATTTTTAAGAGTTTTGAGATGCTCGGATGAAGTGTATGATAAAGTGAAAATTAAAAGATGTGCAGAGTTCAAGTGTGCTTCATTGGTGACGTTTGGTGTTGTGACTGCTGTGCTTGGCTTAGGTTGCACAATGTTCTGCCTGGTTTGTGTGCTGTAACCCACAGCAACTGAAATGCCCACTTCAGTTTAGTGTCCAGTATCTCCATGCTTCCCTTTCCAAGATAATGCAGACTTTGTATAGAAATAACATTTTCTTGCTTGTGAGCAGAATCCTTGTATGACTGAGGAAAACAGGGAATGATGGGAACAGTTGGGAACTGAACGCTGGTGATGAGTAAAAGTGCAAAATCTCTGACCTCCTGCAGAAGCTCTGCTACATCTACTAGTGCCTGTGTAGCCTCGGGAATATTCTCCATGATTTTGCCTTTCAATTCCTCTTACATTAAATGGAGATCAGCTTTTTTGAGTGTTTTTCTTTGGTTTGTTTGGGTTGGTTTGCAGGTTTTTTATATTTAGATGTTCCAGCTTTAGATTATTCCTAAACGATGTTTTCCATGATGAAGTAGTGGTCCTCTTGTGTACTTCAGGATGCTGCCTCAAGATGGAAAAATTCTTGTTTTTCCATATTCTTTCATAACAATGGAGCATAAGGAGCCTACCTGAGAAGGCAGTGCCAATATTTGTATCTTGTACCTGCAGATTTGTGGGTTTCTGCTTTGAACTATTTTTTTTAACCTCTTTTCTCTGCTTGAACAATTTAACTTGATGCCAACTTTGTAATATAATTCATCTTTTAGCTCCAGATAGATTTATTCTTGAGTGCTTAGACTGTGATCTTTAAGCACTCTGAATAACAGACCTGAGAAATGCGGTTAGAGTGGTTCTGTCACTAAAAGTGAAATTGTGAATAATAGGTTGCTCTTGGCACATAAAAGTAAGACCCATGTCCAGTGATATTTGTGTTTGAAGTATTACTGTGAGCTGATAATTGGAATGCTGGTCTCCTCTAGAGGGAGGTGCTTCACATTTGTAACCTAATAGTCTCATTCAAAGGGCTTAATATTTTAAGAGATTTGAGCTGTATTAAGTGAAAAATTTTTTGTAGGCTGCCAGACTTCTTGTGACTCCATCCCTATAAAGTACTCTGCAATTTCTTTCTCATTTTATGCCCCTGTTTAGTCCTTTTTCAGACAATAACACACTGGAGTTTTTTTCAGTTGATGGCATACTTAGAAAATTAAGCTTAGCACAGCACAAAGCATATTAAAATTTGGCTTGAGATTGGACCTCAAAGGTAGTTTTAAAGAAATTGCTGTATTGCCACGTATTAGTGATGGTCTGTTCATTGCAGTCCTCCAGGGACTAGTTATAAATTCAATTCTACCCATATATTTTATGATAATTTTGCTTGTTTTGGCTGGGGTAGTTCATTTTCTTCCCAGTGGCTGGTGTTGGGCTTTGCTTTATTAAACTCTCTTTACCTCAGCCCATGAGTTTTGTAGTTTTTACCCTCCCAGTTCTCTCCCTGATCCCACTGGTGGGGGAGAGAGTGAGGGGCTGTGAAGGGCTTGGCTGCTGGTTGGGGTTAAACCATGGCAATAATATAACCTGAAACTGTAAATTCTGTAGTATCCAAACAGAAATACAAGTTTGGAGATTTCATGGACTACCAGACATTGCTCGAAAGCTTGAAGAGTTTTATAGTATCCGTGCAATCAGCTGTATAAAACATAGATCAAGTGAGAAAATATCTGATACTGGAAGGGTCTTTGAACCAACAGGAGCATCTTAATATGCAGAAACTCAACAGCAGAAGCTGGACAAGTCATGGGAAAGATACAACAGAGCTTTTGAACAGTCCAAGAAAAAATTGAATGCACTCAGTTTAAGATCATTGTGAATCAAGAGCAAGAGATTTTCTTAAGACATTCCACCCTCCTAGTAGAATATATTGAGGTTGGTGCTGAATTTGGATAAACTCCAAGGTCTATACTAATCAGTTATTAATAATTCACTGTCTGCTTGGATCTCCTGCACAAAAAGAAGACCAAAAAGATTACGTAGTGGGCTCATAAACTGAATCAATCTTTTTTTTAAATAGATTTATATCAAAATGTCTTCTTCAACGATTACACTCAGATTTGAAGCACTTCAAGACTTAAATTACTACTTTTTTCATTTGAATCAGTTTCAGTAAGAAACCTTGCCTGTGGAGAAGTTTTTGAATTCATGACAGAAACTTCCATACTGTGAAATTTCAAAGCAGGAAACAGAGATTCTTTAGAGTTTTTATTAAACCCAGCACCAGACTTTTAAAAATTACAGTTGTACCATCAATGCAATGCAACACAGCACACAAAGAGTGTTTTTATTCTTCATGAAAAATTTCATAACATAGTGTAGATCTTAGTTTTTGCATATTCCATTAATGAACCAGCTTCAGGTATGAAGTGCAGTGCTTTTGCTTCAGAGTAGCCATCTGTTATGGTGTGGCCATCGTGACAGTGACTCATTCTGGGTGGATGAAGTTTGTAAGCGCTGGGATTCTTGTGATCTTTTCATCTGCTCGACATTTCATTCTTCTATGGAACCCTACCAAGTGTCTGGAGCACAGCAGTACTTGGATGCCTGTATTGTTTTTAAAGACACTCACAGATTTGCAGAACCTCAGGCAAATTTTACAATCCTGCTTTCCCTCTGGATTTGTGGGAGGACTGAGAAAAATGTTGAAACTATCCCTCCTTCACATAGAATCACACTCTCCTGTTTCTGCAGAACAAACCTCTTGCATATGTTTCCGATATGGTTTTGCTTCTTCACCCATGATCCATAATTTTGTTAAAACTCTACTTTCCTTTTATCCTGGTGCTAAATGTCATCCAGGATTCCAGCATTTTAAACTGTGGGAATGGTAAATGGAGCTGAACATGGGGGGCTAATTCTGATGTCTTAAAGTGGTTCTGTGGTCTATGAGTAATTACATACCTTGTTGAAATCAGTAGGCTTGAAAATAAACTGTCAGGAGCTGTATGCCCTGACACATTTTACCTGTCCAGCCTTCTGATTATCACCAAATCAATGTTTTGCTCACTGAGGCTTGTGCTATTCGATCAAAGTTTGAACCTGATAAGCTACTATCGGTGTAGCCCTGCTTTGAGGTACTAAGGACCTCACAAAAGGTCAGGTTACACTTTTCTGGTCACTTAATGCTCAGTGTTTGAATGAAAAAAGTGTCTGTCATGTCTTGGACTCATGGATTTTGGAGTAATGTAAGAAAAGCATTAGAAGGTAATTTTTCTACTGCTACACAAGCAAGCAGGTACAAAAATACCAGAGAGTAAAATTTTCAAGCTGAGCTTAGTTGGTTAACTATGGCAAAATCCAATCTTTTTCTTTTGCCATGCAGATTTTCATAATTTTAACATTTTCTTCAGTAAAGAACAGGTTAAGAATACAAAATAATTTCACTTCTCTCAATCCACTCTAATAAGAATAGCTCTAGTATTTAAAGGAGAACAATGTCACTTCCCATGGAACTCTTTCTACATTTTGTGAACAAAATATAAAAGATAAAGTTAAAAAGGAAAGTTCACCTGCAAGTTTTAGGCTGGACTATAAATATTTGGTAGATTATACCCAAATCTGAAACAGCAGTTTTTTGTAACAAGCATGAGGCAATGCTACCCAAGAAGCTTTGTGTAGCTTCCAAGGAAAAATGGGGACAGAGGGTCCTTAAATTACAACAGTGAATGCACTACAAAGCAGGAAAAAAAATGCTACAATAATGTCTAGTTTGTCTAATATCTTTTTCCTTGGTCATTTTCCAGTGCAAAGCAGAAAGGAAATGTCTTTTTCTTCTACTCTCTAATTTAGCTGGTTTAAAAAGGGTTTAGCTTCAAGATTAGACACCTAACCCAGTTGTCAGTGTGGGCACGTCTACCAGTTTAGGCTGTCTAAGTTTGTGTTGTAGTAGCAGGAGATAAAATCAACCCAGTGCAGGTATTCAGGTCTCTCACAGTAGATTTGGTGAGCTCTGGAGCTTTTTAGATTCCACTGACTGGTCTCTGGTGACCTATGATAGGATCTGAGGGATCAGCTGGAGCTGTCTCAGCAGAGGCTGATGTGGGATGTCAGGAAAATCTTCTTCCCCCAGAGGGTGCTGGGCACTGCCCAGGCTCCCCAGGGAATGGGCACAGCCCCAAGGCTGCCAGAGCTCCAGGAGGGTTTGGCCAATGCTCTCAGGGATGCCCAGGGTGGGATTTCTGGGGTGTCTGTGCAGGGCCAGGAGCTGGACTGGATGATCTCGATTGGTTCCTTGCAGCTCAGAATATTCCATGATTCTATGACTGATAATTCACTTGCCCACACATACATTCCCTAGGAAAAAGCCCTGAGATGTCCAGGCCAATATCCAATTTCTGGTCAAGAGGGACATGAGTCTTTTCCAGATTCTGCATTTGTCTGCCAACCCCACCCCCAAGCTAAGTTTTGAGCCTGTTGGTCCGTGAGCTGAATCTCATCCTTTGTTTCCTTAACTCAGCATTTATGTAAATCTTTTTGTTGCTCTACATTGGGGATGTTTGAAACTTCAAAAAATGTATTTCAAATTGTGATGTAACACAGACAAAAGTGGGCTAAAGGAAAGATGTATGTTCTTTCAAAACACTCCTTGTCTTTGTATGAGATAAGCAATAATGTCTAGAGGATGAGGTCCTCATTAAAATAGCAAATACAATCCTGTGTGCAAAACCAAGGCAATAATGACAAAAAATATAAAACTAGTATTGCTTATAGATAAAGTAGTAAAGAATGAGCATTGTTGAATGAAAAAGGTTCAGAAAAAGAAGTTATAGTTGTTCTGGAAAAGCAGCCTAACAGTAATAAATGAATAAATACATAAAACATCCAAGCATTTAACTCAGCAAATGAAGGTTAAGAGAGGACTTGCTGATGTTCTATGTAAATTCATCCTCTGAGACTTCTGAAAGTAAAGGACACTTTAGTCCATCAGAAAAAAAAAAAAAAAAGAAGTATAAGAAACTGTAAAATGTGCAAGTTTAACAATTAGCATCATTAGTCATTAGAACAACAACTCTATCATTTATCTTTGGATTGAAAATTAATGACTTCCTAAAAGACATTCTAGGTCAAGTACAAGTTTTTAATTTTGATGTAGCAATAGCTCGGAGAAATTTTCTAGTAAAATATTCAAAACATGGAGTTAATGAAGTGGCTAAACTGTGATCGTTTACAGATAAAAGGGGGAGAAAAGATACTTTTATTGTCAAATAATCAGATTATCTCCTCTGCCTGCATCAACATGTGACAGAAATATGCATTAGCCGGATTTTTAAAAACTAGATAAGATTTTACTTATTGCCAAGAGCTATTCGTTCCTTGTTTTCCTGAGTTCATTTTTTAAAATTATTTTTTAATCAAAATGTCCATTTTCTACATAGAATCTGTATTTGCTTGAAAAAAATCTAAATGGTAGAGTAGCCATCAAGCATTTCAGTTTAAAGCCAATTGAGACAAAAAAGATAAGCGGTGACTTACCCACTTATCAGACCTGAAATTGCATGTATTGTCAATTATACATATTTCTGGCTTTGAAATAATTTTGGGCTAAAAGCAGGTGAGAATATAGTAATATATGGTGTATATGACTACAACATAGTATTTTTACTATTTACATATGCACATTGATTACTTTGGTTATTAACATTTGCTACAGCCAATTTACTGTTTTAATGTATTATTTCATAAAACCACAGTCAATTTGTACATTGAGAAATTGGGTGAATGGCACCAAATTTTTACGTAGTGCAAGACTATTCTTATCAATTTTCACCTTCTACTTAGCAATTCGGTGTAGGAAAATGCAAGAAGGAAAAAATTAGGTAATGCACTTTATCTATTTTTTAATTCCTGTGTACAATAAATCACACATAGTGAAGCATCTTCCTAAAGAGATAATTAAAATTGGAATTAAGAAGTATGAAGTGCCTCTTTGGAGCAGAAGTGAGAATAGCTGGAAAAACAGTGATTCATTAGTGTAATCCATAAGGGAAAGTGGAACAACAGGGGGGAAAAAAAGTCTCAACATCCTCTTCTGATATGAGACTTACAAAAAAATCTACTGACTAATGGTGGTTTGTTGGACAGATGGATGGAATTCACTTACTATATTTCTTGCAATTATTAAATGTCACAGTCATATATAAATAGTATGTATTTATTTTCCCTCCTGCTCCCTTTCCCTCATTCATAAGCTCCAGCCCACCTCCAGTTTTGACTATCTGAAACCAAAACTGCAATCCTGAAGTTCAGCTGCCGCTTTACACCAGATGCTCTTAAAACTCTATTTTTCACTGGTATTTCCCCAAGCCTCTGAAGTTTTGCTTCTTGGCATGACCAGACCCTCAAAGCTCTTGTGTCAACAAAAATGTAGACGTGAACATCCCACCTCTGGGATACTCTCCTGCTGTAGGAAATACAACTTGTGGCATTATTTTCCCTTTTCTGTTTGAGTGTGGATTAAAGAGAAACACTGGATTAATGGTCATGGATCAACTTCAATACCAGCTGGAGAGGATTTGGACTCTTTTTGCTACACCTATACTTGAAACTATCCTCCTTTTCACTCTTTGTTTCTGGTGAGCATCTTACTCTGTAGGAAGTATTTAAACCTTTTCAGGAAGCACAATTAGATGTTCATTGATGCCCCCACAGACCTTAGCTGGCTGGGTAAGTGTCCACAGGGAAAGAACAGGTTCATCCCTCAAGAGTGAGAGCTCTGCTTCTTCTGGAGCAGAGTGGGTGGATATCTTAACCCCACAGGTGAATATCTCAGCAGATTGAAGCAGAAAGCTGCTGTTCACTCAATCTTCACTTATTCCATGAGGGGCAGAGCAGGTTCAATGAGAGGGGTGGGAAGTCTCCTTTTCCCTACACAATAGTTGCAAGCCACTCACTAAGCTTTTCTTTACAATGAGATTTTTCTCACCACTTCCTTCTATTTTTTTTTCTTTAAAAGAAAAGCACATCTGCTGCTGTGATATTGAAAGGTAGCTCACAAAGACCTTCCTTTAGTAAATGGTTTGTGCTGTTGGTGCCTAGTGACAAAGAAAATTCTTCTATTTGAATACCAAAGTCCTGGAGAGTGATTAGATTTAAAAGGTAACCTATTTCCAGTGCAGGACCTAAACTAATCCAGTTGTAGAGCTGACAGGCAAAGAACTAGGCAGAAAAACTTAAAAGATTTTAAGTTTTTACTTACACTCTAATAAAGTGTAATTGAATTGTCTGACTGCTTTTACATAGCCAGAGAATGGTTCTCTGGAAACTGAGGGGAAAAAGCCCAACAAAACCAAAGACAATTGAAGAAAAAAGAGCAGGGGATCTGACAGTCCAAACCACAAGAAGCGAGAAATAAAGGTTGACAAAGGTGAATTAGAAAGTGCCTCTAGTTCAACAGAGAAATTCTTTCCACAGTTAAAATTAGTTCTCTATAACAAATTAGTAATTTGTTATAAAAAGAAAGTGAAGAAGTAAACCAAAGGAAGCCGGTTCTGACCTAATAACATCAAGAAGCAACACAAGGACCTGCAGTCCCCTGTGGTGAGTCGTAATGTTTGAAGTATCTCGCTTAATTATAGCTCTGCTAATTTGTGATAGTTGTTAAATAAATTTACTGTATCCTGTAGTCTTTGATAATGAAATACTGGTGAAATGGCATGAGGCTTTATTTTTGCTTCAGAGTCTCACAGTAAGCCAGAGCAGGCATTTGGCCACATGGCTGAGGATGCCCTGCTTGCTTTTGTTTAAGCTCTCTGTGGTGAACACATCAAAATGCTTCTCTCAGTTGGCAGCCCAAGCAGATTCCTCATGTGGGTAATGAAGGTGAAGTCCCCTAAAATTAGGGCTTCTAATAATGAGCATGATGGTACGTAAATCCTCATCTGCATCTGAGATTTCCTTCTCCAAGACAAGAACTGTTTTGCAGTAGTTGTGTACTAACTTTGGAGTCACTTTGGATACACCCTGGAGTCACACTTGATAGCAGCATTTGATTGCCAAGTAGCATAGGCTTAACCGTAGGAGTTATGAATGGGGAAGTGCAATTAGGTCATGGAGAAGAATTGTTCCCCCTGGTATCTCCTCATTTTAAACCAGATTCATTTAAGATGAAGCTATGCCTCATTGTTCTTTCGATAGTCTCAAGAGGCTCTGGCAGCTGGACTAAGCAGAAATTCATCCTGATGGTAACACAGTGATCAAAGCACTCTGGAATGGCTGCATGCTTACCAAATGCATTTCTACAAAGCATTATGTATGTTTTTTATAACCAGAATAAATATGCTGGCAACTGAAAACTGGAAGCCTGTTACTGGAAATTATTTTTGCAAACCCTACTTATCCAGGGGCAATAACACATTTTAACATCTGCTGTTACCTTCCTGAAGCGTATGGATTTAGCTATTACTAGGAACTTAATAAGCCCAGTGCCTTGATCAGCTGCTTTCCAAATCGCTTTATCATAGGAGGAATTGTTTAGGGAATTGCAGCCATGGTGTGTCATAATGCATTTAGCAAATGACAAATGCAAACATGTTGAAATGCATATGCAGAGAAGGAAAAAATGCATTTCCTGGGCTTGATACTCTTTGGACTGTGAAAACAGTCTAAAATCAAATAAAGACCTAGAAAGTATCCTGTATAAAACCCCACCAAAATCACTGTCTGTGGAAGCAGATGAAGTAGGTTGTTAGCAGAAATGGGCTGCGTTCATCAATACACTACAACTGTTTTACTGTGAGGGCAAGAAGCAGCAATCACAGTTAAATCAGTCTCATGGCTGATTTGCATTGTTTGACTGAGACAAAGCATCTCGAGCAGCAGAGTATTCCTTAAAAGTTCATATCTGTGCAGTGCCTTTCTCCTTGTTTTGTATTGTCCATCATGGAAGTCCCAGTTTTGCTCTTTCATAAATTATTCTCAAAACCAATGAACAAAGGCAAACAAAATCCACTTGATTCTTAAGCTGATCACTGTAGCTCTTACCTAAGAAAGACTTTCTGGGATTTTGGGCTTAGATGCTCCACAATGGTGCCCCAGTGCCACGTTAAGATAAGCCTTAGAAGACCCGTTTTGTTGTAAGGGAGTCTTGGTTCTCATGTTCTTGCATCCTATTCCTGCCCCTTGTTGTGGTTTTTCTCATGTTTTTTAGAACTGTTTTCTTCACCTCTCCTATGCTTTATCAGCCATTTTTAATGACTATATCAATAACAAGCAGAGATAATTTCATCTAGAGACTTTATCACATCCTCCATGGAATATTAGCTCATTTTATATTTCATCCACTTGCTGCAGACTTTAATATAATTTATGTTATCACTGAGTCACTTAAATGCAAATAAAAACATTCTGCACTATAAAGTCATCTTCTCCTCATGTACTTGCTTGGCAGCTCTTTTGGGGTGGGCATGGCAAAGAATCCTCCCTCTGATTATACAGAGTGTCTGCAATGCTATTGAGGAATCTCCTCTATGATAATTTTCAAAAAGAGTTGGTGAAGAAGGCATGCATTTTCATTTTCTCTCTTCCATTGCTGTCTGTATTCTAAAAACTTCCAGCTTAAGCTTCCAAACCTTGAAAATCTACTGCAGTCCTAGGGCAGAGATTCTACGCTGTTTTCTGTAAGGCCCTGACAGTACCTTACATCAGAACTGTGTCCTCTTACCTTTTCCTGCTCGTTGCAATGATTCTGACATCCAGCAGTCACAATGAGAATACTGTGCTGGCCTTTTCAAGAGGGAAGGAACGAGCACTGTCCTCTAAACCTCGACCAGTCCAGCTGCTGCTTTCATGATCAGTCCTGTTGGTTTGGGTAATCATCAGAGGAATAGATCGTTCAAAAGGGAGAAGGAAGATTGGCTCCAACCTGTTTAGTTTGCTCAGCGTGGTTGGGCTTGTGTCTCTTGGATAGGCACCTTCTGCATGATTCTGGGAGAAAAATCAATGACTTGTATGACTGCTGAAATATCGATCAACCAAGGCACAGCAAATGGATTTCATTGTATAAACTCCTAAAAATAACAGGATACAAGTCTGCCTATGAATTACAAAATAATGACGTATGTAATAATAAAAGTTGACTGCAATCCTGCAAGGATAACTGTGAAACAGCAGCTGTGGCATCTTATGCACACACTCATAGGAGAAGAGCGAGGCTGTGGCTCTAAGTATGTGCTGAAATAACTTCCAAATATTTACCAGTAAGTCTATGGTAGCATTTCATTAAAAGACTGTTGTGTTGTCCTTCTAAATAGAGCATTTAACTGTTATTTCAATTCCCTAAACAGCCACAGTTGCTGCTGATTTATGAAGACCAACTTGATTTCCTTTGTATAAGTAATTAGCAATCTGTTCCTAGATTACTGGATTTATACTTCATAGAGCTTATATTTCCAAATCCCTTTTTCTTTGGAAGATGCCAATGTATTGTAACTGCTTTAGCTGACTGTAACTGTGGTATCTGACCTTTTAGCCTTCCAAGTCTCTCCCTCACTGATGAGGAATGAGTGGTGTATGATGCTGGTGCTGGCTGGGGTTTCATCACGATACAGATGGAGGACATGTAGCAGGAAGAAGTCAAATGTTTCAAGAGGCAGGTGCAAAGCAAAGCTCTCTGTGAAATGTGTTAAGTGTTCTAATGAACTTGAATCTACATTAGTCCTCGCTAGCTTTTAGGTTCAAATAGGCAAATGGGTGTGAAATCACCTGAGATTAGGTTTTGAATATCCCTTTTTCACCACTGTAATTTTGGAGGTCGCAGGCTTTAGCAAAGGAAATTGAATCCTATAAAGCATTAAAACAAGAAGACAATGAAAAGAATTTAAATGGAACTATAAGGAAGTAATGATAAGTATCAAATCAAAATTGTTTATCTATTAGTCCTCAAAGACAGCAGGGAGGCAAAAAAATAAAGACCCTATCTCTTAGATATAGTGGTGGATTTAATTTAATTAGGAACAGACATTCTAATTGAGACAGTGGGAATTAATGTCTGAGTGCAAAGAATCAGGTTGGGGAAGAGACCTTTTCATGAATGAGTAACTGAGGCTTAGCCCATGACTCTGTGCATTGCTGAGAAAAAGGAGTTTGGGGACAACCTTCATTTTAGAGAAGCTCCAGGAAGACAAATACTTTGAAAATACATGCAGAAATTAACCTGTTGGAGGACATCAGTAGTCATGAATTCAAAGCCCACAATCTCACAGCCCTGACCGCCTTGTCCATCCTGAAGGTTATACTCTGCAGGATCATCAGGTCAGGTCCTGATTGAGTGTCTCTATTTCATGGTTAATCATTTAATCTGACATCTGCATGTTTGGCATGTGGGCTTGAGTGCTGGTATCTGTCAGTGGATGTCTGTTGGATGTTAGGAAAAGGTTCTTCACGGAAAGGGTGGTCGGGCACTGGAACAGGTGGGCCAGGAAAGTGGTGGAGTCACCAACCCTGGAAGGATTTAAAAGCCATCTAGATGTGGCACTTGGGGACATAGTTTCATGGTGGGTTTGGCAGTGCTGGATTAAGGGTTGGACTCAGTGATCTTAGAGGGCCCTTCCAACTTAAACACTCTCATGAATCTGTGATTGTCTCACACTTCCATGCTTTCTCCAGGAAATCCTCACTCCAGACCGTCCCAGCATTGTCTCTGTGACCATGCACCAGTGCCCATTTTCACTCTGTGGAGTTAAACTTCAAAACACACTGATGCGACATCTCTTCCTGTGGTATTAGAACCAAAGACATGGATCTCAATAACAGCATAACTGAGGGAAAGACAGAATTAACGAGCTCCAAGTGAACCACAGTTGCAGGTTTACCCAGCTGATCTAAAATATGTTATGACCCTTTGTCAAAGATAATGAATCTGTAACAATTGGATACATCTTCAGGTATGCTTATTGAGAGTGACAAGTGGCTATTGTGGGCAGAATGACTCAGTACACCCCTCAGACTCTTTATGCAGGAAATAATGTTTAGATTATGTGAGAAAGATACTTTAGCTCATGATGCAATTTGATCATTCGCTGAAAACATTGATTTTTAAAGAGGTTGAAACCAAACTAGAAGGTAAAATGCTTCAGTTACTTAAATACCAATAGCATAGGGTGATTATTGCAGCAATAGGGCACTGGTCTCCATAAAATAATCTTTTGCCAGGAGCTGAGAAATCCAGCTCTGCCATCACCACTATATGGATGGAGCCCAGTGTTCCTGAAGATGGCTGAACACCTGCCTGTCCACAGGGAGCAGTGAATTAATGCATCGCTTTGCTTTTCTTGGAATACAAAAATAGATATGTTGGAATACATCTATATTGATTTTTGCATATGTTGTGTTCCTATGCAGCCAAGAAATGTAGCAATTGGAACCTCTGTTGACATTTACATGTTAAAAATGTTTTTCTTGTCAAAGTTAGCAGCCCAAATAGCTCGTGGCAGAGCTGCATTCACAAGGGTGTCACAGGGACTGCATCCCAACACACTTTGACATTTAACTCAGTTGCAGAACCAGTGTAGATAACCCCTTCCCTTCTTAAATATGGGAATAATCCTGATAATAAAAAGGGTGTCTAATAAAAGGGAGGTTTTGCCAAAAAAAGTTCTCTCCCATTCCCCGTGATATAAATAATAAAATAAATATGGCATAATACTGCATTTCTGACTGTTTATTATTTATGCTGAAAGTTCCCTCCACAGATAAGCCTGGTTGTCTTTTGTCAGTGGCTCTTGGAACTTTGGAATGGAACAGTTGTGAGTATGCACATTTTACATTTGGTGTGTAGAAAATGAGGCACCGAACTGATGAGGGAGGCAAGATGTGTATTTAGCTTGATTAACAACCAGAACATATTGTCTCCACTTTCTGCTTTGTCTCAAGTTTTTAGTGTGACTCTTGTACAGTTTTTTTCTCCCTGTGCAGGCCATACTTCATGGTCAAAAATGGGCACAGTGGGCTTGATTTCTTTCACTCTTTTGTTACTTAAAATATGATGCCTTGTTATAACATTTGCTGCAATGAAGGTACAGTGTTAATTTCTGTCACAAGGTAAATCCCAAGTATCTTTTGTCTGATGTGGGAAATGTGGCATAAAGTGGTGAATTATGTTCTCTTTCAGACCACCACACTGCAACTACAACTCTACTCTTACTCCACCTTTAGTCCCTCTCCTAAAATCCTTAGAAAGGTTTACCTTGGAAGCTGGCAGGAAGAGTAATATGAAGAATGGACTATTAGAGCTTCAAATTAGGGATAGCATAAAGCATATTGAATTCTTTCATAGCAGCACATTAGTAAAGAGTCAATTATTAACACTGCTACTTGATTTATTCCAACATTTTGAATGTATTACAGGTCAATGTATTTAAGGGTTTTTTTAAAAATTATTATTTCAAGTGGAAATTAGGTTCTCAGAGGGTAAGTAGATTATAATAGATCCCGGCTCCTGGGCCCATCCTACTGCTATGTCAGTAGGATTTATTGTAACTCATACCTTCAGAGAATAAGAATTAAGTGTAATTTTCACTTTTAGCTAATGAGATTATATGCTGTTCAATAGGTATTTTCGGTGTGATTTGATAGTGTATTCTTAGTGAGAGATTCAGGCTTTGGCTTCATCAGTATGGTTTCTTAATTTCTGATCACTTCTTTTTGTGCTTTTCCAATTTGAGCTCACATTCCAATTTTGGTATGCAAATTTATCATCAGATACAGTCTTAGTGCTTCACTTATAAGAATATTAAGCTGTGTAGGCCCAGTGAAAGCTCACTGAACAGCTGAATAAAGGCAGGCAGTTTGCAAAGTATAAATTTTATTTAAGAGTTAAAGAGGTGAATTATATCTTGTCCCTGGAAAGGTTCAAAAAACATTCAGATGTCGTGTTTGAGACATGAGTTAGTGGTGGATTTGACAGTGTTGGGTTGATGGCTGGATTTGATGATCCTAGAGATCTTTCCCAACCTAAACAATTCCATGATTCTGTGACATTATGATTCTATATGTCATAAAAGGGAGTGGAATGAGACAGCACCACTTGCACTGTTGGGGCAAAACTCAACGTATAAATGATCCTGAGAGTATCTAGAACATTACAGAATTCGTTGTTTCTTAAATAAAACTTTTGTAACCTTATAGGACTTTTATTCTCCTGATTTCATTAAGATGTAATGATGAAAGAATCTTGAATTAATTCAATTTATTAACTGATTTACTATTTACTCAGAAACTGAGCGAATATGCTTACTTATTGAACTATCTAATTTTGGTTTTTTTCTGAATTCAAGCAAACGCAAACCAAAGCAGTTGCAGAAGTTGCTGTATCCACTGTCAGAACATGATACGACCATTCAGGCAGAAGAAGGGATCAGATCATTTCTGTGTCGTGTTTAGGCATAAAGTGAGGAGAACGCAGCAGCAAAGAAAAATTACATTTAGAGTTTTTTCATCTGTGCATTACGAATCAATCTTGCTTTGCCGTAAGTCTGAAATTATTCTTCTTATTGCCACTGAGGACCAAAAAAAGTTGCTTTCTAACTTAGGTGCAAATAATTTTTTGATAAATAATGCCCCTCGCTGTGTAAGTGGTAAACCTCATTCTGGTTAGTTTTAGAAACAAAAGGTTTGTAAAAGATTTCTGGGTTGTTACTATGGCAGTAGGAGGAACTGGTCTGTTGCGGTGCCTCGGCCCACTGGTGGGCCGGGCGACATCCAGTGGGTGGATTTCCCCGCCCAAGACTCCGACCCTGAAGGCGGGTCTGAGGGCGGGACTGAGGTCTAGAGCCCCAGAAAGGGGCTCTCCTCCCTTTTCCCCAGAAAGTTCTTTGTTCCCTAACCCCTGATTGGTTTGTTCGAATATGTCTCCTCCTTCCCCTCTGGAAAATTCTGTATTCCTCGATTCACTATTGGTCTGTTTATGTATGTTCCTCCCCTACTCTTCCCTGATTTGTCAACCCTTGTTACCACCCCGAAATCCCATTGGTCTGTTATCCTGGATCCTCCCCTGTTAAAAAGCGGTGCACAGAGGGCTCTCTGCTCCTGTGCGGTGCTTCCCCCTTCGGCTTGAGCCCACGCTGTGGGTAATAAAGCTGGACTGTGAACACCGAACCGGAGTCCCTCTCTCTCCTTTGCCGCTCTCCCTTTGCCTCCACGACGCCCTTGCTGCAGCCTGCCATCGGGGAAGCCACTGCAAGCGCCCCCCCTGCAGACAGGGGTTGGCTTGACTCCGCTTAGACCGGAGACGCCGCCACCCCGTGTCGTCTGCCTGGCCACCGGGCGGCCAGCAGCTGCGACACTGCTCCCTGCTTGGAATAGGGGTACAGAGAGAAGTAGAAAATGTCTTATAGTAATGCCAGTTCTCCAAGAGACCTCAGCTGGAAATACTGATGAGTTGCTTTGTGTTTGTGTGAGGATGTTTTTTTTGGGGAAACAGGCAGATATTGAAGATACGGGTAGAAATAGTTTGATTTTAGTTTTTTTCCCCTTTGACTGATGATTCCCCATGAAAGCTTTGGTATGGTGACATTTATGAACTTTGAACCACTCCCCACAATGCGCTATCTTTTTAAAATTTGTTTATACTTTCAAGCAGAGACTTTCCCTGACAGTTTTCCCAGATACAGATATATTATTACAAAAATAACCCAGATATTCTTGCAGAAGCATTTAGAGTTCACCAGTCAGAAAAACGTTAGAACTGGAAATATCTTCCCACTGGTTTGTTTTGTCCCAATACCTGTTTGGTCAGTGTCTGACAATGTTCATGGTCCAAGAAACCACAGTATAGGAAGACTTAAAAATCTTCTACCTGTTAATTGTAATGTATAAAGGAGAAATTGATTTTTCTCCACAGTTATAAATAATTTTCAGAAAGCTGAAAAGGCTATTTTGAGAATCAGTATGAAATATTCCAACAATCTGTAAGTTGGGGTTTTTTTAGAAGTAAATATAGACCTGCCAAATAACAGGGGTTCTTTGTCTTCAATTATGATAAAAGTTCCAACACTGAAGAATCAAACTTATCTATTTTCCTGAATCAAAACCTGAATTAAAGAGAAAATAAGGAAATTACTGCAAATATATAGCAGAGAACAATTTCCTCATGATAGATTTAATTGAATTTGGTCTCTGGTACCATATTGTATCACCAGTATCATACTGTCTCAATTTAGGAAGAAATGAGATCTTCCTTTAGAATTTCAGATCCTGCCTTTGCAATTTAATTTTGGCCCTAGTATAGAATTGCATGAAATCTCGGAATTTAAAAAATCCACCTTCTTTATCAGCTTAAACTACCATTATCCTACGGTTACTTGAGGTAGTGCACTTTTCTTTACCATGGATTCTTGAAAAGGAAGAAGGAAATCTATTGATTCTGATAAAATAGGAAAGTTTCTCGTGTTACTGGGTTTGAGCCCTACTAAAACTGTAGGCTAGATCCTCATCTGGTATCATGTAAAATTAACTTCAAAGGAGAAGGAAATCTTAAATTGCATCAGGTAAGGATCTCCCTTCAGGATAAGAGTAGTATCTTACAAGCATCCAGGACACTTCAGTTTAAATATTGCATTGTGCTGCAAATGGAAATTCCATCATATAAGTGGGAGCTGTGAAAGAAAAGGTAGGTTGATACTTGACAATTTTACAAATTATTTAAATAATTATTTGTTGCTGGGGAAGTTAATGTTGGGATTGTTTGGTGAATAAAGTGGTTTCTTATGTTGTTAGTGGCTTGTGTCACAGTTGTCAGCTCAAGAAAAGAGCTGGGGTAATGGTGGTGTTCTTATTATCAATACTTACTATTTATTAAGACTGTCACTGCAAGTGGTGCATAAAAAATACAAGGCAGGGCAGGTTTTTCCTGTTAAGACTTGGATGAACTCATTAAATAAATCCTGGCTGAGCCAGAAATTGAAAATAAGAAAGGGAAATGGAAAAAGAGAGGTCAGGAATAGTCAATAAAATGGTTTATTCAGAGTCTAAGTAGTAGATATGGACAGGTGAAGAAGCTCTACGTGGGACTGAATGGGGGCTGATAAAATCCCAGGTGATGAAGAGGAGAAAGGAAGAAACAGAGATGCTAAACCAGGGTAGAGATGCTTCTTTACTGTGTCCTGAATTGGCTGAAGTGTTACAATATGATTTCCTTATTAGCTATAAACAACAAAAAAATCATCGCTTAAGTTTACAGGATCAGAGAAAAAATAAAAATACTTCCACTGATGTCTGATGGAAAAAAGAATTAGAGTCATAATTCATCTCCCTATTGGTGGCGTTTTACCTTTTTTTATTGGTTTATTTCCTACAGATAATATTCAGACTGAACTCTCAGATTCATCAGCTGAAAGCTTTTGGGAACCAAGTTTCCCAGAAGCTTTGTTTGGAGTAATCATCAGACTCTATTAACAGAACTCTTTCATAATGAATTCCTGCACCCCATGTAATTTCGAGTTGATTTTCATGGAGAAACTGTTCTTGAAAAAGACTGTGAAATGAAAATCTTATTGTTATTCTGAAACAATTTCTGAATGATGATAGCTTTATTAAATAGGTTTAATGCAAATTAACTAAAATCAAGTATTCTTGAACTTGCGTGACTGTATAAAGCCATGTATGTGCAATTCTGAAATAACATCACTTGTCATATTCCTTATGAAGATAAATCTTGTGTATAGAAGTATGACAGGGCATCAGAACAATTATAATTATTAGAATATCTTTTCTATTGTCCTGAAAAAAAAAATGCCAGTCGTTTAGAATATAATAATTACTTCTAACTGCACAGTGGTCTGAAAATTTTGACTGCTGGGCTCCACTCCCCTCCCAGAGGTGGGAAGATGCTGCCAGAATTCAGGCTGTTTAGAGAAAGCAGGTTTAGAAGAGAGGGTTGGCCAGAGCCTATTTGAAGGTGATTTTGAGTTCCTTTTGAAAAGGCCCCAGGGAAGCTCGCAGAGGACTTTAAATAATTCACATGGCAAAAATGCATCCAGAGAGCTTGAAGTCAATAAAGCCTCCAGCTCTTTATAGTACTTTATGACTGAGTCCTAGTAGATTAATTCAAGCTCTCAGAGGCAAAGACACCATATTCTCAAAGTGCTTGGGTGCAAATGTGAGATACCATATGGGACTTAGCCCCGAGAGGGAGGACACAATAAACCCACAGTCAAAAAGCTGAAATAACAAAAAAAGCATAAATAACGCTTTTGGTCCCCTGCATTTCATGAGCCCACATTTCTGATGTGAATAATTCTGAGTAGGAAAATTGGGATAGAGTAGAAATCTGTGTGGGATGGAAGATAAATTTAGGTCTGTAACAAGGGACAGTTTGAGTTATGAGCCCAGTGTATCAGCTGTTAAAGACATTTTTCTTTGCTGCTCAAAATGCAGAAGTTTCAAAATTTTTTCCACCCAACAGTATTTCTTTCACTTTCTGTGTATATTATGGGTTTCTTAAAAGGAAAAATTCTGCAAGTAATGTAAAAAGCTATAAACAGAGCACATGACTGGTTTCCTACAGCCTATATTCAAGGAAAATGAAGCCCGGCTCTGACCAAGCAGTTATTTTATATTAAAAATATAACACTTCAGCAGATGCAAGGAATGTACAAGATAAATCTGTTCACATAATTGAAAAGTATTTCTCTTGTTTGGGTTAAAGTTAATATCCAATTTTGTTCACTTTAACAAGCTTGTCCAAATTCACTAAGAAAAGATGGAAATTTATGACTTATTAAAAATCTAATCAGAAGATATGGAGCCTCTTTATCCGTGGTTTCACCATTTTATCTGCACAGTGTAGCCCAACGTGGCAGTTTGATGCTGGTTAGGCGCTAGGCACAACAAAACACTATTCACTTACTTGCTTCTGCTATAGCTGAGCAGAGGAGGGGAACTAAAATTTCATTTTCTTAAGGTGAAATAAGAACTATTGAGGGAAAAGGAAAACTTCAAGGCAAAACAGGTTGAAACTTAAACAGTACAAAGAAGATTTATTACTAGCAGAATTAAAAGTAAAAAGAATAATGAAAAACCAAAGCAAACTTTCAAAACACCTTTCTCTTCCTGTACCTCCCTCTTTCCACCAAACCGCGCAAGGGAAACAAACATGGGGTTTTGGTAAGGATTTAATTTCTTAAGAGTCTTTATGTCTAAGGAAAAGAGTTTCTCCTGCTGTGCCGTGGGATCCGTTCCACAGGAGACAGCTCTCTACAAACTTTCTCTAGCGTGGTTTCAGACTTCACAAACAACAGCCCCGCCCGAATCTGCTGCAGTGAAAATCTCTCCCATGGGTCTCGCAGTCTTTCCACAACTGCCAGCGTGGGTCATCATGGTTCATGGGGTTTTAGTCATTTAAGGATGAGCTATTCCAACCTGAAAGCAAAGGCTCTCTTCTTCAATCTCTAAAAGCATTTAGCATCGATGCACTCTGGAGTGAGCACTCTTTCTCACGGGCTGTGCGTGGATCTCTGCACTCCCCCATGCACTTCAATGAATTATAGAGAAACAGTTTGTTGTATTAGAGTCCTTACGACAGCTTGCAGGAGAATCTCAGCTCCGGTGTTTGGAGCACCTCCGCCCTCTCCCTTCTCCCCACGGAGCTTGGTGCTGCCTTTTTTCTTCTTCCTCATGTGACCTCACTTTTCCTTTCTTTCTGACTTGGAAGAAAGTGTCTCCAAGTTGCTGCTGAGAAATTGATCTTGTCTGGGCATCTGCATGGTGGTTTTTTTGCCCGGTTCAGTGCGAGCCGTGCAGGCTGTGTGGAAGGGCTGCTAGCCCCGTGCGGCCCCAGAGGCCCGCGCCGTGCTGGTCCCAGAGGCCCGCGCTACGTAGCCCCAGCTGCATGGCTGCTCACAGCTGCTCACAGCTGCTCACAGCTGCTCACAGCTGGTCACGGCTTTTCTCGGCTGTTCTTAGCATTTCTCGGCTCTTCTTGGCTTTTCTCAGCTGTTCTCGGCTTTTCTTGGCTGTTCACAGCTGCTCACAGCTGTTCTCGGCTGTTCTCGGCTGTTCTTGGCTGTTCTCAGCTGTTCTCGGCTGTTCTCGGCTGTTCACAGCTGCTCATGGCTGTTCATGGCTGCTCACGGCTGTTCTCGGCTGTTCATGGTGGTTCTCGGCTGTTCACGGCTGTTCTCGGCTGTTCTCGGCTGTTCTCAGCTGCTCACGGCTGTTCTCAGCTGTTCTCGGCTGTTCTCGGCTGTTCTCGGCTGTTCTCAGCTGTTCTTGGCTGTTCACGGCTGCTCACGGCTGTTCTTGGCTGTTCTCGGCTGTTCTCGGCTGTTCTCGGCTGTTCTTGGCTGCTCATGGCTGTTTGTGGCTCCAGGGTGGTTCTCCCAGAGGCCCAGCCTCAGCCGCTGCACCAGGAGGCCCCAGCAGCCTGCTCTGGGACAGGGCCTGGGGGACCTTCCCCTTGCCCACCCCTTGGCGGGGAAGCAGGAAAAAGAAACTTTTTTGAGGTTCCATCTTTCTTAAAATACGTCATTACAGAGGGGTTTCCAGCTTGTTCAATTGGCGTAGGAACCCGGCCATCCACCACTGGCTCTGTGCAGATCACAGAAGTTTCGAGCAGCTGTTTTTTCCTCTTTTTGTCTTTTTCCTCTGCCCCTACAAACCAAGTTTTTGCTAAACTAGCACATGCAATTGGAAACACTGGATGTCTGAACATGGATTAAAGGCTTTTTCCCTACCACTGGTTATGTCAGTCATCCAATGACCTCCAAATTTTGGGAGGAAGGAAAAAACCTCAAGACAGCATCAGGAATTAGGGTATGGAAAATGGGATCATTGCTTGTCACTTACTATGTTGTGTTCTGATAGAGAATTTCTTAAGAGATTGTTCTGGTTTGAAGTGGAGATGGAACTAGAAATGTATAAGGTGTGGTTTCCTGAAAAAACCAAAACACAACCAAAAAAACCAATCACCCCCCAAAAAAACCCCAAAATCCAAGTAAACACAGTGATTTGACCTCTACCCTTCTTGGTTTGAGCCCTAGTCCCCCCAAAGGTGGCATCTTCTAGGAAGAAATTACAGAAAAATTCCCTTTCAAAGGAATTCCCTTTCCTGATACAGTGAAATAGCCTCAGTGCTGTTTCTTATACAGCTGGGAAGATTTGCTACCAAGTTAGCAAAGAAATATATGCTCAAACCTAACATGTCCAGTACAGAACCAGTGTCCTGTAGAACATAGATGTTCCATAAAAAGATACAAGAATTTCACACTGAGCAGAAGTGTAATGATCTGTTTTTTACATTGTGTCTTCTGTTAAACTCTAATATTCACCTATATTAAAACTAAACCTTTCAGAACTTATTGCCATTAACTGCTGTAACTCTACACAATTTTTGTAGTCTTGCTGGTGTCCAGTCTTACAAATGTCCAGTCTTTATTTCAGCCTGTTAAACTTAAGAGATTTTGTTAGGCTGTCAGCAATGCTCTGACACTGATGCTCTGTGTGGGTTAGAGCTGAGGTGGGCTCCCTCTCGTGCTTGTAGAAAGTCCCACACTTTATCTTTCAAGTGACTGTTATCCATCACCCTCTTCATAAATCCTTTCAATAATTGGAGTCCCTTTTAATAATAGGTTTTTTTGGTTTTTTTCACCAGCTTTTACTATCCTTGTGTCTTGTGTGCTGGTTCACTACTGACAGGGTAGAGAACGGAAAGTGTGAGAACAAGAAATGGAATTTCATTTCGCTTCCCATTGAGCAGTGCCAGGGAGAGGTTGGAAGTGAAAGAATCACGACTGCCAGAAGCCCCACAATCTTCTTCTTCTGTCCTGAAACTTCAGTGTGAGTGCAACATATTGATGGGTCAGGTCCTCAGCTCAACTGCCAGCAGAGGGTACGAAAGCTGGGAGATGGCATGTTCAGAAGTTGTCACTGGGACTGAGAGACTCCTCTGTCTGTTTGGCTCCATCCATCCACCCACCCACCCTCCCAGCCAGCCATTCCCATCTCCTTCTGCTGCCAGCAGCTGCTGGAGTGAGTCACAGCCTGTTTCCCCCTTGAAGGCACAGCTCTGTCAATGAAGGGATGCAGGGAGCACTCTTGGCACAGAGGTCTTTAATGGCTGATGTAGGCAAAACCCAACTCAAAGCAGAATGAAGTGCAGATATCACTAAGAGCATCCACAAGTGGCACTTCCCACAGAGGAGAGGCTGCTGGGGGAAGAGGATAGGATTTGGTGTAAAGTTGGGAGGATATCAAGTCAATTTGCTCCCTTTTGGGAGTGACAGCAAACACCATGACTCAGGGGTTGGCAGGATTGTGGGAATGAAAATGGGCTACCTTTGGCTCCATCTGTGGTGGACTCTGACACAGCATCTGGCGCTGCTCCTCACAGTCTGGAAAGCTTGACTGATGTGGGTAGAAAGATGAAAGTTAAAAATATCCAGGCTATCCATGAATTTCCCAGAAAACCTATTACACTGCAGTATAGAGAGAAAAGGAGTCAGGAGATACCAAAAAATGAGTGTTTAAATGGCAGCAGATGGATAGTTTTGACCAAGGCATATTAGGTCAAGTATAGAGAGAGCAGTTTCTATAAATGTGGTCATTTAAATCTCTCCCTAGTCAAGAGACCTGTAAACAAACAAGACAGAGAAGGCTAAAACAGGCCAGTCATGTCTGAATTCTCAGGCATGAAATCTAAGCTGGAAATCCTTTATGTGTGAAAAAGAACCCCAAATTGCCTGTCAAGAGCAAGCCTGTGTGCATTGTTGCCAACACCATACTCAGAAAGGAAATCTGATGGAGCTGGTGATTGCTAAAAATCAGAATGCAAGGAAAATTGCTGGGTTCAGTGTTAGATGCTCGTAAATCACAGACCACTGAGAGTTACAGGACTCTAAATACTAATTCATTAAAGTTGTATGTAATGAAATTGCTGGGCAGGAATTTATTATAGACTCCCTATTCTCAATAAGGAATGACCTCAACTATATCAAAAATTGTCTCACTGAGCAACTTTAGGCTGAGGAGTTTTAATTTGACATAGTGACAAAACCCACTTAGATTTCAAAACATTGGAAATACAGCAAAATCTGTAGCAGGGGAACATTTTATATTCTTAGTAAAAATTTAATCACTAATTTAAAATACAGCAACTCTGCAACTAACCCATGATTATTGCCTGCTCAGGTTTGTTCTGTGCAAAGAATCCATGGCCAACAATAAAATGTGGGAATGCTACAAATGAAACTAAGGAAGTGGGGAACTACAACAGGTATTTTCATTAAAAACTATGATACAGGACATTTTAATACCATATTTGCCTTTCCCCAAGTCTGGAGTTCATAGGAAGGGGAACACTGCTTGTGTTTGTGGATAAAATTAAGACAACTGATGGGGCAGCAGCTTCTGTCAGATGCAAATGAACTGCAAATGGTGATGGCAAGGGTTGCTTATTGATCAGTTTGGGAAGGGGGAGAACCTGTCCAGGCAAAGCTTGAGAAGTGGAAGAGGGAAAACAGCTGGTGCTGCTCATGTAGGGAGAGTGGAGAGCTGGTCACTGATGACAGGCACCTGCTGATGCCACCCTAAACAGTGTGAAAAGGAAGAATAGGCTGCAGATCCCTCATCCTGTGCCATCTACAGGCTGCCTATCCCCGCTGTAAAAGATGGTCGAGCTTTCCTGGTCTTCAAGATGGAAAGAAAACCAGCAAAACTCAATAAATGATCAAACCAAGGTAATGTATCATGAGCATTAAGGGAGTTGGCCAAAGGGCCCTCTGGACCATGAATGTTTGTTAGTAACCAAGTCTCAGTTCCAGAGTTTGGAAGATTACTAATTTCAGTATTGAAAAGGGCTAAAATGAATTATATGGGGAAATATACTACATCCCTCAGTTGATTTATTCTAGATAAAGTAGCATAACTAGTAAAATATGGAGGCAGACACCAGCAGCAAAGGACTAGGAGAAAAAAACTCATAAGATTAATGTCAGCATAGCTTCAAAGAAGTTTTTGTAAAGCAAGAGCATGCTTTATTTGACAGAATTTCAGGTCTAGCCAAAAAGGTCTGTTTGTGATAGAGAAACATTGACTTTCTCAGAGAATTTGATGTATGACTGGCTGTCATTTGGATAAAAGAAACTTTCCATACATAGAATGAACAAAGAACATTAGGTGGATTAATAACTTTGTAACAGACAGATCTCAAATTAAGTTCTTAATCAGGAGATGTCGTTAAAGAAATTATTCCTCATGAGTTCCAGTCCTATATCCAACAACTTAGATCTTGTCAAACTGTGAGCACAGCAGACAGATTGTTGGGGTATAAACAATGTTGGCATGATCTGACATGCCTGGAAAAATGGTCACAGTTCACCAGAATATATTCTGATATATTTTGGATGCAGTGATACATTTGGAAATACAGAACTCAGTTTTTTCTGCAGGATAGGGAAGTCTCCTGGAGTGCAGGGATGTAGAGAAGATTTAAGAGTTGCCCCAAACAGTCCTCTCATTTTTCATTTCAGCAACAGACTGCAAAAATTGATTTTTCAACAACAGACTGCAACAGCTCTCCTTCTGTGTTTTGTTTTGATTTTGTTTTGTTTTGTACTCAGGAGAAATTTTCAGTTATCAATGAGCTCTTGAGACCTTGGGGTTAACTACCCAGATAACATTTCAAAAAGCTTTTGTGCATTGGTTCTTTAGATTGTCTTAGCATTGAAAAAGTCTCAAAAGGAACTTCTTTTCAAAATTAGTTCTCCCCCATTCTATTCTGTTGTGCTTTGTGGTGTTTTATTAAATTAGTTACCTGTGTGTAAGAGAGAGGAAGGGAAGACTGGCTTGAGAACATTTTACAGCTGAAGTGAAGCCCCACTGAATTATTTTCCTGTGTTACTCTTTATGCAAAATGGGGCTGATGAAGAGACAGCAATTTGGCAGCCTCTTACAGCAGTCTATACCAACCATACTGAAGTAATGATCAGTTAAATTGCGTGAATTATGCTTTTCTTTCCACAGACAGATGACTGCATTATTCTTTACCATGCATAAAAAATAACCTACATACTCATTTCAAAGGAGAAGAGAAGAGAAAAGGAGAAGAAAAAGAAAAGAAACCTGTATGTTGTGCAAAGAGAAATGGTCCTGACTGTCAGAAAAATCAAACAGGAGGCACCAAGCATAGCTAAATCCCAGGCAGATGTGAGAGCTTTTTGGCTGGCAGGTGAGCTTGACTCATACCTACTTCCTAATGGAAATGGTATTTATACTTTATCAGTCCCTTCAGGTGTTCTGGTAGACTTATTACAATAATTCTACCATTATAATAAATTTGGTGAAATCCTATTGAGTCCCATCTTTCTTGCTGAGAGATGCAGAATGGGGTAGTTATTGCTGAGTGGTGAGCTACCAACTGGATTTCTGTTATACTTAGAAGGATTTTTTTTCCTCTGCTCCTGTATTTTCACATTAAGGCTGACAGGTATTCAGCTTGCAAACCTGTGGGAGTGAAATGGTTTTTGTTTATGCCTTTAATCCATAAAGGATATCTAAACAGATATCCCAATGGGAACGCTACTACTAAGATATCCTGAAAAGACAAGAACTTCCAAAGGTGTTTTGCAGTTATAACCTGCCACTGCCACTTTTAATTGCTTCTGTTCAGCATCATGAGGAAGATCCTCCAGTGAAACCACGTCAGGACCTATGAATATGGCAATTCTTTAAGCCTGTGCTCATCTAATAAAGCAATGCTGCTCTCATGCGGGCACAGATCTGAAGCACCTTTATTGATTGCAAGTGCTCCAAATTTAAGCTTGGACACCTGATCCTCATTTCACTAATGCTGGAACACTACAGGCAATTTCTCTTTTAAATTTCTTTCTGTTTGAGGGATTTGGGTTTTTATCTGGCTGATTTCAGTGGCAGTGATTTACGTCACACAGCAGGTAACAGGTATCGATACTAGAACAGAACCAATAAAAATCAGTGGAGCTTTGATTTCAAACCAGGTCTGTCAACACAGAAGCCATAGCTCAATAAAGAGAGAGAAAGAAGGAAAGAAAGAGAGAAAGAAAGCTGCCAAGAAGCTTAAACATTTGTTGATATTTACAAAAAAACTGGAGAGGGTAATGCTTCAATATTGTGTACAGTTTCACCCGATTTTGCCAATATCTTTGAGCTTAATTCAGTGCTTAACTCTATTTCTTTGACAATGCAATCCTGTAGGAAATAATGAGATTGCAACAGGTGAATTGGATGTTCATAGCAAGCACTTTTTATCCTGTTACTGTATTTCAAAATGACCAGTGTCAACCTACTGCACTTGTCTTTGCTACTCGATGCAGAATGCTAATTAAGGATGCTGGCTTATCTTTTCCTAACTGTTTCTTTGTTCAAAAATTGAAACCAGTGCTAATTAGACTAGCTATATAAAAACAAGTTTCCGACTGGTTTGCTTACAGCTCCATTTACTCCCTATACAGAGAACTCTTTCTTGCCTTGATTATAGCATGTGCATAAATGTGGCTTTGCTTCAAAATAATTGTTCTAATGGCAAAAATCTCCAGTAATTCCCAGAGATTCCCTTGTGTGCAGAGCTCTGTATGTTCAGCCCAAACATGGAGATGTGGCTGTACATATATCTAAGTGGATGTTTAGCTTTTTGCCTTTTTTTTTTAAAGACCCAAACCTTGCTTAGGGAGACTGTGCTGGTTCAGTTTTTTATTCAGCTTCTTGCCAGAGGCAGATCAGGGCTGGAAGCTGTTTTTAAATATTTCCCCTGAGCATCCTGTTTTCAACAGGGTGAAGATTGAACATGCTGAGGAAAACTTTCTTCTTCCCTTCTCCTCATCCTGTAAGGCTGGGGCAATATTAAGAGTCTTATTTTATTTATTCTTTAGAAAATTAAGTGGTGGACATGCCTGACCCAGCTGATGGGTTTAGAAGTCTGAGAGGCAAAGCTGCTCTCTGAGAGTGGTGCTGCAGCTCTCCTGGTGTCAGAGTTACACTGGGCTACAGCTGGGGAATGCGAGGTGGAGATTAGAGCAAGCTAAGAGAGCAGAAAGTGCACAAAGGAGAGAGAGAAAACATGAAAAGCAAGAGGAATTGTTTTTTCTATAGCCTCATTCAGCCTCTGGGGGTGACTCTGCACTGCTGTCTCCATTGACATCTCCATTGGCAGCCAGGCCCCCATGTTGGACCACTGAACTTGTTGCTTCAGGCAGGTGAACTCCACCTGAACTCTCTCCTAATGCCTCTGTTGCCTCCCCTGTCACCAGCTGGGAGGCAGCAGGAGTTGCAATTCCCTCCCTGAACAAGGATGAAGTGAAGGTGCAGCAGCACAAGGAGCATGGTGGGCTCAGTTGAGATTCCAGACCAACCACAGCTCATTTCCATCGGCACCTGCCCAAGGGCCACGCTGGATTTTGAGGATCAGAGTATCCTTTGAGGATACTGATGATAAATGCAAGAGGTTTGGCAAATTGGTTGTATGACTCATGCTTTCCCCCTACCTCCTTCCCTTCCTCTCAGTGAGAGTCCTTATCACAACCACTTAACATTTTAGGGTTATTTTCTGGGAGGTTTGGCAGTCAGTGTTGGTAGTCCTCAAGCCTTTCATTATTAAATGCTCTTTTGTAATATTGGGCGGATTTTTAAGCACCAGATCTGACATTCTTTCATTTTTTTCCTCCAGGTTTGTTGCCTGAACTTGACATTTTCTTTAAGCTTTGCTTTTCTTACTCCAATTCTCCCTACAAATAAATTCGTTTGGAACATGTTTAATGTTTTTATTATTCACTGGATACCAGCTGCTTTATAAACTCTAGCTTCTGGCACTATCCTGCTTTTACAGAGCCCTTTTCATCACCTATCTAACACTACAATTTAATTGGTTTCCAGCTCACTGCACATCCCTCTCCCTCACAAGCACAGACACAAGGCACTGACACACACGCACACATTTCCCTCCCTTCTCAGGCTGCAGACCGAATATAAGAAATCCAAGCCTGCTGCAAAGCTGAGCCTGAAAGAGCCAGTGGACCTGGTACTGATGGGGATATTGATTTTCTACAACTTCCAGGGAGGTAGCAACAAACATTTTATCATCGACTGGACTGTGTGTTCTTCTTAAGTCCCTGCTGCACGCTGCAGTTCAGATAGGGCTCTCTGCTCAGCGTGGGGCTGCAGATTGCCTCTTCATTTTTGGAATTCAGACTCTTACCTGGAGTCTGAAGAGTAATGGCTGCTTTCTGCTGGAAACGCAACAGAGAGTTTGAAAGATACATTTTGTCACAGTTCTTACTTGGAATCCACTCTTGTACTACATGATTTTATTTGTAATCTTTAGTGTAGTTATCCTCAGAATTCACGGGGCATAGGACATCACCTTAATCCTCCAATTTCCAGTTAAAACAAAAATACCTTAAAGGTACACAAGCTTCTAATTCCAGTGGGAAACCCCACTTAGATTTAAACTTTAAAATCTGGGATTAAATTATATGTTCAGGGGCAAAATAGCAGCCTGTAGCTATAAGCTCAAAGCTACAGCTGACAAATCCTATTTTGAGTTTTCTGCCTGGTCAGTGTCTTAAAGCTGCGTTTCTACAGCACAGATAATTTCTAAAGAAATTACCTTAAAATAATTTCTGTCATTAAACTCTTAGATTTTCCCACATATGCTGGATCCTCACCCTGTTATTGTTGAAATGTTTTTAGATGTTAGCAGTGAGGAATCTGGAACAGAGACTGGGAAGGTTGTTTTGTCCCTTTGCAGTACTATGATTTTGCCCAAGCCCCTTCAACATCTGCCCTTCTCCTTCTCCTCCCATGTGTAATCACTCGTGGAGTTTAAACGGCTTGGTGCTTCCCTCTCCTGTTTCTCATCTTATTTTTACACTATGTGTCCTGGGGCTCATCGCTCCATAGTGGGATATCTGCATTATTCTGCAGGCCCTGGGTGCTGCTCTGTCATTATCCTGATGGCTGGGATATTCACAGGTGACTGATCCTGGCTGGGTCTGAGCATGACAGAAACTTGTAGGTTATTCCTGATATTTGCACTCTTTCAAGGTGATGACTTATTCCTTTCTAAACCAGTAAATCACATCTGGAGCATCTGGGTTTTGCTCAGTCCTCTTCCTCTCTCCTCCTGGCTCCCACAGCACCTTTGGTTTCTTGGAAGCCCAAGGATGTTTTATGATCCCAGGAGACAGACAGGTCACAGTGTTGCTGGCAGCACATCCCCCAGCTCAGACAGTTTGGGTGCTGAGGTTTGTGCCACTTTCCCAGCCTCAGCATGAGCTCAGCACCTTTATTCTCTTGAATAAAGAACATGCCACAGCAGTTAAATCCCAGTGATGAAAGACTCAGTATTACTTGAAAGGCTCTGCTGCCAGGGCTGAAAAACCTTTTCTCACCTATTTTGCATGGGTTGGAATCCTGTCCCTGCTCTACTTCAGTGTGGTTCTGAACATGACCAAAAGCTCCTTGGATCACGTACCATTTTTTTGCATGCTGGCAAAAATATCAGATTATTGAGGTTTGGTTTCTTTGTTGTTGTTTATCTTTTTATGTAATGTTGGTTGTTGATTGGGAAGATAGTATCACTATGGCTGGAAAAGATCTTTAAAATCAAGTCCAAGATGGGCTAGATGGACCAGAAGCTGCAGGACATGTAGGTTTTCTCTTCTTGTACCTTTCTTGCAGAGATGAATGGAATTTCTGCCTCCTGATTTCATATTTGCCTTAGCAAATTCAGAATATAAATATAAGCCCTCACTTCCTCAAGTCACTGGCATGGGTGAGTCAGCAATCCTAGGTGTTTTAATTGGGCAACTGAATCAAACTTGGGTGATCTGAAATGAATAGCAAAAGATCTTGCAGGTATTGGCCTGTATCTATAATAAATATTCACAAAGACTTGGAGTTTAGAAAGGACCACATTTTCTTGCTTACGTCCAGTTTTCTTTCTGATGGAGGATAAGAAATTTCTTCAGATGTATATAGAGAAGAGGGAGGCACCATCCACATAAGAAATAATTCATTTCCTTCCTTCTAGAGAGCAGTGTGGGGCAGTCAGAGGATGTGTGGGTTAAAGGAAGACGGTTTCTGCCGAGTGCTTGGCCAGAAAACAGTGACAATTAGAAGTAAATGCTTTATTTTGCAAGCCAAATATTAGCACATTTATTACTTTCCAAAGTTATAATGCAAAGGCTGCAATAGTTGCTACTAATAAATATATTAAAATTAATGGGGCATGATGCCTATTACCTTAATAATAATTTTTGGTGTCAGACTCCATCTATGTTTCTTTTATGCATTGAAGTTCACACCCTTGTTTAGTGATAGCCTAAACTGGAAATTAAATCTTTTGCCAGGAGATGAATTTACTCTGAGAGGTGGCTGCATTAGGCCTGATTTATTTTAATAAACACACGGAACAATAGGTGAGAACAAACATTTTTTGTAGCAAATGTAATTACCTAGCAGAGTTTGTCATGGAGAGAAGTTGCGTTTCATTTAAGGCAAAGTGAAAACACCAAGGAAATTTTCATGATGGATTTTTTTTAAAGGTCAGGATGGATGTCTGTTTTTCCAGCTGCGTGTGTAAATACAGAGAACCCAGAAAAGGTGGCCAATGCATTGTGTTCAGACACCCAAGTCCTTCTCTGTGCCATGGGGTGGGGACACTTCTGGCTTCTCTTTGCCTCAATCATTTCTTCATCCATAAATGCAGGGAACATGGAGATTGTGTGAGGTGTAGTTCATTAACACTCATTAATTTGGAAAAGGGAGCATATAAAATGTAGACACACAGCTCTGCAGAGCCGTTTTTTTTTTCAAATGCAATTTTTCCTTTGTCCAGCAGTTGAAGAACACACATTTCCTCTCCTTTAAATGTTTCCAGGGTAATACAACTCCACAGTCACTTGCTGTCAGCTGCGATGCAACTTAAGTTTTCTGATCATTCTTTGAGGTTGTTTTAGGGAGTATTTCTGCTTTTAGGAGTGCTATTAAATGGATGACTGGCATTCTACCAGATGATACATGAGAGAGAGTCTTTCATAACCATGGTAGGATGTAATGAAGATCTCTGACAGAACATGCAGCCCTGAAGGTGTTACTGTTCTCTCATGAGCTCTTTTTTAGGATAATGGACTTACACCTTGTGAGGCAGAGTCTGGGCAGATACCTCAGACAGACAAATGCTAACATTGCAATTGTTAACAGCTTTTGTACGGGTCTTGATGTAAGGAACTGAGAGACCTGGCTTCTTTCATTTTCCTTCAGAAGACAGTTTAGTCAACTTTACTAAGGCCTATTTTATCTCTTTGCTTTCACTTCTGTCTCAACCAACACCCACTAATGAGCTACAAGCATCAATTCCATTGATGTATCATTAGGATTTTGCACATTAATATGAGATACAATGTTCAGTGTACAGAAAAAATTTCCCCAAGGACATTTACTTCTTGTCTGCCCAAGTGGGGGAGAGCTGTTAATATTTTTCTGATGCCTACTCAAGTGCAAGAGATAGCACCTATTTTTCTGAGGGGCCATTATCATTTCCAAGGCAGTAAGGACAGTCAATATCTGGAAGAAGGAGTGCTGAAACTGCCTCCTAAATAAATTAAGGATCAATAGTGTTTGGTGGGAGAAAGGAGGATTTTAATCTAAATGGAACCCCAGGGAGATTTAAGAAAAGGATTGGACATAAAAACCAGGACACTTTGCCAATGAAAGGCTGTTTCCTGATACAACAACTTGAGCACGTGGAGTGGGAAGGGGAACATGTCAGTGGCCACAGGAACAAAGAAAATGTGGATAGTACATCAGATAGACACAAAGAGGGAAAGAGAGAGGTTTAGGATTTAATCCGAGGATAATTAGATTATTAATTCTTAGTTCTTTCAGTTTTCTTCTGCTCCCTCCCCATATCCTTCTTACCTTTGTCTTTATAAATCTTTGTTGCTGTGTCGTTGGTTTGATGCTGGAGGTAAATTTTAATTGTTTTCACCAAAAATGGCTCCAGGTGGGTCTTAAGTGGAGATTTTTATGGTCAGGAAAGGGCTGGATCTCCTGTCTCATACAACACCCAGCTCCCTGACCCCCCTCTAGAGTGTGCTCAGTGTGCATCCATCTAACCCATGGTGGGCAGAAGGAGGTCTAGAGCAGGAGCTCGAGGTGGATAAAGTTTCCTGTAGTCAGCATCACACCCAGAAGAAGCTTCCTGGGTCTGAGAACTCATCAGAGAATGGAGCTGTGACTCCCAGATCTCAGCTGAGTCTGTAACATCTCATGAGAAATCTCTTCACAGTGAAGGGTCTCGAAGTTACAGACCTTCCTTTGGATCTTCCTCATGGATAAAGCCATCAAAATCAGTAGGAATTCTCCTGAAATGGATGAAAACACAACAGATACAAAATCACGAGAGGAAAACTGACCTTCCTGTGTTTTGTGCCCACACCCTGAATTGTGAAACTTGCCTATCCCAGGAAGCTGTGAGATTGATAAAGGGATTTACAGAAATCCTTGACTGAATATAATCTAATTTAAAATTTGAGAATAAATTTCACCAATATCCAGACCAAACTTGAGCATGTACGTGCTTTAATGAACTTACATTATGCATACTTACTTTCTTGAATTTGACATGTTAAATTATATCTATTAAAGTGAAAACTTAAGACAATTTTTAAACTTAAATTCACAATCACTTTCCTTGCACAGTTTCTGTCATGTCATTTAATCTTTACAGATTTTGATGTGTCTAAATTAAGAAAATAGAACCTTGATCTTTCAGATTTTTCTTTTTTTCTAAAGAAAAAAAGTTTAATTTGAAACTTTTTTTTTTCATATCTGAGAGTTAAAAAATCACTTTTACTGAATTGCAGCTGGAACTGTGTTGGTAACAGATTTTTATAATGATCATTTAAGTGACACATTATGGTTATGTGGTTTCCTTTGGTTTTGGGCTTTTAAAATAAAATTTTATTAACCTATTTAAGTAGAATATTAAGCTTTAAATAAACATTTTCTTAGATAATTTGAAAAAAAATTATCGTAGTGAAAGTCTAATACTTTTTATTCAGATAAAAACTGAGACAAAAATATGTGAAGGTAGAAAAATAGCTCTCTTGGCTTAAAAACTCAGAATTCAACTTCTCAAAGAAAATGAAAAGTTGATTTTAATTAAGCAGTTCATCAGGAATTCATAAGATTTAAATTAATCTAACCTTCAAAATACTTATTAGACCCTTGACCAGGGAATTATACCCAACTTTATCGGACTTTTCTGTTAATTGTCTTTTTCACTTTATGCGTTTATTGGTCTAGAGAGGACAGTTGTGTCCAAAGCAAAACACAAAAATGTGTTACAACAAAATCATCTTCACAGCTGCAGAAACACAAATCACCTCTTGCAAATGTAGCAGTGCTTTTTGAACACACATCCATCCTCTCCCATCAAGAAAATGAATACTGAATTGTGCATTTCATGAGGCTACTAAGTGAATTTTCTTGATTGGTTCCCCTCAACATACAAGTAAAAATTCTATTGCCCCTCTTGCAACGCCTCTAGGAAAAGAGGAGCCCTCAGATCTATGTCTGAGTAACAGGAGCGTGCCTCCTTTTTCGCTGTTCTCTGTAGCACAAAAACCGTTCAGTCAAAAATAGTCACGCCCTTAACTTCACAATGACAAATATCCTGATGGGATGCTAAGATTTCCAACAAATATTTTCTTACCAGAGATTAGAAGTGTTGCCAAAAGTATTCAAAATGAGAAATTTCTTACTGTGTTACAATATCAGACACCTTTTTTGTTTTTTGCCAGAACATTCCCATCTCGCACAAAGCTTATAGAAAATTGGCTTTCAATCTTTTTCTTCCAGCTTCCAGTTATACATCAAGCTGTTCTTCAGTTTTAAAAATTAGAGAACAAAGATATTGTTTCTGCAATCTGAAACTGTCAGTTTTGGCAGTTCATGATGAATTAGTATAGTATAATATAGCGCAGTAAAATATTTATTTTTAGCAAGGCGTGGTTTTTCACCTGATCTTTTGGCATTTTTACAGACCTCAATCTTGCAAAAAGCAGGAAGGGTATGCCCTCAAAGGAAGTAATGTATTTAGGGTATAAAATTATATATATTTAAGCATTATATAAATGTGAATTTCTGTGTCTTCAGATATGACGAGTAAGGTGTTTTATTCCCACTGAAAGTAAATGGGAGAATAGCTGAAAGTTTTGTACCTTGTTGAGCATTTCCTGTTTTCTGTAGGGTTTGTCTGTACTTGTCAAGGAAAGGAAAGAAAAGACCACACTGTAACGTGTCTGCACAGCTCAGCAGTTAATTTAGGATGAATATATAGGAGTTCACAACATTTTGTACATCGTTAAAATGGCTAATTGGTGTATAAAATGAAGTGACAGCTTATGGACTTATGGACTGTGAACTGTAACATGAAAATCCCCTGTCCAAAGGCAGTTCTGCAACTGTGGAGTTTAAGAATCTGGATCACATTTGCATACAGTTAGATTTTCTTTTTCTTCCTTCTTTCTTTCCTTCTTTTTGGCCTAGGGATTGTGCCTATCCTATTAAAAATATATTATTCCACCTCCAATATTCCACTTCGTAACTTAACGTGGGAGAAAGATAGCATCTACCCTAAATATTGGAAATACGACCTTGTGAATATTCTAAATGAAATAAAGAATATGAAACTAAAAACTGATTGATTTTGAATTGAAGAGTCAGATATATTAGAACTTCTAATGACATATCTGCCTTTCCCTTCAGAAAAGGTCTATGACAAATGAAATAAAACTAGGAGTAATCACTTCATTAATATTAAGACAACATAATGATTATCATCAACCCAGCTCCAAAATCAAAGGTAGTTAATAAAAAAGTTATTTAAAATAAAATGGAGGTTACTGTTGACGGGTCATCTTTTAATTATGCATCATGAGGGAAGAATTAAGCTTTGCAATACCATGGTCTGGTTTTCCAATGAGGACAAGCTGCTCAGTTGTCTGCTATTTAAAAAACACAGTGGGACCAAGAAAAACGAGTGAGTAATACAAACAATAAATCTTCTAATCCAGAGAAAAAATATGATACAGGGCAAGCATTGGTCTCTAAAGTACAAGGCCTTTCAAACAGATGTTAAGTCATTTTACCTCTAATTCTGTAATTCTAATTCTTACTCACTGTGGGTCAGTGATGGGTCGAAGTAAATTGTGACTGTTCCTACAGCTTTCCATAGAGAGGGTCAGAATTTAATACAAATTCCAGTGACGAGCTCTCTGTGCTTCAAAGCAGCACAATCAGGGTATTGGGGAAGGCAATAATTTCTATCATGTGTCTCCTTTTCCAGTCTACAGTAGATTCTTGAAGATATCTTCATCTTTACCTGCTAATGCCTTTCATTTAGACCAGCCCAGGCAAGACTGTATCAATGGATTGATCAGCTTTGTTCCTTAAACCTTCTGGTCCTTTTTAAATCTCATTTTTTCCATTTAATAGGGGAAAATGAACTGTCCTCGTGATATAACCTGCTCAGTTTGCTTTAATCATTACTTGAGGCTCAATAATCTTCATTCTGGGCAAAACCAGAACAAAAACCTCATTGTGGATCTCGCCCTATAAATCTTTACAGTGATTTTAGTCCCTTCTACTTCAATAGGCACCAGCTGCATGAGAAACCTCAATTGCCACGACTGCTAGGATTTTCAGGTGAAGGTTCACTGCCCTCATCCTGCTGCTGAGATGGTATTGATTTCCTTCCCCAGTTACTTCTGTGTGCAGCTAATGAGGGTTCTGATTAGCCCGTGTGCTTCCTACATCCCTGCTCAGTCGATCATCCCCTACCAATGGAGTGTTAAACACTACTCGGGTGGCACAAATACATTATGTAATTTGTATTTCCTGTCCCACTGTGTTAATTCGTGGCAGTCCACTTCAGATTATGCACACTTTTACTTTTGTGCTGATGCATTGAGCTCGTATTAATGTAATGAAATGAGAGATGTGTTGTATATTTGCATTTATATAATTGCTGGGGGAGTATTAGCTTTGTTAATGCAGTGCACTTCAGTGTCTCACTGAAGTATTAGTGTGAGATGATTGAAAAAACCCAAGTTCTGCTTCTGTCCCTGTCAATCACTCACAAAACAAGCCAGCTTTGATTACACTTTGATGACATACTCTTCCTTCAGTATTCATTTGCATGGAAAAGCGGGAATGCCGTTATTGAAATCGAGAAACAATTAATTATTTCCCATTATGTACCAGGCTTTTGCACAACTTTAAGAATTCAGAATTTTTCTTTCAGTTTAATTTCTAAGTGATATATTTTTTTTATTCCAAGTACAACAAATAGGTTTATAAATTTCTTTCCCCATCAGCATGATAAACTGCTTTTCTGCACCAAGGAAGCAGAATTGCAGCAGTAATTGGATAGAACTGTTTTGATTCCTCTTTACCTTTTGAATAAAAGGAATCCAAAGTATTTTCTATAACTAACAATGCCATCTAACAAAGTTGTCTTTTCTTGTAAATTCAGAAAAAGAAAACAGAGAGCTTGAATTAAAAAGACATTTTACCTTGAATTTGTTCCGTGATAGATACATTAGGGAAAGCTGGAGAATGAAAAGATACTTTGCTCTGTTCCTTAGAAAAGGTGATGTGCCTTGCCACTTACAGTTTCTATTCCTGTTTCTGCCACAACCTGCCCTGTAACCTTGGACAAGTAATTCTTTTCTATATTTCAGTTTCCTGAGCTGTAAAGCTGAAATCTCCCAGAGAACAGGAACACAGAGAAACCAGCTGGGACCTGGGATCTCATTGCATTGACATGAAAATGGATTCCCTGGAGCTTCTGACAGTGGAAAAAAGGTTCAGCAGTCCATCCATTCCAAATTAAGATGCTGGTGGTTTATCAGTCGACTTGACTAAGAGAAAGAAAATGACCCCTAAGGAATAAGCCAGCTTCCATTCTCCCTAAAGAGATGTTAGTCATCCTTTACCTTTTTTATTGTAGAAACTGGTATTTAGTGTGCTGGGATCATGGTCCAGCACTAGGGTTTCAGGGCACTGTGATAGCCACGGATATTAACAGCAATAATAATAACAACATATTGTGTGGCTTTTTATGTCCAGAGTCCCTCCAGGTTATCATTTGTTCCCTTATTCTTTCCTTAGACCCTGGTGCTCTGACAGATTCAGAATCAGCACTGCTAGAAAGCAACTAGGATTTAGTACTAAATTATTTCACAGCCAGGTGAAATGGAGTCAACCTCCTCAGCTCCAAACACAACAAAGGGTCAGCATTAGAGGGAGGGAAGAATTCCACATGTATAATTCTTTCTGGTCCTAGATAAATACTCTAGGATGCTTTGGGGAAAAAAAAAAAAAGAAAATTTTTGCATTCCTATGATCTTTTCTGAACTTGCATTCCCTTTTGGGATTGAGAAAAGTGCCTGGCTCTTGAGAAAAACCTGATTCCATATGAACTTACTGTTGTTTTTATTGCTTTACCTTCTTCTTCTACAGGCAGAAGGCAAGGAACCCTTGTTGTCTTAGGGTCAGTTTTATATATGGGAAAGAAATCTCAAAATCATCTTAGGGCTGGGTGGGAAATAATTTCCTGCTGGGAAAGAGTTTACCATAAAAGAATCCATGGTTTTGGCATCTGCTTTCCAGTAACAGCAGTCTTTCTTTGTAAGTAGTCCAGAATTCCATACTCTTAGCCAAACTGAATGACTCGTCCTGGTTGCCATTATCTGAAAGAGTTTCAGCTATCGTAGAAGTCTCTGACATCTAATAAAGGTCTTAATGTTTGTGGGTAAGAATCTGTATTTGTAGTATTTTAATTGATGATATGGCAGGGGATGTCATTTTTTTTTTTTGGTGAGAGAATAGAAATTATGAGTGATACCATCATTTGCCTCCCTCCTTTGTATTCTGGAGGCCTTTATCTTTTAATCACCCATTTTTTGAAGCTGGAAGAGTGGAGATCACAGAAAACATTTTATCAGCCCCTGGATGTGGAGGGGGGGATGATTTTGTTGCAGACTGTGTGTCATGATATGGTAACCAAGCGGACTTTGGTATAACTAAAGACCTTTGAGAAATGGGCATCAATTGAGACTAAATAAAAAGCTAAAGACTTCTATGTTATGTCAAGAATACCAATAAATTCCTCATAAAGAAACATTTCATGTTGTTAGGACACGTAGACAATGTGACACCTATGGGAACTTGTTACCCTGAACCCACCAGTGATAAGTTTAATTTAATGCCCCAAGTCTTCCAGATCAGCCATGGCCAAGTGGTGGCTGCAGGAGAATATTTAAATATTTGCAGTGTTTCAGTGAGCAGGAACTGCTTTGACAATTCAGATGTACCCAGGCCAATATGCTGGTCTATTATGTTGGTTGTTGTCTTGCTGATCCAGCATTTCAAATACATCGTGCACCTTTGTGGTGTGTTTTGCCATCCCACAGTTCTGCAGTAGAATGTGATGAATAGCTGAAAAGCTTTTTTTTGTCAAGAAAGTAATGGGGTTTCAGAATTAGCGAAACTAATCACAAATTCACAGTGAATTAATCTAATTGTTTCAGCTTGGTAGCAGGAGAAGGGGAGGAGATGAGGAAATCAAAGGGATTCATGTCACCACTTCTGAAATAAAAGGTTTTGAAGCACAACACTTGTGTTTGGGAGTTTATCTGGATTTAATTAAAATAATTCATTAGTATGCGTGGAAAATATGAAAAATAGTAATTTCTTTCTGTGCCACTCCTGCCCTTCTCTCTTGGTATTTTAACTAAAATCAGCTCTTTGAATAATCCTAAACCAAACTGAATGCTGCACCATGGAATTATCACAAGGCCTCATGCAGACTTTTAGAGTGGAACCAGCCGCAGGCTCCCACCCCAGAACATGGTAGCGTTCAAGGTTCTTGTCAGCACAGATCAGTGGGGGCTCCCAGGAAGGAGGGATGTCCTGCTGGGCTCCTGCTGCCAGAGCACCATCCATCAGCCACAGGGGAGCACTGATGGGAATGGAACCTCAGGATCAATGTGCTGGAATCTTCTTTCAGGTAACACACAAAATAGGACCACGGAAAATTTTTGTCCCATCTTAATGCTTCTGCCAGGCATCTGCTGTGAAAATCAACATAACAACCTGTTTCCAGTGGTCAGTTCCATGACAACTGTGATCATACCTTGCCCAAGGCTACACAAGTTTAATTTTGAGCCAAGTCAAATTACCTGTGGGAGCTGGTCCTGCTTAGCTGCTGAGATCTCATCTAATCTCTGCTTGAATTACTCCTGGCTTTTTGGTGTCGTATACACAAAAAAGTGTGTGTGTATATGGACATCTTTTTTTCTCTGAGAAAAGACCTTTGGTAGGATTTCCCTTCGTATCCATAGTTATCTCATTGTGTATGACATTTTTGGACCTGACTGCTGTGAAAAAATGTCTCCAAAGGATGATTCCTTACTTTTATGGAGACCTGCTATAGCAGGTTAAAAATGTGAGGTATCAGGAGGAACAAGGAAGAAAATCAACATGAATTTCTGATTATTCTGATTCCCAGTTTGTATAATATTACTGAAGGTTGATTAAACAAGGGTATTTTGTATGTTTGTTTAATACAAGGGAAATGATTCCCTGTAGACTGAGTTACCCTTTTCCTCTACTTATAATTACTAAAAAAATGTTGTTCAGACCTATTCTCTATTTATCTACTCAAACAATAAATTAGAGATATGCATGCCCAGAGGTAAAACAACCCTTCAGTAAATCTTTGTCAAAGTCATTGCTAGAATAGATGAAGAGAAGTTCTTCAGGCTGCTGTATGTGAGGCTGCTGGTGTGGGGCCAATAATTATTCACGGGGTAGGACACTGTGCATTGTGAGCAAGCTTTTTTGGATCTGTTTTTTGTCTTGAAGTCACCATCTATCACTCCTCAGACACATAAAATTTAATCTGTATTTGGCAAAAAATGAAACATTAATGGCAGGAGAAAGGAGAGGGAATCGAGCAAGTGAACATCTGTCCTTTGAGTCATGGTCCATCCAGGAAACACTTCAACAGTCCTTGCCTTTCCAAAATGGTCCTTCTGGCCTTGTCCAATGGAAAATGTTTTCTCTGCTGGAATTAAGAATATAAAAAGGAGTTCAACAGCAAGGTGTTTACCCAGCACTGCATATGGTTAATTACCTCAGTTTCACGCAGTGCCCTGCTAAAGAGCTTCAGATCCAGTGTCTTACATGGATCTAGGAGTCTTCAACCACTGCAAGGCTACAGAATCATATTTTCAATGAAGGCAATCGGATATGTGAACCAATTTGTGAGCTTTTGGCTTCTTCTGTGGCCTTGATGATCTTCCCACTTAAATACACAAATACCAAATTCACCTTCTGGTGGTTGAAACCCGCATATGGCAAATGAGACATTCTGGATTCTGTTCTTGCTTTAATTTTTTGTACATTATTTGACCTTGCATAAATAATTTACTGCCTGTAAACCATTTTCTCTATCATAAAATGAGAAATATGATGCTACAAACTCCACAAAAGCTGCTCTGAAAGAACACAATCGCTGTTATTTGGTGCTGCAGAAGTCATGAAATACCCACATACACAAGGCATCTCACAGCACCTTGTCCAGTGGTAATTTATGATCATATGGTAACAGTTTCTGGGGGAGAAGACAGAGGAAGTCTTTACTATCAGATAGCAACTTCCTTATCACCAGAGCTGTAGCATATCGAGTGAACCACATTGCATTTTCCTGAAGTCCCTCTTCAAGAGGGGCAAGCTGGACTCAGAAAACCTCAGAATTATGGGACAGAAGATGCATGATGATGCTCCTGTGAATTAATTCCCCATGAAGGATAATGATTTAACATGGGTGGTTCCTTTTTCTGTACATTTAATTTCAGCAAATATAAGCATGTGAAATAAAACACGTACAGCTTCTTTAGGTGGTGTCCAGGCAGAGGATAACTGAGGATGATTTGAGCCATAAGTTTGACAATGAACAGAGGGGGAAAAAAAGCTACTTTAGGGAGGAGTATTTCCTATTTTATTCTAATAAACCTATTATTTATCAGTAGGATAATGTTGCTATTCCTCTTATCATGTGGCACATGACTCCTGATTTCTTTGGGAGAAATGTTTAGCGTTATTCAGTGCTTTGTCAGTGGATTTCTGCTGGTTTGGTATTCAAATTTCTTTTGAAACTAATGATACCTTTCCATTAGTATTTATTGGATTTATCTCATAACACCAACAATGAAATAGAAATAATTTTGACAAAAGACACTTAGAACAATAAATGTCCAAAAGACTCTAAACTTCCAAATTTAGAACACTAAATGTCCACAATTAACTCTCACTGCTTCCTTCTACAGTTCCCACCACGTCATCTCCAATTTTCCCTACATTTGCATTTAGGGAAAACTTTGCTCTCACTGCCATTTGAAATTTTACTACTTTGCCTTCTGTCTTGTTTCATGCTAAATTAAAATACAGCAGCTCATAAGTAACATTACTTAAAACCCTTTAAAATCTAAAGACGTAACTGTGGTATTTCTCTCTTAAATTATGCCTTCTTTTCCTGCTTGCAGATCATGGTTGAAATACAAAATGTTTTACTTGTTTTTCAAGGGCTAAGCAGCCATAAATGTGATAGCATAACTGAGAGTAAACAGGACTCATTCTCACCTTGTTATCTCTGCATGAGTTTCAATATTGGATAGGATTTATGATGTGCTGTGATTTCTCACTCACAAGGCTGTTTCAGGAGTAGCCCATAAGGCCAGAGCTGTGATTTTCACTTGCATGGAGGGCAGTGTTTATTATTCAAATGGCAGCAAATGGAAAATCTCAATTCAACACATGGGTTCACTAGGTCTATAACAATTTAAAAGAAAAAAAAAAACAGAGTGAAACCAGGATAATTCTTTAAAGTGTGCAGTCCATGGTGGATGCAGGGCAGCAAATGTTGCTCTTGCTGGGATGTCTGTGCTTTTGCAGAGCAAGGTGATAGTAAAGATGGTTCATTCAAACTCCACTGAGAACAACTAATCAGCCACATATCATCTTTAGTGCTCTGTCTTCCCAAGGAAAGTGGAAGGGATCCAATTAAGAGTGGGGGACGTTCTGCTGAGATTTCTTTAATAACTTTATAGTAGAAGGAAGCAACATATGGAGTCACAGTCTAATGCCAGAGAGGAAAAATAGCAGAAAAGAAGAAAACACCTAATTTCTGAGAGATTTGGGAAAATACATCAAAACATTGCCTTCAGGAACCCATTTTGTGGGTCAGGAAATGCAGGCAGGCTCAGGACTGAAGGGAGAGGGGAGGATTAACTCATCACCCAAGGGTCAGTTCAACCTTGACTTTTTCCCTGGTCTCAAGTGCTCAGGCCAGTGGTGATCAGGTTCAGAGGTGTCACTCAAGGACATAAATGCTCCATTGGCACGTGGTGCTTCAGAGGCTTCACTGTCATGGTCCTGAAATGGACCATGGAGCATAAAAGGGATCTGGACCATCTCCTTGCCCCTAGCCTATGACCCACAATCAGCTAGGGATAGATCAGTGGGAGGCAAGGAAGGATGGAAAGTGGGAGGGTATGAATATCCAAATTGAAATTTTGAAAATAAAATAAATTTTAAATATTCATAAATATTTAAATGTAAACAAATATTTGGTTTTTCTGGGTTATCTGTTTTATCACCCAGACTGAACTCACCATTTAGACTTGCTGTGCAGCGAGGGGCAAAACACATAACCTCTGCCTCAGTTTTCCTCTCTGTACAGTAGGGATGAAATTATTTTCCTAAGTATCCTTTCCTCAGAAAATTAACTTTCAAATGTGTTGTTAAAAAAACAAAGCAAAACAAAGAGCCTACCAGTAAATCTAGGCTGTACAGATTTATTATCTGTCTAAAGAATTTGATGGGTGAAACTGAAAAAAAACCCCAACCTAACAAATAATAGTGTTATTAATGGGGCTTCTCAAAATATATTTTCTTGGCAATATAGCTATGCCAATTAAGGTTAATTAAAATGGCAGGCCATCATGATCAGATTAAATGGGGTGTGTACTAATCTCTTGCACTTGCACGAGAAACTAAAAAGCATATGACTTGGGGATGACAACTGAAAGCAGGATATTTTTATCTGGATTCAATAGAACTTTCTTACACTCAATTAATTTCTGCATAATATGGAGATGAAACATTTGCTCTCCTTCCCATCATCTCTATAGGATGAGTGAGGCATAATAGCAATATTTTTGGAGTGAAAATATATCTATGAAAATTTGAGTGTATTTCAGGAAAGAGAAATGCACCTATGAAAGAAGCAGTACAGTGTTAGGATCTTGTTTTCTTTTTTTTTTTCCAGTGACAGGACCCAAGGGAATGGCCTGAAGTTGTGTCAGGGGAGGTTTAGGTTGGATATTACGAAAAAGTTCTTCCCCTAGAGGGTGGCTGGGCACTGAACAGGCTCCCCAGGGCAGTGGTCCCAGCACCAAACCTGCCAGAGCTCAAGGAGTGTTTGCACAATGCTCTCAGGCACAGGGTGGGATTTTTGGGGTTGTCCTGGGTGGGGCCAGGAGTTGGACTGGATGATCCTTGTGGATCCCTTCCAGCTCAGGGTATTCTGTGTTTCTATATATTACATTTTTGGATACTCCACTGGATAGGTGAGTATGACTTCTAGAAGCAGAAGGTACAGGATGATTCCTTCTCCCACTCCCATCACTGGTAGCTCAAGCATTAAGTTCATTACATTTAGAGCATCCCTCAGACATTTGGATGACATCAAACATTTTGGGGCTGAAGGGCTATATCTGGCACCTTTCACTGAACAACTCTGGTGAGACTTTTGCCACCTGCAGTTATCTCTTTTGGAAAAGAATTGCTCAGGAGCTAAGGAGAGCAAAGACAGGTGAAGAATGAAAACTTAGATCCATAGGTTGGTGCCTGTTGGTGTGAAATGCTCGTCCTGGTCACTCATTAAAACAAACAAAGCAAAGACCCAAAAGAAAATTCTTCTGTCCTCATCCTTGATCCAGAGTCTAAGAACACCTCTAGAGAAGGGGGAAAAGGATATTTTATTGTGTTTTTTTCTTACTGGATGATTTTGCTCTCTGAAGATTGTCTGTAATAACCCACTGAGAGCAGTACATGGTGGTTATGGATATAAAATTATAACTTTTAACATATGAAATTCAAAATATTATAACTTTATGAATGAGCAACCAAACCTAGGGCTTTCCTTCATAATCCAGCTGTGTTGATAATCAATGAGCTGTAGGTTGCAGACAGATTCAGATTCTCCGTCTCCACCTGTTGGCAGAACTGTATCTGAATGGTACGAAATAGGACTTGGAGCAAGATGATCTTTAAGGTAATTTTTAACCCAAACTGCTCTATGATTTTATGAGTCTGTGAAAGTTACTTGAAGGGAAATGGTCGAGGCAAGAAAACTTAGAGCATGTTGTTGTTCCTTTTTCTTTTAATTTTCCCTTCACTATAGCGGTTTCCAGAAGCAAAGTACTGATATCTCGAAGTACCTGTGAAACTGCAGGGCTGGAAATGCAAATGAACCACCATGAAAACTGTACTTTGCCCACATTAAGTGAACACATTGTAAAGATGTAGTAGTATTACCATAAACACAGTTTGTTTTAATTTATAGACTTCTTTACATGCACACTCCTGTATCCCTGAGGGCCATAAAGCAAAACCTGAAGAGAAAATAGAAAATGAATAAAATATATCTTGTCTTCATTTGTGTCAAAATCACAATAAAAGGAGGAAATATAATCAACTTAGATGTTGTTTTCTTTTTATTTATAAAGCTTAGTGTTTCACTCTGTTTTAATTATCATCATAGTGTTACTAAAGCGTGGTAGCACAGAAAAGGCTGCATCCCACCTTGGCAGCCAGATTAGTATCGAATTCTAAATGGAGGACACTTAATTTAAAATTTGTTCTATAAATCATTTCCCAAGTCTCTGTTTTCTGGGGCCTTGCTCCTACTTTTTTTTCCTCCCCGAAGTGCATTTCCCTCTAATTTTATGGATCTTATTGGGCAATTCTTTGAGCTGGATGAAAGGGACTGAAAATTTCATGTACAAAGCTGTATAAGGCCAACCAATGTTGTTTCTAGATGAATGGTATATCGAGCTGTGTCTTCCCCAGGGCAGAGGAAAATATGTTCAACTAGATACAATTGCTGAAAAACAGTACCACAATTTTTTATCCAAAAAATTGGTGCAAAATAGGAAAATGGAGAGGGAATATCAGAAAGCACCCAAAACAATGCTGATATTTTTGTTTTGTCACTGCAACACATCTAAACCTTTCAGATTTTTTTTTCTTTTAAATCAGAGAAGCAAACAAACTAAAGTATTTTCATATTGGAATTGCTCTTTGTAAAACTCTCTGAAGGACCATACAAATCTTGTTATGATTTGACTGAATGGCCATCGTTGGGTGCATTGCAATCTGCTCCTGGGTTTGGAGTTTATTGCTGCTTGCTGAGTTTCTGTGAAACAAGGTCCAGCAACAAAAAATACACCTCATCTTCGTAAATTCTCTCTGAAGAAAGAGCACACTGAGACCTCCTGCTACACACCCTGCTTTGTGATCAGGGCAGAGCAGCGCTGTCTCGATTAAAGAAATAAAAAGAAAAAAAATGTTTAAAAAAGGCCTTTGCTGCTTTTAATTAACAAACCAACCTTTGTCGTTCGCAAGGGTGGTGGTGGAAAAGCTTTTATCATTGGTTAGCACTGGTTGGGTGGATTAATTATAGATACATTAATAATATATAGTGCAATTTTATATTGCTTAATGATTTTGATCTTTCACGGTATAAACCTATTGAAGTTACTAAAGCTGGGGTGGTTTTTTTGTTATTTTTGTTTGTCAGGTTATCTTTAAATTACTATAGGTAAATTAAATGCACAATGAAATGAGGGCCTAAAAGCAGACAGAAAGGTAACAAATAAGTTGTGGAACTCCTTGTTTTAGAGCAATTCACTACAACATTCAGTAGGAATAAACACAGAAATATAGGGATCCATTTTTAATAGGATAGATTTTTCTTTTATTTACAATTGTTATGTAAAAAATTATGCAAATTATATGACTATAGAACAGAGCCCTAGTGTTATTTTTTCAGGCACTGTTCAAATTCCATACATATAAGGGAGTTGACATTTAAAACAAGCAGAATCTCCTCCATCTAGAAAAGCCCTCCTTCTTCTAAAAATTTAATAAAAATGGACCTTCAAATGAACCAAAACATCTGGAATTAACTTTCTAGATGAAGAGGCAAGGCCTTCTTCAAGGAAACTCCTCCCTCAACCTGCTGGCCACACTTCTTTTCACATAGCCCATGGTACAAGTGGATTTCTGGGCTGCAGGTGCATGGAGCCAGCTCGTGTTCAATTCTTCATCTACCAAAATCCCCAATTCCTTCTCCACAGGGTTGTTCTCAATCCATTCATCACCCAATCCATATGGACACCTGTAGCTGCCTTGGTGCAGGTGCAGGACCTTGCACTTGGCCTGGCAGAATTTCTCAGTGTTCACACCTCTCCACCTCTCCAGCCTGTCCAGGTCCCTCTGGATGGCAAAAATTCCCTCTAAAGAACCAACTACACTGCTCAGCTTGGTGTCATCCACAAACTGGTTGTCATTAACTCCCACTGCCCCTGTCGTTAATGAAGATATTGGACAGATCTGGTCTCAGTTCTGACCCTGAGACACACCACTTGCCACTCATCTGTGGCAGCTGTTGACTGAAACTCTTTGGTGTCACCATCCAGCCAATTCCTTATCCATCGAATAGTCTATCCATCAAACCTGTATCTTTCTGATTTAGCAGCAAGGATGTTGTAGGGGGCCACATCAAAGGTCTTAAAAGACACTCAGGGAGGTTTCAAATAAGCACACATCTGGAATTAGAGATTAAATTAGGGATTAGGGAATCAGCTGGCTTCGGATATGTACCTGAATTAAGAGTACCTGTAGGTGCTTTCAGTCCACAGATCTTGAACAGCTTTCCCAGCATTAATGATATCATCCTTGCCCAGAGCTGGAGTATTTCTTCTCGTCTTTATTTTACAAATAGGGATAACAAAGCCTGTGATTTTGTAATAACACCAGTTATCTTCAACTGATTTCAAAAGAGAAGACTGCAAAACTGAGCTTGAAGAATCAAAGTTGCAAAAGACCTCCAGGCTGCGGGATTTTTGTGTGTTTATAGCCTACCATTTTTGAAGCACTTTTGAGTGTCTGTCCCCAGTTGCTGATAATAAAACACTTTTAGAGTGTCTCATTTAAAGGATTTGCCTACAGGAACAAGGCCAGCTTGTGATAAAGGGGGAACTGAAGCTGGTTCTCTCAGGAGCTTCCTGTGCTCTCAGCCAGAATAGCATCCTTTTCATTGTTTCTTTTTTTTCCCCTCACCAAGTCATACCTTTTGTGTGACCCTAGAAAAATAGCCATGGAGAGGTGATCAAAGACCAGCAAGATTAACAGCATGTGGGGTTTTTTAATTCCATGTCTACATGCTGATTTCAAAACAACATGAAAACATGTTTCAACAGAATGTGTTTGATGGGAGAACTGAGCAGCCTACAATGGATGGAGAATATACATATTTATCAATAGGCTGATGAGGAGATTTTTTTTTTTCCATAGGGGAAACTTTAATCTCTAAAATTGAAAATAAAGGAGAGGGAGATGTTATTGATGGAGGTTGCAAATCTGTCTTTAATTGATTGAATGTTCTCAGTGATTTTGCAGATGTGAATTTTACTAGCCCTAAGAGACACTGGGAACTAAAATATTTCTCTAATACTTAAATATAGCACTTGACTGCATGTATTTAATGCTGTCTAAATGAAGATTTCAGACTGTCTGTACTTTAAGCCTCACTGTTCTCCAGCATTATGGGGCCAGTAAATCAAAAAACTTTGGACCTCTAACTCTACCTCAAATCTTGTGCATTAATTTGTGAACTGGTGGAATAATTCCGTAGTCTCTATGCAGTTTTTACCTTCTTCATGTCTTCTCCCTGTTCAGTTTGCATTGCCCAGGATAATGGATTAGTTTTAAATATCAAATGTGTTATCACCATCTATTATGATGCTTCTGAGAAGTGGCTGGGGTGAGGTGCCCCTGAGCTGGGTGTGTTCCGTGTGTTTCTGAGGTCTTGGGTTCACTCTTAGACACCTCTCTGAGTGTGTGGCTTAACTGATGTTTAATGGATCCTAACAAAAAATCAAAGCAGGGGAATGTGTAGCTTGCGGTAATTAGTTTGGTTTTCTCCCACTGACATCAAACACCTTGACATCTTTGCACACTGCAGTGTCAAATCCTGTGAGACTGAACATTGGTAGCAGCAAGACAGGTTCATTCCCTGACAATGAAGACATATCCCATGTGGAAAAAAATTCCTGTGATATTTTTCAATAGTTGCTGCAACTCTGTCTTGCCAAATTGTAGCTTACCTCCAAGTTGTTGGGATTTTTTGTTTGGTTTCATTACTTTTGTTTTTTTCATTTAGAAAGTTATTTGGTTTATTTCTATTTAAATAATCCTCCATTTCCTTGGTTTGTTTTTCATGACCTGTTTCACTTTTATAGAGCCACTCACTGTAGTAAATTTAGTAAATTTACTATAACAAATTTACTGTAAAAATAAATTTATTTTATAAAATAATATGTACCTTATGTAACACTCCTCACTGTTGACTGAAAATGGAAATTATTAATGAAAAGTAGCAAGGAGAGAATAAAAGGTATGAGTGTAAGTGGAAGGGGTCAAAGATTGCCGTGCTAGCCATTAATGATATTCAGCAGTAGAGAAAGAAAAAAATGTTTACTTTTTCATGAAAATTAGTGGTAAAAAAAATCCTTTCTGCACTGAGATGAAAACAAGAACTTTAGGTTTTTTTAAAACATGAATTAAAAAAAAAACCAAAAAAAGCACCAATCAAGGTGAACTTATCTCTATCATGGATATTTGTCCTGGAATAGATAGGTCTGATGTAGAACAAGTTTAGAAATGCAGTTTTCATAGCCCGTGATATTAGTATGCAAAATAGTTTGATTTCTTTTTTTCTTTTGCTCTCTGTTTGTGTGAATCTGTGTTAACACACATCTATATCTATGCATATAGATAAGAAATAAATGCACTTACCTATATGTAATACATATTTCTATACATGAATATCTTTATGTGTTCAGTTAAAATTTTGACAAAAAAAGTGTATATGTCAGTCTGAAACACTTTTCTTAAATGAAGTTCCACAGAAACTGCCATTTTCTTGTGAAACATTCTCTTCTTAAAAGAATTACAAAGACTTATAATATGAGCTTTTTCACCAAACTTATCTGAAAGACTTGACCAAACTTCATAAAGATGAGAAGAATACACAGGCAGGAGGAATATGTACATGAGAAATAAGGAAGAAATTTACCTTGTCTACTTAGATCTATTAATGAGCAGTAAGGAAGAAAAAATATCTGGTTGGAATCCAGATATCTTGCATTCACAGTGTCTGATTGCATGGAATAGAAAAGGTGGAAGCCATTCCTGAAGGAAAAGCATTATAATATCCATGTTAGAAGCCTTGTAACCTTAAGGTGTTACCCAAGGTGGCAGCTTGGTGTGAGGTTAATCAGGACCCAAATGCCAGTGGTCTGACAGAGCTGCCACGGGAAGCAGAGACACCTGGCAGACAGGCAGATATTCAAGTGTGGCACACATAGTTTTATCATTTAAGGCACATTTTGAGTAAAGACAGTTAATGAGGCCATAGATCTTAAATGTTCACTGAAGATTTGGACACATCTCTCCTAGGCAGGTGGGTTTTTTTGGCCATCCTATATGCTGTTGGAAACTGTCTTTCTTAATTTACCTGTTCTTTGTCCCATTTTCTTGCCCACAAATCTGCCTTGTGCATGGGTCAGCCCAGGAGCAGACAAGAGATTTACAGCACTGTTCATTTTGGAGGGTTTAGGGAGATGATAACAGTTGTTTATTCAGACATACCAAATGCATCTCATCCTGGCTGGATAGTAATGGCATTTTGTTGAATAAAACAGGTGATTATCTCATCTTTTGTCAAAAAGCAACTCAGTGTGAACTCTGACATGTCAAACTTTCCTAGCTGAGTGTTGGTTTATCAATAACTAAAAAGGTAAATATTTGAAAGGCGATGGGGATTTGTTGTAATCAACTTCTCTGTTCCCTAGTCTTATTCTTATGTTCGGCTACAATACATGTGACAACCCTATCCAAATTCTTCTTAGCTATGGGAAATTTTTGATTCTGGTTTTATTCTGACACCACTTAAGGATGTAAGACCTAAATTCCTGGGATCTAAATTCCTGGGGCATGATTGCAACCAGCAAAAGTACTCTGTTAGCAACACAGTTTTCCTCTCATAGGTACCCTCAGAATGCCTCTGACAGGGATTTGTTCACTTGATATTTGAAGATTAAAAGTTCATGGCTACCAGTACCTGTTCTGTATGCAGAGAAGCCAGATGGAGCCATGACTCATTCTAAATATTTCTTTTGAGGTTAGCATAAGTGAATTGCTTTTCAGGTGGAATCCATCAGGTCCCCAGAATGTGTTCCTGTCTACAAATTCTTCCTGCTGCATTATATTGCTCTTCTTCAAAATGTTAAATGTCTTGATTTGCATTTGCAGTTGATTGAACCCTTGTTCTTGTTTCCATTGCATTTTATCCCTTTTTTCTATTGTAATTTTTAGTTCATGTTTCTTTCAGAGCCATTGTTACGCGGGCTTAATTTTCAAATCATTTTACATATATATCTTTTTCTATTGTCACTGTGAATTGTGATAGAAATGTTGGCTTTATTTTCTTTCCTTCTCATTTATTACTTTGCTCACCTTCTGAAATCTCCATCTCCTGATGGAGACTGAATGAAATGCTGTCTTCATTTAGAAAATTATTCCGTGCAGTAGCTGTGTTAGATTGTTTTTTTCCAGGAAAAAGAAAGAAAAAAGTAAAGAAACTCTCATTTTTACCAAATCATGTTCTAAGCAAAAGTTTCAATGGTTCCATTATACTGATCTGTGAGGGAGATTTCAGAATAAAGGATCCTCATTTTCAAAAACCTGTGATGACTAAAATCCTAATTCCTTACACTTAGGGGTGAAGGGAATTCAGGACCATGAGCAGCAGGATCATGGTCTAGTGGAAGCTGTCCCTGCCCATGGCAGGGGACTTGGAACTGGATGGTCTTCAAGGTCCCTTCCAGCCCAAACCTTTCTGTGATTTTGTATTTCTGTGACAACCCGACACCACGTGAGACAAACCTGAACTCAGAATCATTTTGCAGAGATGACCAAGGTGGCTCATCCTGACTTAGTCTCTAACAATTTAATCACATTCAGGTGATGCTGGGCCAGACAAACATACCTCTGTTTTGGGACAAACTTTGATTGTTGTCAACATCTGTAATTCATCATTGAATGAATTCTGAATTCGAAAGTCAATGTTGAAACTACCAACAAACCTTAAAACTGTTACCTGTTACCTCTGTACCACCTTACCTATCTCTACCTTTCCTTTCCTTTAGTGAGACTGGGAAGCAAGCGGGAAGATAAATTTTCTTCATTGGCTTATATATCTAAGATACAGGGCCTTAAATAAAAATTATGGTGTATGTAGAAGTGATTGATTAGAGCGTGTTGTTTGCATTGTATTTGGAAATGAAAATGTAGGAAGGAGGGAATTTCAATAGCAAAGTGGAAATGGTTGTCATCAGGAGTAATGGCAAATGATCATTCATGTCTGCCTTATCTCATGCTAAGTTTTCTTCAGTAGAATTTTAATAGTGTAGACTTTATTGTGCATTATGGTGATAAGATCCTGCCAATGTTTAGTTGAGCTGGTTAATTTACAGGAGCTAATTTAAAAGGTAGCTCTTGTGTTAGAGAATCTGTCCTGTTGGATTGATAACCCAGCTTTTAGAATATTATTTCCACAGAAGCAGACCTTCATCTTTTCTCCCCATCTATACCCTGGTGCTCCAGCTTCTAATTATTCAAGTGTGAAGGGAATTTCCTTCATATTTAGACACAAACATCCTCACCACATGATTTATTAGGTTGTCTGTAAAGTGAACTGATTATTTAGGCTTGTAACTATTTCCATAGAATTTTGTGGTATGTTAAGTTTGTGCACAGGGATAAATATAAATTCTATCACATTTAATCCCGGCTTGGAGAGAGATTTTTCTTCTGAAAACATTTTTATGTATTTACTCACAAGTTTTATCATCAAATGTAACCATTTAGCATACAACTCATGCATGCTTATAACACTTCACAGGCACTTTTCTCACCACTGAAATTGAACCACCGTTGTTGAATGTGGCAGCTCTTTAACAATTCTCATCTGTGCAATGTGAGAGTTTAAACAGAAAATGGCCTTACTACTTTCCCAGCTTTAATGCATATTCAAACATTTTCTGTCAGCTGTCATTTACTTCCCTCAATTCCTTTTTGTGTGGCACTGGCTGCCATTTCTGTTGTCACTCTGAACTGAATCCTAGGATCTCCTTGAAAGATTTTCTTCTATATTGGCCTTCATACAGCTCTCAGCACTCCAGGCTTTAGAGAAATTTCAACTAATCCATTGAAAAATGTGACTGGCAAAATTAAATTCTCTGCCTGGTTCTTGCAGCCAACCCTCATCTGTTCATCAGCCATAGTAAAAGATGTAAAAGAGATTTAGCAGCAAAGGATTTCAAATTCTCACGTCTTTTCTGCTCACTTTCTGCACACATCCAGACAATAAAGTTTTACTGGCACAAATGTTCACAGCAAATGAAAATCAAATCCTCATATGAGCATCTCCGGAAGGTGAGATTTAAATCTGAAAGGCATCCTGTGGGAAGTCCTGTGTTCACCCATTCAAAGAGCAGGAAGATAGGAAACATGGCATATTTTATAATTGAAAGTGATAAGAAACACATGTTGAATCTCAAGTATTTGCACTCAGTCCCCAGGGAGAAATACTGGGAGATGACAATTGTGAAATAAATTCATACAGCATCCAATCTAATACTCATTAAAATGAATGAAAAGCCAGTTTGAAATTGGAGTAGGCCTACAGGTCCCAGCCTAGTAAGGTACTCAAGAAAGTGAGAAGTCATTGTCTTTAAGTTCGTATTTAAAGTTATGCACACGTTTAAATGCCAAGTTCCTTTGGGGCCAGAATACATTAAATAAGGAAACAGTGACTTGCCCTGCAGGGGAAAGAAAAAAAAAAGGCTAAATTTGCTTGATCCATTTTAAATGTTTAACAAAACATATCCACCAGCTAAACAGAGATATGTAAAGAAAGTTTTCTACAGAGTTTGCATTGGCAGAATGCGAAATGATTCACCTTTTGGAGGTGGCAGTATAGCAGATGCCGTCAGATAATTTCTCCAAATCCTTTGAGGTTGAGTTTGGGCTTTTTTGCAGGTGATTGTTCTGTATTATTCAAGTATGCTTTGGTGATGAGAATTATAAACCTCATGTTTTGTCCTTTCCCTTAGAAATATAGAGTAAAGCACTTCAACAAAAGTCTACTCAAACCAAGTATACTTAAATCTTAATATTTCATGACTCCACTTTCCACACTGGATTCTAAAGATAAAACCTATTCAGAATATGTCCTCCAATTTTTTTCCCCAGACTTGTGGTTTTTTGAAACATTTTAATTAAAATATTAACCAGATCTGGTCTCCAGAAGTTTATCAAAACTACATCTTATAGCTGTAATTGAGTTTTTCTGTCTTTCTTAAGTCAGATGGAGTTTTCCTCTGGATACAATTCCAGTACTGCTGAGTGTAACTACTGGCACAGCCAACATCAGGAGGAGGGATGCTGTTTGTACCGACTTTAGAGAGAGAGATAATTCAAAAACATTTCAGAAGAATTCTGCATCTGAGGAATACCAAAGCTAGGTTATTTCTGGAATACATTGCTGAACTTACATTTTAAATTACTTGGACGTGAACAAAACCTGCATAAACAAAACCAAAAGAAAATGGAACTTTGTAGGTAATAATGTAAGGAATGGGCAGAGGCAATGGACCGTATTAATAATGTAATTTTAATTTGAAGTTCTCGTCTACTCTGATTGCAAATCACTGCTTACTTTAATACTTTAATGTCTCTGTACATGAAATGTGCCAATTTCCAGGCTGTTCAACAAAGAAATCATATTTATTCTCAGAAATATGGAATGTACATTATTGGAATGTTTCATTTTGCTTTGTTATCAACTTTGTCATAGAATGAAAGAAATTCAATTTCAGATTGCATTCAAAATAGAAATTATTGATACTTTATCTGCTGTTGTTATGACAGTTAAAGATCTTTCTGTATTTCAATTCTGAAATCTTAAATTTGATACACTGCCTCTCAGGCATTTAATAAGAAATAAATCCTTAACAAACTTTAACTTGAAAAATAACATCATGAATTTCATCTCGTTACCTTTTCTGTAACGTGCTTGCTTTGTAACTTATCACTTTGTGGATGTGCACATCCAAACATTATAAATCAAATTTCATACCTGCATAAAGCACTGAAATAAATGGCTTTATGCTGGCGTAAAAAATCCAGTGATGAACTGGGCTCTGATCCTGCTTATTTTGTTCTCCTGGGAAATAAGAAAGGAAGACAAAGACAAGTAAAACATCAAGAAGAAGATCAAATGTGAGACAACATAAATGGCCTGAAATTGATTCCTTTTACTCTGATGACATTTCATTAACTTCAGGGAAGTTCTGGAGGATTTTTATAGAGAGGAAAGTGAGAAAAGAATAGAGAGAAAGGAAAGAAAGACTTTTCTTCCAGACCCCAATAGCCTGATTTGCCAAACTGTGATTTTATACAGGGAAGAGCAATACACTACTTTCAACTCTCCAAAATAACCTTTTCTGTTATCTCTTTATTCACATGTGACTTTGCAGCTCATTTATATCAAGACTGGAAAATCCCAGCCATGCAGAAGCCTGGAATTTTTTCTTGTGCAAAAAATTCTAATCACCATTCTGGTATTTTTGAGTGAAAGTTCTTTTAACCTTTTTTACTAGTCACGGTAAGAGGCCGTGACTGTGTGATTATTCAGAAATGTCCCGGGAAGATGGATCATCTAAGGAAACCAAGTATATTGTGTTTTCTATCTGATGGTGACTATTTTTTAGTTACTACAACCAGAACAAAATGTGCAAACACAGAGCCACTGGGAAGTGGAGCTTTTTAATTACAATTAAGCAATGAACAGTAGTCTGTATTTGGAATATCCCCTGTTCCACATATTCAGTGGGGGAAAATGAACACTAAAACACTTCCTGACTCAAAAATCAGGCTGTAACCATAATTAGGCCAAAAGTTCCTGCTATTTTTATCATTGTACAGTTTAGTACTTCTCCTGATTTAGGCGAAACATTCAAATTTTGGGATGGGTCTCAGCTTGCAGATTCTGCTACATCTAAAAGTAGATGTCTGTGAAAGTCTGGAGGCAGTTGCTGCAAACCAGGGATCTGGAGCCACTCCAAACACAGCAGCAGAGCTGTGGCACCTCCTCAAGTTTGGATGGTGTGGAGAAAAACACACATCCTCTGGGTCTGTGGCTGCAAGCCGTGTTGGGTGTCCTAGAGTGTCCCAAATGACACTGGTGGTTTTCGCAAATGAGCTGAATTCATAGACTCCATGGCAGACATAAAGAACTGAAAAAAATAGCATGATAAAAACTGGTGAGCAGACACCTCCACCAAGTAACTCCTACGGCTCTGTCAAGTTCACAGCCAGGGCAGACCTAATCAGTGTCATGGTTACAGAAGCAAATTCAGGTTCAGTCTGATGGATCCCACTTTTGCTGCACAAATCGGTGTCACGGCAGTCAAGAGAGATACTTTGCTGTAGCAAATGTAAATTACTCTGTGACTGTAGAATAAAACATGAATAAATGTCCCAGAGGAGCTGTGGCTGCCCCATCTCTGGAAGTGTCCAAGGCCAGGCTGGATGGGGCTTGGAGCAACCTGGGATAGTGGGAAGTGTCCCTGCCCATGGCAGGGAGTTAGAACTGGATGATCTTCAAGGTTCCTTCCAACTCTAACCATTCTGTTCTGCTATGATTTTTTCACTTTGCCTAGAAAATAAATAATAAAATATCCTGTAACTCAGGCTGTGCACTGAATGTGCACAAAGAACTTGTCTGATTTCAGTTCTTGCATACAGCTGGTGCTCTTGTTCTTTGAAATCTGTCAATTTTATTTTCTATTTTAAAATATGTTTTAAAAACTTCATGACAGTCAGGCAGCTCCAGTATGAAAGTAAGTTTTATAGCCAACCAAACTCCACGGAAATCTGTATTCCTTATAGAGATTAATGCAGCTGCTGGTGCAAACAGCAGTGCCCCAAGGTGTGCTTATATTATTTTGTGAATGATATCTGCTGTGAAGGGTGGTTGAGCACAAAGCTGCCAGATGCTCTCTGTGACTTGCATATTTGTAAGGTCATTTGTGCATTCTGATGACTGAGGTGTAAATGATAAAGTTATGGAACAAAGAAAAAAGTCTTTACCGGGCCTGAATTTCACCTCATGACTGCAATGATAGAGCAGTTGATGGACTTTTAATGTAACTAAATTTAATTCAGAAGAAACATAACTGTGTCATGATTCCGCCTGTTTTCAGCTGCAGCTGTTGCAGTTTTCTCTCCCAAGCTTTAAGGGTTGCAGTGGTGAAGCAAATGTGCTTCTGTGTATTTATTGATGGCACACATAACTTCATCCAGGAGAGTTCTTGATGGGTTCAGTTTGTTAGAACAGTGCCATGTGGAAAGGACAAAATACTTCTTAGTCTTTATAAAAATGCAGATGTGAAGTTATCCATCACTGGGGTGTTATCTAGAGACCTCAAAAAATGCTTCATCCCTTGTGCTGTTCTCCTGCCAGACCGAGGAGGAGCTGCTGAAGGTCCTCTAGGTTAAATTCACAGTCAAAAAGATTGAGGTGAAAGACTGAGATGGAGATGTTCACAGCAATATTCCTATGAGATAGGGAATATGCTGATCAATCACCCAGAGACAGATCTGAATTTACTCCTGGTGGAATCTGGAGATGAACCACAGATTTGTGTTCTATTAAATAAAAAAGGGTGCACCAATCACATGAAAAACTTGGATTTACTTGACAATTTTGGATGTCTCAAACAAATCATGTATCAGCACAGCTGAATAAAGTATTAGAGACTATGGAGCAATGAATGTCAGTTATGCAGAATGACTGCTGGAAATTTAAGAACAAGGATCTAAGAGTTCTATAGTCAAGAAAATCAAGCTTTTTGCGAAAAAGTATGACCGTGATTCCTGATGTACAAAACAGGGATTAATTCATTAAAAATTAAAGTTAACAGTAGCTTTCCTGTGACATCTGTGAGTCCAGTATTGGAATACTGTGTACTCAGTGAGAGTGCTCAGTGATTTTAATAGGATATTAAAGAGATGAAAAATGAACAGACAGGAGGCACAAATAAAGGCTTTTGAAGACATAAGAAATGCCATAGAGTGATAAATATTTGGATTTTCACAAGGAGATTGAGAACTGACTTCATTAGAGCACACAAATACTCTCTCTGAAGAAAATGCCAAGTGCTAAAGGACCTTTAATCATGCATAATTGTTGAAATTTAGAAATGGATTAATATAAATTCAAAACAAAGCACAAATCCTTAACATGGAAAATAATTACAGCAAACTGAAAAAACTGTGGCAGCTTCTCAATCTCATGAAATCCTCAGAGTTGTTCAAGAGTATAGAATAAAAAGTGGCTGTTGTCTGTCAGAAGATAATTTGATGACATTAGGTGGTCTGTGATATATCAGAATCTGATTGGGCCATCAAATAACTTGAAACTTCTGAAACTATGAAAAGAGCTCGTGTAGGCTCTCCAAGAATACCAAGAAGCAGAGGAACCAGGAAGTTTGAGCGAGGAATTTCTCTTTTGCTGAGAAAGATGGATGATGTCAGGATGAACATCAGAGAAGATTGGCAGCACAGCCAAAGCTTGAGGCAGGCTGAAACAAGCAGGTGGATCCCTGAGAATACAAAAGCAGCTGGATCCCAAAGCCAGAGCTCTGCTTTGTGAGTGCTAGAAAGTGCTGCTGAAGGCTCACACACATTCTCTGGCCAAGCCTATTTCTTTGTTTTCTTTGTTCATATCACTTCTAGCAGTCTTGCCTTTCTTTCAGGAGAAAAGATAGGCTCAAGAATCCAGAGTAGATGGTCCTTGGGGACTTAGATGACATTTATTTATCTTTATGTCATGCATTTGTAACAATACCAGTGGGAGGGATAAATCTTCCATGTCCAAACATACTGTTGGTGTATATCAGAAAAAATTACTCTCCCGAAGGACTAAGTTCAAAAAGAAAATGAATTAAAGATATTAAGCATGAAAATTATCTTAAATAGGGCATTGCAAAGTATGTTAGGAAACTGATGTCTGAAGCTCTCCTGGGAGAACTTGTTTATCATATTTCAAACCCAGTTTATGGATCAGATAATTATGGGCTGGTTCAATGAGGCTCAAATATTTTTGTATTGTTTGCATCACTAGACCTTCAAACCTTCTCAGATTCATTGATATCATCAGTGATATCACAGTTAGTGATAAGCGAACATGAAAAGCTACAGCCCTCTCGTTCTCTCTGAGTGTATTCAGATATGGATTGAGATTAAGTTCTGGTTAATTTATCCATATTTCTGTAGTTTGTGGGTATTTATTATGAATTGTAAAAGACAGCATGGTGAGGAGATGTTAATGCAGTCTGGCCAAAGCAAAGACCTCTTAGGCAAATATTTGGCAAGAGCTACAAAATATTTTATGCTTGCAATTAATTTTGGGGTTATTTTCCATAAGAGCGGGGCTCTGGTTTGTCAAAGCATCCACTGTCATTAAGCCTTTTTTGTTACAATTACGGAATTTAAAGCTAGAATGCTCTGCTCATAGAATTTATTCAGTGATGCCTGTATTAATTCCCTAAAATCTTCTGGTTAAACCTGATAATATCACTTAAAAAGCCTTCTAATCTTGGAGACTTTAGCTCGTGGAACTGATCATGTTCTTGGATAAACTTTTGAAATGCTAAATTAACCTTCTTCTTAAACTGTGAGACTCGTTCCTTATGTAAATTTGTCTGTCTTTGGACCCCAGAGATAACATTTTGTTTGTTCAGTGATTGCCTTTGTCAATATAGACATTTCCCCTTCATCCATATGGTGCATATCCATAAAACGTGACCAGACTGAAATCCCTTGGCTTCCCTGTAGGATATCTATGAGGAGATGATAATCTTGCAAATGACAGGGAAATTGCAAGGCTTGGGTCTTGTCTTCAGGGAAACTTATTTGGTTTTTTATATAGTTGCTTCTGCAGTAATACTGTTCACTCTGGTATCCAAGGTAATGATGATTTCTGATGATGCTTAAATTCTGCATAAAAAATTTCCTTATTTCCTAAGCTTTCCTGTACAGTTGATGGCATTTCTTATCAATCATAAAGTGAAAAAAGAGAAAAGAGCTCAGTTTTCAGGCTTTAGCCATTCTTTTCTCTTGCCAGAACATTTGAGAGTAAAGTTGTCTGAAGCAGATACTGCTTCAAATACGGCATCATATTCCAATGACATCTGGTTATATATATACTATTTTTTACAGATTCACCCCAAACTACTACCAGAGAGATCAAAATCCATTAATGTTGTGCCTCCTGTCAATAAACCTTAGTTATGTATGGAACAGGCTTTGGATACCAGAAACAGAGGTTTTACTTTCTTAATATTCTCAATACTTTTTCGGCAAACACATTCTTAATTTTTAGGTAAACTATTCAAAATCAGTGGCATTCTATGATTTATGTGCTTTACACATTCACAGGATTATGGATAAATATTGTTTTGAGCTTGTGTTTGTAAAGATGAGAGCAGCTGGAATACACAGCGTGAAATTGCGAGGAATTTTGGTTATGATTTCACCACATTGCTTTAATTATAGGAAGTCAACAAACAGACAAAACAAACAAGACAAACAAACAAAAATAATCAAAGAAGCAAGGATTTCAGACCAGGAGAAAGCTTTATGATTAGGTTTGTGGATTTTCCAAGTTAAAAGAAACCAAAAGGTGGCTAAGTCAAAAGGAGAAACCTTGACTTTGTTTTATTTGTGGTCCTGGAAATTACATTTTTTCTAGAGGTCCTTGCAGCTGGAACAAACAACTCCACTTGCAAGATGAATAGCTATTATCTCAAATTATCAAAAATCATCTGCATGGTGATGGAAGTTTTGAAAGAATAGGAGGTATCAAACATTTCTGCTGTGTAGGCCTTTTAGTATCAATTTATTGGGTTTTTTTACTGCTAAACTGGTTAATAATTTATCCAGTACCTATTTACACACAGAAGTACTGTTCCTGTAATTCCTAACTGCAAGATATATTTAATTCTAGGATAAAAAACCATGTTTGTGAATGATTTTATGTAAACATAGAATGAATTTGCGTTGTGAAATTGGTTCCTTTCCCTCCAAAAGAGAAGGAAGGAATAAAATAGAACAAATAAAAATGAACAAAGCTTATACTTCCATCAATGGCTATTTACAAATTGCAGGGTGATGCCATTTCTCATGGAAAGATTATTATTCTTTTTCTAATTCAAGATTTTAGTTTTTTATGTTTCTCTAGCTTGTCTCTTTTATGCTTTTTCCAATAGAATAATCAGCTGTGCAGAGCTGTGATCCAGCAGGTCAAGGAAAAATATTTTGGGTTTCTTAGGCCTTTTGTTAGAAATTGTTGGCCTTTCCAGTGGGAGGGATTTGAGAGGGCCAGTTGAATCTGGAAAATGGTCACAGGACTGGTGAGCAATAGCAGCACTCACAGTGTTGCAAATTTACTGAAATAATTATCCACAGTTTCAGACTGTAAAAATGTAGGTACCCTCATGTGATGATTACCACTGCTTCACCATGCTCCTTGTTCCCATACATAGGCAGTTATTTTAGTGTATCACCATTTTTACATTTTTATGGGGAAATGTTAAAACTTGAGGTGTCATCGTCAATAGATTCTGTTTGAAAGGTCTAACACCAACCTGGCAAACAAAATTAATAGGTAAAGCTAAAATTGTTGTTTTCTAACATAATGCACATTTATCACACTGAGAAGCTCTTTCCCAAAGTTCCTCCTAAATAAAGTCATACATTATTATTATTATTATTATTATTATTATCATCATCATCATCATCATTATTATTATTATTATTATTATTATTATTATTATTATCATTGTTGGTTTTGCTACTCACTTTGTTTCTATTTCTTTGCACCTCAGCAAAGGTTTGGCATCACCTTGGAGACACCAGCCTGTGAAGTAGGATGCAAACAACCATCACTAATAACAACTTGAAGGTGATTTAATATGAAAATAATTGATCATTTCTGATCCATGTCTGATAGATCCAAATCCCCAAGAGACAGACTGAATGCAGGCAGAAAACCTCCCCTGAACAGGTCGAATGCCCAGTGATGAGGAAAAAATTGCGCTTTTCCAGTCTCACCATCCTTTTCTCAGACAACTCCTTCAGACCTGTCAGTCTGGAAGCTCCAACCAGAATTTACCTCACTCGAAAGAAACACACATTACTCATTTTTAATTCATTAACCCTCATTTCAGCTATAAGCTTTTGACTGCTTTACTGCCATTAGATTACTTCTTTTTTCTTTCTAATATCTCACTTCCCCAGCCATTCACCCACTGCCAGTTTCATTTCTCTGTAATGCCATAGGTGAGCTGTTTTCATCTCCAGTGTTCTTAAGAACATTAGTTTGCAAAAGGCTCCTTGCAAGACAGAATTATACAGACAAAAAAGAAGTCAGAAGCACTTACAGGAAAAAGAGATTACACTAGATGTCTTCATCCTGACGCTTAAATAGAGTGTGACATTCTTAAAATGTTAGTAGAACATGGAACGTCAAGAAAATAGTAAAATATTTGTGTTCTATTAACAAAAAAAAAAAAAAGATGTGTAGATTCATAAAGGGAGATTCAAAGCCAGGAATGACAGAGTGGGTTAGGAGAAAAAAGGCAGTAATACTATCATGTGGAGAAAACAGTGTTGTACTTTATAACAGATGAAAGCTTCTGTCTGTGGCATGAAAGAGATAAAAAAGAAAAGCAATAAATTCTGCATAATCCAAACTCATTGTTCAAGCCATGCACTGCTTATTCCCTGGCACCAGCCAAAGGATAAACATCAGTGCTATGTATGTAAAGGCTGCTTTCATAAATATTTAAAAAGTACTACACTGAGTCAGTGCAGTAAATAATACCATTTATTAAAATAGATAGAATATGTGAATTAAGGTCACTTGCTGGCACAAAGAATAGAGGCATCAATCTAAGCCTGTTCAACCCTGGGATCAGCAGATTCAGTATTTTCCCACTCAAAGAAACATTAACTGAAATATGTAAAGAGAGTAGTTCAAGCCTGTGACCCTCTCGAGTGCTGCTTCTGGTTCAAAAACAGTTTACAGGGGCAAGGAAGACAAAAAGTGAACTAAAAAATCCTCCCCAGAATAAGCAGCTCCACATTTGGTTCTCATTTGTTTCCTGTCATGTTTAGGGAATATCAAAAACTCTCTTTTTCTCTGTGTCATGTGAATTTCTGATCAGACATGTAAGCAAATCGAGGATAATGTATTGTTTGTCTTTTGTGGCACTCAGCCTGAGTGCAGCCGATTTTAATGTTTTTTACTCTGATGTAAATATACACAGCCTTGTACATGGGGAAATCAGCTACAGGTTGGGTTAAATTGCCCTTTTATTTTTGTGGGATTTCTTTTGTGTTGCCAGTATCTCAGTGCAAAAGTAGAGAGAATGTAAGAAAGATTAAATGTTAAAATAAATATTTTATTTGTTACACATGAATTTTCTTCCATGTGTAACTTCACAGGCTGCAAACGGAAATGTTGCACACAGAGATTATTCAAATGCTCAACAGGAAGAGAGGCAGAGGGTCTTCAGTGGAAAAGAATTTCACCAGTTAATCATTCTTTGACGAAGAAATCCAATTTTTTGAAGTGATTCTGCTGTAATGATATCCACATTCATTAATTTTAACTACTGCAAATGATGTTTACCAATATCTCTACCTCCCAAGCCTATCCTACAAGAGAGTTGCTCTGTCTTGGAAACAAAAATTACATCCTCTAAGGTTCGTGTATCACCATCCCCAGTACTAAACATCAGTTGCTATTTTTGGTGTCACGGAACAGTAACCCCACAGAAAACCTGTATCCCTTACCACAGCTCCTTCATTTAACTACTGATGATGAAATAGCTTCAAGAGAGTTGGCAATTGTTCTGTTGCTGTAGGTAAGGAGGGATGGAAAAAACCCAAACCCAAAAACATGGGCAGCTGTTCTCATGACTGTGAAGAGGAAAATGGACAAGGAAAAGAAAAAACAATTGGATTAGTAACGGGATATTGTATTTATGAACAGATATCTAACAGATATTCCTATTTGCCTGTTTGTTTTCCTCCTCATCAGGGCGATTCCTGTATCAAACTCATAACAATTTGTAAATGTGCGAATGCATTTCTTTTAGAAAATTAATTATTCTGGAATGTCAGGGGATGAAATATTCACTGTCCACCCAAGTATAATGTTCCAGTGGTTAATTTCATTCATCCTTAAAATGTTTTCCTTATTCCTGTTCTGAATATGTCTCCCTCCAGCTTCCAGCCATAGTGTCTCATTATACTTTTGTCTGATAGATCAAAGGGGTCTCTTCCCTTAGAAATCTTTTTATGTTAATACTGATCATCCATAATTCTATAAGTTGAACTTTGATGTTATTGAAGCTGATTTGAGTTTTCATGACTTTTTTTTTTTTTTTTTTAAATTCTTGGTCTTAATGAATATAGGAATGTTAACTTGCAACACCTGACATATTTCATATTGCCTTAATTTAGTCTCTGCACCTGTGTGACAACCTGAATGACTCTTGATAGCTAGGGGGATTTCTAAGTGTCCCAATAAGTGTATTTATTTTCTAAAATGTTTTCCAAAACAAGACTCTGGAATATCTCTTTTTATTGCCATAGCCAATGACCTTGTCATGGGATAATGTCTGAAATCCTCCTTTTTCTGCCTGAGGTGATATTATACTTTTAGAGAGGGATACACTTCAGAAAAAAAAATGATCAGTCCTTGAGACTTGGTATGTAACAGGACATGGAAAATAGTTTAAAGTTAAATCACATTATGAAATGTAGCTAGTCAGTATAATTTTAATTTTGAAGAAACTGCTTTAAGGCAACCTCACACTGACCCACTTTCTTGCTGTCATTCCCTCAATAAAAATTGATAACCCATTCTCGCCCTTGCAGAATTTCCATATTGACAGAGGAAATTTAACTCCCTGCATGATTAATGGCCGAGGTAGTGCTCTATCAGACATGCAGCACACACTGGGATATTCGATGCCTCTGACAGCCCAAGAGTGATGATCCTTGGGAGGGATGGAAAGCAGACCGTGACAAAATTGCAGTTGCTGATGCCTCCTGCCACGTCAATAAAATGGCACCGCACAACAAATGGGACTCTTGACCTCATCACTTACAGTGGAGCGGATCATTTGTATAAACAAGTTATTTAGGTGCTTTAATGTACTTTGTGCTTGATTAATAGGGCTTCCCTTCACCTTCTGCACATCAGATGCTGGAGAGTGCTTGAGAAGGGAGAGAAGCAAGGCACGGACCTGGGGGTGAAGCAGCATACTGGAAATTTCAAATCTGTGCAGAGCTTTTCTGCAGATCTTTAGTTCTAAATTGGGCAAAGGACATATTTGCTAAGGCTTCGCCTTAAGAAAGTGTCATGCATGAATATGCCTGTAGGTACTATAGAAATACTCCAGAAATGCCAATTTCATGGCAGACTTTTTGTATGTGATAGTGTGAGACTTGTGCCAAGCAGCACAGCAACCTAATTTTTAAACCAACTCAGCTGGTATTTGCTCTTCTGACTGCAGATATCTGCTCTCCTAGCAAACCGTTAAATAGCTTTCATTGTGCTGTAGGTAATTTTTCTCTTTTCTTCCTCTTATTTTGGAATTTGAAAACACGGGAGAAAACTGAGCAGTTTCTGTCACAGCCCGAGCTGATCTGGAATGTTGTGCTGTGTGCATTCAGAGGCAAACGAGGATTTGCAATAAAGGCAATGTTTTATTGAAGCAGTGATTTAAACTAATGTTTTCCAAAATAGCAGTGTGTTCTGTGCCCATCTGTTTAACTTGTAAGGAATGAATTTTCAAAGGTCATTCCAGGTATGCCAGAATTTCAAGTTGTTATCAGTTTCTGAATTATAAGGCAGGGAAATGATTCAAAGGCAGGGCTGTCTGATTTCTGGGTTATTCCCATTATGCAGGGAAGTCTTTCACTCCAGAGGACTCTTTCTAAGCCAGTTATAGAGCCACCATGCACCAGGCAGCCTGTGCCTGGTTTCCTGAAAATAACACATGACTGAGTTTATTTTAATCTTCTAAGGAAACTTTTAGGTTTGTTTTGCCTTGGGTCTGTTTTTGTTTGGTTTGGTTTTGGTTTTTAGAAATTTTGAGTCTCTGTTTCAATTTAGATCAAACTTACTCAAATAATTTCTGATTTTGTCTACTGAAAAAAATACAGCATTAATGAGGTAGATAAGATTCTTTATTCACTTTGCAGTCTTTATTTCTGTCCTTTTCTTTAGACCTAGATTTTTGAAAGTCTGGCTAATTCTTTTGCTTTTGTCTTTCTTATGGTTTCCTGGCACCATTCAAAGTCAAAAGAGGACATTGCTGAACAAAACAATAAAATCTGTTCTTAAGTTCCAGTTCCAGCTAGAGAGAGAAAGAGCTTAGAAAACTGTCAGGAATACCTGTTCATGTCCATTATAAATTATAAATCTTGTCCAATGTAATTATAAAATTAATTTATAAGTCAGATTGCTTACCTATTCAGTCCAAGGCATTTAGGGAGGCTCTTTGGATTCACGTCTCTTAAAAGAGCTGCAAGAACAAGTAGACTGCATTGTGCAGTCACATATGAAGCATTATTTTACATATTTTCATATTTTGCTTAATAGTTTGTGCATTAGCCCTTATATTAAAGCAAGAGTGGAACATTTTGTATTTTTGCCTACTTCATAACAGTTGGATTGTATGTGAACAAATACTGGCCTGCAATTTAAGCTACTCCAGCTTATTCAGGCCTTCATATTCTCCTTAATCGTTTACCTTTTTTCCCCCAGCCCATGCAATGTGCTATTTATCCCACAGGAAAATTCTCACTCCACTTCCTTGGTGTGTAATTTTCAAGGAAATGTCTCCTCACTTGATGGAAGCCTTATGATTAACCTACGAACCAAATTAACTGGAATGTGTTCAGCTTTTCAAAGAAATGCAGGAGGAGAAAAAAACCAAAAACAAATGCTGCTCTTGGTTGAAGGAAGAAAAATGACTTCTGGGAAAGGCTGTCCACTCAGTGCTCTGTTTGTCCATGTTCCCCCTCTGGAACAAAGCAAAACTCACCTTCCTTCAAAGTGCATGAGATCCCTTGTGCCTGCAGCCAGCAGGCTCACGAGGGTCTTGCTAATTATGGTGGTTGGCAGAACATCAAAGTTGTTGTCTTCCACTCCTTTGCTCCATCTCTGGATACCAGGGAACCAGAGGAAGAGGAACTAAGGGCAGCTGGGCCGCTCTGAATTGCTGCTGCCTTTGCTGCCCTCCACCCTTCCCTTTGCTGCCCTCCACCCTTCCCTTTGCTGCCCTCCATCCTTCCCTTTGCTGCCCTCCATCCTTCCATGCCAGGAGGAGGCCAGCAGGAGATGGGTGTGTGGGGAGCACTGGGCAGTGCTGACCCACACTTGCTCTGTTCTCCTGCTCCTGGGTTTCTCCTGGGTGGTGTTTGCACAACCTGTGCCTGACACTGCACTGAACGATGCTGACCTTCAGTGCTCACATAAATACCCAGCTGTGTATTAAACCCTGTGAGAGTTATGTGTTGATCTTCACATCACCCCAAGTGTTTTACCAGGCAGTAACATCACCTGCTTAGTGAAGCTCTTTGTCTTCTCTGGTGCTCGCATCTCCTCACTGCGTGGTGGCTAAATTGTGACACAATCTAAACATCCTGGTTGCTGTTTGTGTGATCAATATTCATTTGCACAGCCAATATTCCTGGTACTGCTGCAGTCAGGGGTCAGGGCTTTCAGCACAGGAGGGGCATTGCTTTCCTGGAACTGTCATTACTCTTCCCTATGATCTTCTCATCAGGAAACTGCTGTGTTTCATATGTTCCCGGCGATGTAAGCAGAGAGGAGCTCAGACCAATAACTAGATGAAAACACAGCTTGATTTTGCAGTTAATAATATGACTGGGACTGAGACCAGAAGATTGTACTTTCTTTTAACCCTCATCCCAGCTCTGCCTTTAGGTAGATCTTCCTTTTACACTGTGAGTGGATCTGTTAACTCAGTTGCTACAGAGAGCAGGAGATATCTGTCAGCACAGATGCTTTACAGCAGTGTCACCCATTTCAACTAAGGATGTATAAATTAATATTTCTGATTCAGTTATGCAATCTTTGCTTACAAAGATTTTGTGTCCTATTCTAACACCTCCCTTGAAAAAGGAGTACCTGGCTAAGAGGGAATGTAGCAAACATAGTCCTGCTGTCTGGATGCAGTTTAAAAAGATTTACCGTGACTGCAGGTAAAGGAGAGAGAACTTTCAATATTACATTAAAAGTATTTGCATCTAAAGTATGTTCTTCTCATCCTCCTCACAGCCACAGAAAACAATTAGTTTATAATACAGTCATAAAGATTTCGGGCAGTATATCAGGTGCTTTGGGACAGGAAAGTTGGTCCAGCTACACTGGAACCACTGCACGGTCTTGTATAGAAGCTTGCATAAGTTTTTCCTCTTGTAAAAGAAAGAGGAAAAAATCCAGCAGTCTTTCAAAATCTTGAAAGGGATTTCCATGATTTGTCACTAAATTGGTGTTGTGTTGCTTAAAGAAGCTTCTTGGTGAAATCATTGCTGAAGATGGAGTGAAATGTCCTTTATTTCCTGTGATACCCAGCTCTGGCCCTGGGGAATCTGTGGCTGCTCCTGTGCAGTGAAGGAATGATTGATCCCAGTACCAGCATGAAATGTCATGACCATGTCACCCCAATCCTACAAACCAAGTGATAAAACTTGTTTCTCCAGCATGACCCTGCATTTGGGACAATTTCCTCTTGCTATACCTTCATTTTTGGCAGGGATGAGTCACATTGTGTTTTTGTGAGGTCGTGACCACGAGCCTCAATAATTGTTTTTTCTCTCTGGCTTATTTCTGCAGTTTTCTCATTCAATTTCATTTACCTGATAATGAGGGGAAGAGGTAGGACAGGTTTTAGTGTTTACCAGCAAATTTCAGAGTAAGGCTGACAATTCTATTTCTAACTCAGCCCTGCAAGCAGCATCTTGCATTACAGAGCTCATGTGATTTGAGGTACATGGATGAGTTTATTGTGCTGTATCAAATTCTGTGCAGCGCTGTAGATGAGGAGTTAGAAAGGTAAATAAAGCAAAATAAAAACAAACCAAGACAAAACAAAAACAAACTGAAGAAAAGAATTGGAACAAAACTGAAAGCATAATTCTGTCAACATTTGCAACTCTACTCATTTTTACAGGAACTATGAGCAAACTAAATTTTAATTTGAAAAAGAAAAGGGGGGAAATCCAAGCACTAGGAGTGAATGCACAAATTGGCATTTTAATCTGTATTCACATAGAAACTGCTGTGGACTCCCTGAGATCTCACAGCCCTGTGGGAAAAAGCAGCAACAGGGCAGGAGAGATTTGGAATAAGATAAAATGGAAATTATTAAACTCAGAGGGAGAAATAAATTGAAAGATTTTGTAACGTCATAAAAACCGAGAGAGAAGACAGGTAAGAATCACATACAGTGGTTTTTTTATGTTGACTGAGGCACATCTTATGATGTCAGTTTTAACATCTGCAGACCAAAGATGCAAATAGAAATATTCCTCAAATATGCAGGGGGAAATAAAGAAAAAAGAGAATTGCCCTGGTCTCTGGTCTGTCTGATATTACCTTTTAGATATCTACAGGACTTCTTCATAGCCCAGTGTTGCCTTATTCACAGACCAGAGATTTACAGAACCCATCCTGAGGATAATTCAGTAAAGAGACAAGAAATTATCACTTTTCCATCTCCTTGAAGGGTAGGACAAGAGCAGTCTGTTTAACCTATATCAAGGAAAATTTGGGTGAAATATTTGGAGCAAAGAGACTGTCAGGGATGAGATACACTGGGATGTATTGACCAGGCAAGTTGTGGAGTTCCAACACGGGACATCATCTTGAACATGTTATATAAACTGCCCTTATAGGTGATGAGAATAACTGAAACTACTTTAAAGAGTACTTTAAAAAACCTGCTTCTTTTTTGACCCTTCCAGCTGTATAGTTCCATATTTCTGGGTGGTCTGGAATAAACTAGGAAATTATTCAAGACTTTAAACAAAACAAAAAAAAAGGCCAGCAAGAGCAATGTAATTTTTTCTCAAGTACTTTGCTTTCCTTCACAGCATCTTCTTTAGCAGTCCCTCTCCATGAAAAGCCTCTCTCTGCCTCATTTCCTCCTGAGGAGGAGAACATTAAAAGACAGAGGTTCTGTTCTGAGTGTTCCCACAAAAAAAACACCACACCACCCATACAACTATGAGGCTTCTGGCACCTTCTTATTGTCTTGGGTTTTTTTGCCATTTCTCTTTTTCTCAGTGTAGATGTATGCCACTATTTATTTTGGTTCAACTTTTTACTTTTTTTTTTTTTTTTTTTTTTTGTTGGGGGGGGGGTTTTTTTTGTTTTTTNTAACTTTTTTCTTTTTTTTTTTTTTTTTTGTTTGGTTGGGGGGGGTTTTCTGTCTGTTTTTGGGTTTTTGGGGTTTTTGGGGTTTTTTGGTTTTTTTTGGGGGGGTTGGGGGTTTTTTTGGGTTTTTTGTTTGTTTGTTTTTGGGGGTTTTTTTTGGTTTTTTGGGGTTTTTTTTTTTGTCTTGTTTTTGGTTTGTTTTGTTTTGTTTTGTTCCTGTTCAACATTTGAAAGATACAACCCCTGGATCAGGTGTTCATTAACCAGCCATTTCCCTTTTGTGCTGTATCTTCATTTGTTGCCTGTGTGACAGCAGATTCCTCTTTCCAAGGAATTTTTTGAATCTTGGTCACTCTACAAATCCATGTTAGCAAATTCTAGGTGCTCTGCATTGCAGCATTCCCTTTTTAACCTCTCTCTCTTGATGAACTGCATAAGGAATGTGGATCTAAACTTTTACTTTGCAATACATTTAAATTAATTATCTATAGTATATGATGGGATCAGCAGTCTGGGTATGTTTGTATTAGAGAATTAGCACCTGGCATAGTTTTGGTGGGGGTTTTTAAGGGTTTTAGTTGTTAATTTAAGGTGCCACTATGAAAGAAAGTGCTTTAAAAAATAGGTATTGGACACACAGTTCTACATTTGCCAGTTCAATATATTTATGCTCCCCAAAACAGTCCTACATTAATGTTATTTTCTCCCATGAAACTACCTGAATGAGTAAAAATTTCTCATGAAATCATAGACTCTTTAAGGAAAAGATCTCTAAGAACTCTGAGTCCAACCATCAACATAACACCGCCAGGTCCACCCCTGAACCCTGTCCCCAAGCACCACCTCTGCCCATTTCTTGAGCATTCCAGGGCCAGTCTGTTCCAATGCTTCCCCAATCCTTGCTCATGTGAGCAAGTTTTTTGTTCCAGATGGTGTCCAGCCATACCTGCAGTTTTCAAATTGTTCCCTTGGCAGTACTGCTGGACTCCACAACTTTCACTGCATATTTTCCAAGGGAAAAAGAGTGGGGCTGCAATTTGGAAGCTCCCAATTCTTTAAACATCTCTGCCCCAGTCTTCTCTGGTTTCAGGAAAGATTTGCTCCTGGGTTTCTGCCTTTGTACAGCAGTGACAGTGGAATTGATGTAGAAGAGTTCTAGGGTAAAATACACCTATAAAATATTTCTCAGACTTAGGCTGGCAAAGACTAAGTCAAGCCTACGTCACTAATTATAGACAAGCTAGAAGGGAAAGATTAATTTCATGTAAGTTGTTTTTTTATTAAAATTCACACTGTGCTTTGGGTGTAGGAGAGGAGAAGGAATGCAAGAGAGCTTCCATCCAGAAATGTGGATTGAGGGCTTCTGCCTTTATTGATCCAGATTTACTGCTATGGTGTGAAGCAGTGCACAATCTTTAGAACACACTGGGTGTTCACAAATTGGCTGAGTGCAGGGTGCATCATGCCAACACTTACACTCCTTCAGTGCAGTGCTCTGAGGCCAGGACCCAACTGTATTTCAGAGGAGAAAAAAAAGGGGCCGGTAATTCCATCTCTGTCCAGGTGATGTGGTGGTACTGCAATATCACTGGGGGGATACTGACTCAGTGCTCACTGATTTAGGGTGCTCATCCCTAAACCACAGCCCGTGTGACTGAGTAGGGAACAACTCCTGCAGGCTGCTCTGTGAGGAGGTGCCGTGCTTGGCTGCACATCATTTAATGTATGGATTCAGTGCATACAGGCTGGAGATTTTACCACTAATTCAGAAAGACAACAACCCACAGAAAGAGTTCAGGCTTGAAGTTGGGCAGTTGCCTGATCAATTTGTGAAATCACAAAGAGGTGAAGAGAATGCTACTTTTGTTTTCAGGGTTGGGGTTTTTTTTTAATTTGTTCTGTTTTCACCTGCTGTGTAGACCAGCAGATCTGTTCTGCATTCTTTCTGTGCAGCCATTCCTCCCTGCAAATACTCCCTGACTACCTGCAGATTTTTGTGAACACTTTACAAGGGAAAATATGTCAAATGAAAATGCAGCTAAAGCCACGTAAAAGTCAGCAGGTTTTTTTCACTGGGATGTGTGCATGTGCTGCATTTTGGGTTTGGTTTGCATGGATTCATGCCAGCTGAGCTACAGGTTCAGATAAGGCATCAAAACCCACTCCAAATCTCCCCTTTTATTCTGGCTTCACAGTGAAACCACCACAAACACTTGGCTCCTCTGTTTGAAAATAAAAAGGCGTGACTCACCACTACTTTCTTCCAGCTTTATGCCATTCCTAACTCCACTGATTTCAGCGTCGACCTGATTTCAGAGAAGTAAGTTGACATAAACTTAAAATGATGCAGCATAAAATCGGATCCCTCAGGCTTTAAAGATGTATTGCAATGATGTCTATTCGTTGACCTTTGTGAAATGAATATGGAGATTTCGGTTCAGTTCCTATTTGCAGCACGGAGTGAGCACTGAAGCCACCATCACGAATGCATCTCCTCTCTGCAGTGCAAGAGCTCAGCAGAAATATAGTCCTTTACTCCATTAGGACAAGTTTAAGAGACACTGTCATATGTCTTAGGAGAAGAGGGCATCTCTGGGGTCATCAGGCTCTGCATTCTGCATCCATATCACACAAAAGAAAATCTCTTTTATGCTTTGAAAACCTCTCCCTTAAAGAGGAGGTTTTTTGTTCCTTTTTGCTTGGCGAGAATCCTCTCCAGCTATCAGATGGGTCACTGAAAAAGCTTCAGCAAAGATCTTGGGGCATGGCTTTAGTTTGGTTTTTTTCCACCTTTCAGCTGTCTGACAGGAACAATAAAATATTCAGACTTTGAACAAAGAAACAATATTTCACAACTTGCAAGATAAACCTGCCCCAAGAACTGTCCATGCATTGGGAGCTACATGAGCATCATGGAATCATGGAATGGTTTGGGTTGGAAGGAACCTTAAAGATCACCCCATTCCAACTCCTGCCATGGGCAGGGACATCTTCCACTGTCCCAGATTGCTCCAAGCCCTGTCCAACCTGGCCTTGGACACTTCCAGGGATGGGGCAGACACAGCTTCTCTGGGCAAATAAATACTGGGATGATTTTGCCTCTCAAGAAGGAGTTTTATCCCACTCTTACCCGTGAGACCTGATAGAGGCCATTCTTTATCCCCTCTAAGCAGCTTTGTGACAGCTCCTCTTACCTTTCCCTACACTGATGACTGAGATGTGCAGTTGGAGAACTCTTACACCTGTAAAGCCCCTAACTACAACCATGTCTTGGTTGCTTAAAAACCAAATTATTTCCATACAGTCTTGTTGGCCTAACAGCAGTTTTAAAAAAAGGAGTAAACAAATTGCAAATTCCTTCTCAGACAGTGTTTTCAGGCAGCTGTGGTGCCTGTGCCAACACAAAGTGTTGCACCATGAAAACCTGAGGTCTAGTTTGTGCTTTCTGTGAAAAACTTACCTGATGCCTGGGAAAGATGGTGGAAATCAAATCGTTTCGCTTTTTCTTCTTATGCAAAACCTGATCAAAATGTGTTTTAGCTGGAATTTTCCCAAATCTAAAGACTACCTGCTTTGAAAAGTACTTTGAAGTTTACTGATGAAAAGCACACCAGGTAGTAGCTGAATACTGTTATAAGCACGTCAGACAGGAGACCTGTAAAACTTTTATTATTTCCTGCCTTATTCTTATGGTGAAGAACACCACATATTTCTGTTTTCATTTATCTTCTATTGCTTGAAAATGTCAAATCACTGTTAATAGTGAAAGTGTGCAGTTTGATACTTTTCTTACCTATGTGTTTATCTTAGCAGACCACAGAGAACCTTGATTATTTTCACTGTCTCTAGCCAATGAAAATTGCCACCTTTTTCCTTGATTTACACACAGAGCTCTAATCATAAACCATCTTAAAAAGAAAATGTGTGAGGCTGTCTGCCAGAGCTTTCAGAAAGAGCTTGTCATAACTCAGCAGCCGTTCCAAAAGCAATTTCCAAAAACTTAATTTTGTTGGCCTTAAAGATATTTAAAACTTAACTATTAGTTCCACATCTGTGTTCTTGAGGGGGAGAAATGCAGAGTATATGCTTTCTGTAATAAACTTCCTCTTCTCCAGAAAAAAAAGGGAAAAAGATTTTTTAAATATTTCTTCACGCGGAAATTCCAATTAAAACTTACCTAACTCCAATTTAGTTGATTAGGAAACTGTTGGATGTCATGGATAAAATTTTATTCTGTAAGGAGAATGAGTGTGAATGAGATTACCTGCTGAAAATAAGATTATGAATGGGAAATGCTATTATTTATTTCTTACCCAAGATTTTTTTATCAATATATATTGTCTATATTTTTATATATTTATATATGCACACAATCGCACAGATGTATACGTATATATGGATATACATCTCTCTCAAAATTTTGTGTGGGTATTTAGGTAGATAGAGATGTATCTGCTAAGTTAATATCTAACTTGAAAGGTATGAAAAAGATTAATTCTTCCATGGCAGCTTTGAAGAACCCTCAATAGGCCATCATAATACAAAGTACACTTCGGCTTTGCAAGTTTATTACACGGTGATTTGCTCTCTCTGGGAAGGGATTCACTCATTGGATGAGCAGCTGAGTGTCCAGAAAACTTTTATTTGAAAACTCCTATCTCCCCAATGTTCCAAATTTTATTCACAAGTATTTTGTCACTTATTACTTCCATTATTTCCTGTACTTTCCATGCCCCACTTTTGGCCCCAAATAGCTGCAGACATACCCAGGACTCAGCCTTATCTGAGCCATCTCTGAAATTATTTCAAGAGGCATCAGACATCAGTGAGGGAGGTTTAGATTGGATATTAGGAAATATTTCTGCACTGGATGGGTGGTCAAGCATTGGAACAAGATGCCCAGGGAGTCACCACCCCTGGAGGGATTTAAAAGACACATAAAAGTGGCACTTGGGGACACGGTTTAGTTGTGGCCTTGGCAGTGCTGGGTTAAAGGTTGGAACTGATGAACTTAAAGGTCTTTTCCCACCTAAATGGTTCTGTGATTCAATAAAGAAACTTCCCCTGTATTCTTAGCATTACCTTTAAGTCGTCAGAGTTATTTTTTACAAAGTGGGAATTTTTGTGCTTGCACAAAATGAAAGTTCTACTGATATTAGTTTCTTTGATATTAATAAAAACCAGTGTGAAATCCATATATTTCTTCCTTTTCAGTATCTAGTGCGTTGTTAGAACAATAAATTGATGGAATGATCACTACTTTAATGGTACCAATAAAAAGTGAGACCAAATAAGCCAGTATTTTAGGAACTGGTTGCTAGAATTATGCCACTTAATAGTTCAAATGGGATTGAAGTCTTCTCTTCTTTCCTACAGAATGTGGCTGGAATAATTAAATATCAAGCAAGTATAAGAGGGAAAGGAGCATGTGCAGCTGAAAAACTTGAGTTTACAAAGTAATTTTTTTTTCATGATTATAGGAATAAAAGGAGACAACACAAACAAGTGGGATAGGACCTATTCAAATTCCCAAAATGAACCAGATATCCTAAGAGCTGGACCACACTTGTTTGTGTAAATTCATAAGGCCAGGACAGTAAAGAATGAGACTTAACTCTTCAGCTCACAGAGGAATTTGTGGTGGAAAGGATTCTTCATCTGCCTGCCTAAATATGGATTCTAGGATTTCTTATTCCAAAAGAAATATTTTACTTTTTTATAGATGTCAAGCTTCCTTATACATAGCATTACCTCACCTTGGCTAAATGGCATCATTATAGTATGGGTGATCCAGTTTCTGTATCCAAGTCCAGTTATTAGGTAGGATTTAGTCCAGATATTAGGCAGGATTTAAAAATATCTATTAAGAAGTTTGCCAGTTCTTTTGGACATTTTTCATGCCCCACATCTGCTCACCTGTCACACACCCTTAGGATGGGTGCCTGTCCTTGAGTCACCTGTCCCCAGTGATTTCCCACAGGGAGCTCTTGCTCCTTGGACTAAACTCTTTGACATCTGGGAAACGTGAAGCTGAGTGTCAGTGCCCTCAGTTTTGCAGATATTGCCAGCCATTGGAACAGTGTTTTCATAAAAACTCACTTGGAAATCCCAGAGAACATTAATTAGACACCCAGTATTTTATGAATGGGCTGTAACTGAGCTTCAGCAAACCAGAATTCTGGTTATGCCACAGTCTTAATTTAGAGGCAACCTACCCAAACATTCTGCTACTTAAGGAACAACCAGCTCTGACAAGAAACCTGGGTAATGACATCTCCAAACCAAAAAACACTTCAGGGAGGGCAAATCAGAAGGAAATACACGAGGAAGGGGCACATCTGACTGCTGACAATATGGAACTGATGTCACCCATGCAGTGCCCTGGAATGTTCAGTTGTCACAATGCTTGTCCTGTCTTGGATTAAGGTTTTGCTCAGCCTCAGGCCAGGAGTGGTATTTGAAATAATTTTGAACCTTTTGTCCTCACAGTCCTTTTGAAGCAGTCCGGGCTATTTTGTTTTCTCCTCAGTGCTTTTAGACATTTTTTCCCTCAGCAGATGAGCCACAAGCACAGCAGCTAAGCAGATCACAGGAACACACACCCCATTCTGAATGTGGACACTGTAATCTCTGAAGGCAGCAGTATTTCATAGCCTTTGTCACAGGAATCCTAAGTCTTTGCAGATTTCTTACACTTCCATGCTGTTCTAATTAATACTTCTTCCTCAAAAAAAAAATCCATTCAGTGTAAGTGGGCTAAATGCTATTTATCTAAAAGCCCCTGGCAGCTGAAGTCTGGATTAATCTTCTAACCCAAATCAAATCATGTCAGCTCAGATCAGCTTCCTTGTATAATCTGATTTTTTCAGGAAAGTCAGCTTCTCCCGCTGTGTGTGACCTATGGCAGCAACGTGGAGATGGAAACTTGGCATCTCTGTGTGAGGAGGATCCTGAGACACTGGAATTCAGCACAGATTTCTTCTTTTCCCTAGATCTTTACCAGCTTAAATCACCTGAAGATATGGCTTGAACTCTTGAATACATTTCATGGACCATAAATTTAAAAAGTAATAAGTCCAAAACCTTATTTTCCTATTTTATTGCTTTCTCTTGTGGTAAAAGTTTCCTGTGTCTATTCACCAATCTTAGCCCTGCATAATTTTTAGAATGGCAACATAAATTCTCATACTTGTTCTGCATATGTATATCCTTATATTTAGCAGTCCTGAGAGCTTCTATGCCACTTTGCAGCATTTACTTCACAATCTTTATGCAGAAGAAAACCTATGCAAGTCTCCATTTAAAAATGAAAAGTCTGTAAGAGGCCTGTGGAAATTGCAGTAAACAGCAAATGTTCCCGCAGACAGATATTGACTTTACAGTGTGATTAAATTATATCCATCTCTTCTCTCCCTGTCTGCCATGCTTTTGACCTAGACTTCAGTCACTTTGGTTTAAATCCACAGTTCCAGAGCAATTCTTACAGCAGTGACTATTGCTGTCGATGAGAGTTTTATATTCTGAGCAGATTAATGTAGTATTTTTTTTATTAAGCACCTTGCCAAGTATGGTGCATCCCTTGGCAAGTTAAGTTCTCATTCTAGTTTGGCTTTTGTGAGTCTGTTTTAACCTTAATCATTGATATTCTGAACACAGAGTTGCTGATCTGATCTACATTTTGGCCTGCAGACTCAAGGTCAGTGATACTGTAATATCATTAAAGTAAATTTTAGCCACAAAGAAAACCCCAACACAAACAAACAAACAAAAACAAACAAACCAGTGTAAGAAAAACCACAAGTCTCAAAAATATTGTGATTACTCCAAAATATTGAAAAATCATTAATGCCGTTCTGGAAGGTGGGAGAACTACAGATAGTTGAATATTTTGGTTCACACAGTTATCTGTGTACTGGGTTTTGTTTGGGTTGGTTTTGGTTTGTTTTTTTTTTTAATTCAGAAGGACAGTGTTAATTCTAAATCACTCATAAACCACCTGTAAGTTACTTCTTTGCTGGCATTAATTTCATGTCATGTGTTACAGCCTTTCTGGCAGGAAGCTAAATTGGCTTTTTCATTATAAGTGAACATTTTCTCTCTCTCTCTCTGTCTCTTTTTTTTTTTTATTAATGTGTTCAGCATCTTTAACAAGGAGACACAGGCCCATCTGTAGATTACTACTTGCATGGGATGTCAAATTTGCTGCTTTGCAACAAGATTCCTGTGAGCAGCACAGCTTAATCATAAAAGGAAGTTATTCAGGGTTGAATCCATAAAGGAAATTAAAGTGTCAAGTCTGACTCCTGCATTCAAGACATAAACTCCAAACCAAGATATCCACATCTCCCTTGGACATTTCTCCCCTGTGTCTCCCAAACTGAAGATCTGCAGGCAGCGTGTCTCGAGATGCAGAGGTTCCCCAGGAGTCTCAGATTTCCTTAGGAGTATTTCCAAACCCATCTTGTTCTTGATCAAACTGATTTTTGCATCTGCCAGATGCCTAATGCCCCTCCACATCACAAGCTGGGGTTTGTTATGCCTGTCACTAGAGCCTGGAGTGATGGGAACAAAATGCAGGATGTGGATTTAATGATTTTTGACTGGCCAGGGACTTAAATGCCATAACTCCTACTACCTTCAGGTTTCTTCTAATCACTGCAAATGAGCTGTTCCTGTGTGTCAGGAGGTAAATATCTTTGGATTTCCCTTAATGAACTACTTTAATTTTGTGCAGAATAGCTGAAGTTTCTTAAAGTTAACAAGCAAACAGTGTTATTATGCCAATGTAGACTAATGGTTGTTGCACCTAACTTGGAAAGGATGATTAAAGGATGAACCTTGCTGCAGTGTCCTCTAAATTATTTTATCTAATATGTAGTGGCAGGATGGTGATAAAATAATTTTTTTAATTCTATTGGTGTGATAAAGATGAGACTTTAGGACAAATATTCTGACTCGAAAGCACCTATTGACTTGGAAATTTCCTATGTATTCTTCAACACCAGCAAATTATTCTGCACGAGATCTTCGTGATCTCTTTAAAATATTGGTTATGCAAATAAGACTTAAAATTTCGAGAAGAACAGAGAGATGTCTGTTCATTTTCTGCAGAGACATTGGCCTTTGGAGCTTATGTTACTTGTCAACAAAACTGAAGAACTGATGGCAGTAATGCTGTCCTTAAACACTTCCTCTGTCCTCTACAATGTGAAAGTGCCTTTTAAACTCAGGGATAACATTTTCTCTCTTTTTATAAAAATAAATATATATGTAAAGATCTCCTAAAGACTCCAGATAGTAGAGTGTAACCTCAAATTCTTTAGGTTATTCTGCTGTGAGACAGGCGAGATGGCAAAGCTGGTGACTGCACCACTGAACGTGAGCCACTGAAATCCCAGCGTAAGCATCTAAACTCTTCTGTTCTGGCTCGCTTGTCCTCTGGGAAATTTTATCTGGAGCCATGAACCTACGAAAATAATGTCTCCACCTCAGAGAACAGCCTGTACATACTCAGTTTAGCCATTAGTTTCCAAGGAAACTTAGCAGAGACACCAGAGCAAAGTGCTTTCTCTGGGAAGTGCTGCTCGGGAGCCGAGATCCTGCTGCCTGCACAGCTCTCACCATCTGCAGGTTGGTGCTGGGTTTCCTTTGGAAGCTCAGTCTGCTTTTACTGCCTTCAGTGACTCATAAATACACAATGCTCTGCTTTTTTAACATCAAGGTTTCCAGCTGGAGATCACTGACTGAGGTAAAAAGAAAAAACCTGGTGGCACCCGTGGATGATACAGACATTGCTGGTCTATAAAAACACCCCTGTCACAGAACTGATGAGCTGCTTGAGGAAGAAGAGCAACCACTCTTTCCTAAACACTTCTGTTCTGCCATCACTTACAATTTGTCTATCTGCTTACCATTCTCTCTTTCTCTCTGAAGCAATCGGTACCTACTTTTCCCCTTCCAGCAGGACTTCTGGCTTTTCACTTTACATTTCTTTTACTCTGTTGCTTTCTACAACAGAAACAGCACTACTTTCAGTGTCCCCTCGTGCAATGAACTTCTATCATAATTTCTTTTCTTTTTCTAGGTTTTGATTTGTTAATCTGTCCAGCTTAAATTTTGATTTTACCTTGATGCAATCAGACTGGTATCAGGAAAATTCCTGGGGAACAGCAAGATCATAGCAAGAAGACTGGTACAGCTGATCCAAACTGAATGTACCAGGGCTACTGTTCTTCCAATTTTAAGATTAAAAAATACCTTCAGACTTCCATGGGTATCTAAACCAAAGACATGTAGCCCATAGGTCCACGAGAAATCTCTGGTTGATTTGATTTTTTTTCTTGTAAAAAAGGGAATAGTTCCCACTGAAAACCTAGAGTGAAGGTATCTGTAGTTAATATTAACAACAATACTGACAATAATTAAAAAACCACAAGAAGAACAGGTAACATTAATATCTCCACCTTCTCTAAGTTTCCACCACAACTATGTTTATTTCTATTCTATTTACAGGAGGAAACTATTTGATCCTCTCATTAGCCTTTAAAATTATTTGCCTCTTCAAATGCAGCGGAGTCTCTGATGAGGCAGCACGTATTCTGTACAAGTGTGAAGTGACCGGTGTGAAGAGATCTGGCTGGAACCTGATGAGAAATGTAATCCCAGAAAAGCCCTCTGTTCTGTATAAATTAAGGCAATTAAGGCTCACTGAACACTCCTCTGGACCCTCTGTCAAAGCAAATAAACAACCACCCAGCAGTGCGTGAATGTGTAATCAGATAGAGCCTGGTGTTCACTGAGACGTGTGCTTATGCTTTGGACACAATGTCAAATTCATTATTTTGCCTTAGACTCTTCTGTTTCTTATACCTCTGCCTCCAGCTCAATAATTTATCTATAACACATTTAAAAGAACACAAGATAAATGGTAAAAAAATAGCTCATAGAAACTAGCACAGCTGTACACAATGGGAATTTAAACACCAAAATAAAATAATCTGTGTTTAAAAGCTGGCAGGAAATACAACTGTGATTCACTTAGACAGATATTATTAACTTAATGGAATATTAATAGGATATTCCATTTATATCTCCTGTTCTGTCCCAAAGTCTCCTGAGATATTTTTCAATGAGATTTTAATGATAATATAAAATGCAGCTACTCCTGAGATAAACATCTATTAGAAATTAGTAACAAATGCATAATTTAAGAGCTGGATAAGAAGAATTTGCCTACTAGTTCCATAAATTGCAATGTAGGAAGAACACCAAGCAGGCCTCTAAACCTTGCTCATGCAGTCAATCAAAATTCACACATTATGGTAGGAGAAAAAAATCTAAGGTTATATTATAGTGATGCCTTAGGTTTTAACTTTTCTATTTTCAAATTCTGTACTGCTTAGAGTGTAACTCTGAAGTTCCTTGTGGCCTGTAATTCCTGTTCTCTCATACTGGGTAGACATAACAAAGCCTCTCCAGGCTTTGCCTTCAAGGACAACCAGGCTGTTTTTAGGCCCAAAATGTGTAAACCAAAGATTCTAAGGGGGGCAAGCTGAGGGGCGTTACATCGCTAAAACTGGGGCTTTAATTGGAGAATTAACCCTGATATGCAAATGGTCCAAACCTATAAAAGTGTGAAGAACTCGTGACCTGTCGTCCATCTTGGGGTCCAATTTTTGGAAGCAGCCTCTGGCTCCCCCAGGGTGTACCTTGAAGGCCCTTCAAATAAATACCTGTCTTTATTCCCTTACTCTTGTCTAGTCTCTGTTTCTAGGTGGCTGGAGGAGGCATCAATAGAATAACAGAATAATTTAGGTTGGAAAAGCCCTCTAAGATCATCAAGTCCAACTGTTCCCCCAGCACTGCCGGGGTCATCATTAAACCATGTCCCCAAGTGCAACATCCACATGGCTTTTACACCCCTCCAGGGATGGCAATTCCACAGGCAGCCTGTCCCAGAGTTTGATGACCATTTTGGCGAAGAATTTTTCCCTAATATCCAACCTAAACTTCCCCTGGTGCAACTTGAGGCCGTTCCATCTCCTCCTGTCCCTGTTCCCTGGGAGCAGAGCCTGACCCCCCCCGGCTGCCCCCTCCTGTCAGGGAGTTGTGCAGAGCCACAAGGTCCCCCCTGAGCCTCCTTTTACCCATCCTGTTTCTTATTTCACCTTGTATTCTCATCGTTATTGTTTTTCTCATTCTGACTTAACCACAGAGTAGAAACTCCCACACCCTATAGTTGTACAGTAAAATAGGAAAGTCTTCCCTTGCCTTCTGCTCACACTTTACCTTTCTGGAGTGATTTTCTTCACTAATTGACTACTTTCCCTGAGCTCTCTGAGGTAACATGGTTAGAAAAACAGAAAGTGACAGGGCAGGGAAGAGAATTTTTCAGATTTTTTTGACACATTAAAAGAGATAAAGCATTTCTTTCTCTCTTAAATCCCTTTGAACATGCCTTTAACCTACACCACTAACAAACCTTGTTGCTTCTTATTTAGAAATGCCAGAGAGAGCTTAAATTTCTGAAGGGTTAAACTGACAGGCTCCAGGAACTTCAAGGTGGTCTATTGAATGTAAGACGTAAATTCAAACTTGTTTTTGCTTTTTTAAAGCATGCAGATTGGAGCTGACTGGATGTAGTACATTGCATTACATCCCTGCATTTAGCTGGTACAACAATGTGTCTTCTAAGGATCTAAACTTCCTCTCATAACTTTCAGTAAATACACTTTTGTGTCATGTTGGTCCGAATCAGATAATCAGCTAAGTTTTGACTTGAAATATTGGGTTTCTGCCCCAGGCTTCCCCCCAGAATTCTTAATATTATGAAAAGCTGGTGGAAAATAATAAAATTTTATCAAATTACGTGCAAGTATCTGAAAACATCCTAACCTCATTTGTTATTAGGGTTAATTTATTGAGATAAATCAAGGATGCTTCAGCTATCCTATTTTTCCACACAATTTTGAAGCACATAAAAGGAGACAGACATGGATTTGAAACTCTTACAGGTAAAGCATCAGAACAAATTTGCCTTCTGGAGCCAGCACTGTCCTTTCTACAATAAATACCTGCCTGCATTTTAGCAGACAAACGACTGCAAGATGTCACTGAAGACAGGTCTTTTTGAGGTCATGTTCTACTTCACTATTTCATAGTTTATTTTAACAAACCTGGCATTTTTCTGTTCTAAAGGACACTGTTAGCTGTCTAATCTGAACTGAGCAGTTCTCTTGCCTTTTATATAACACTAAAAAATTTAAGTTCTATTTATAATGTATTTGCAGAGTACTGAAAGCAGGAGATAACTGGCTGAGGATGTTCCAATTCTCTCAGAACCAAAGATCCTGAATTGTGAAAATTAGGAATTACAGCTCAATCTGATCCAGCTGTTGGCCTGCCTGATGCTGCTCTTTAATTAAAACATTCATTAAAAAGCTAGCAAAAGACTACAATAACATATCATCTTAAAACATGACTCTTTAGTCACCCTTATCTTCCTGGCTCTGTGCCAGGTAATTTTAAAGGGGGACACACATGAATAATATATATTTAAAACAGAATTCTTCTCATACCAGATGCCGTTTCTCAGAGTTATCACTGGACTGCTGAGAATTAGTATAATAATAATAATAATTGTCCAGCCCTACAGAAAAAATTAATATTTTAATTTCCTGCTCCTAGGGTGAATTACCATATTCAAAGTGAAACTACTCCTCTATTTGTGAGGAGTAGATTGAAAAAACAAGGTCATCTATGATAAGGAACAGGGTGTGTAAGAGGACAGCTGCAAAGAAAGGGGATATGTGTTGTTTGCCCAGATGTTTGGTGTCTTTGTTTATGTGATTACTCTGAGTTTCCCTGTTGTGGATGAAAACAATGAAGGAAACAAAAGGAAATCTTAATGAGGATTTTTTTTACAACATTAATAACTGAAATACAAGAAGAAAATCACACATGTTTTTCTGAATGGCAGAACATCAGACAATCAAAGATATGAGAAGGGGGAAAACTACTTATTCTTTCCTCTGGACACAGAAAAATTGCTGCTTTAAGTGCATTCATGACCACTTTCAGAAATAAATTTTTTGAGTCCCATGTAGTATTTTCTGCCATGGTTTCTTCTTGCAGCCTGCAGTATCCTGTCACTGTACTTCCCACAGTTAATGCAGCACTCAGGTCTGAGTGGCATGGAATGGGACCTGGCTCTTAGCAGTTCTGTTCGGCTCAAATAATTCAGCTCGTTCTGAATCTGTGGCGTGGACCTAACAAATGCTTTAATTCTGCTCTCAAAGGGATTCCAGCAGGAGTCTGAAAATATGGCAGCAGTGAGCACCAGATAATAAGAAAGGAATACTGTTCTCAAAAGGAGTCAGTGTTTGCTGGACCCTGACATTTTTTAGTGAATAATGTAACAAAAAATTAATCAAAAAATTTAAGTTTTCAGAAGGTTTGGTATTTTTTGAATTAGACATTTACAAGATTTTTAATTTTTGCTCCCAAGACCATTGGTCATTTGAGAACCGTATGACTACAAGCATTGTTCAGACACTGACATTTGTGTGTCCTCATCTTCATCCAAGGGGTAATGTGTACTACTCATTTCAGATGCATTCAGCAATTTGATGTTAGAAAAAATGTAACTGTGGAAAGATGTAGTGCCCGTTATTTAAGTCATCAATAGGAAGCATAGCTATGTTTCCTAGCAAAGCCTTACATTCTGAGATTGGCCAAAATTATATCTTCTCTGACTGAATTCAGGAATCAAATGCTAATTTAATAGCAACCCCAAAAATTGAAAGTGCAGAATTATGTTAGCCTTGAAAGGTCTCTAATATTCAATAACCCTTTGGAAATGCAGATTCAAGTATTATTTGCTCTGGTGTAAATTAGCAGTAAATTACTGAAATCCCCATTAGACAAGAGGCCAGGGTGTGACCCTGGTCCAACAGGCACCAAGTTTGATCCCACCACCAACTTTGGGATCAGTGCTCCAGGCCCATCAGTGTTTAAGGAGCCTTTGGACAATGCCCTTGACAACATTAACTTTTGGTCAGCCCTGAGCTGGTCGGGCCATTGGACCAGATGATCAGGACAGGTCCCCTCCAGCTGGAATATTCTGTTCTGTAACTTCACCCCCCCAGTCCCTGCCCTGAGCTTCAGGGGTTGAGAGATTTGAGAAGAAAGATCACTGCTGAAATCAATGAGGAACAAATTTCTCCTAACAAGGCTGTGTCCCTACACAAAATACTGTGTAAGAGAGAATTCCTGTTGATTCCTATTGAATGCCATCTCCTGAACTGCTCACCACACCTCTGACAGAACAGAAATATTAATCACATGAAATGCATTTTGGCATACGAGGCTGGGTGAGATCAAGTCATCTGTCATAGGATGTCGTCTATCAGAGGACCAGAACAATTCAAGAGTGCTGTTGGTTATAAAGAGAACCTTGAATGTGAACAGGTTATTATGCATTTTGTTTTTTGTTTGCAATTTCACTTGTTTCCACGTGCTAAGTCTGGAAACTTTCTGTAATTCAACGGAGATGATGAGGTCAACTTTTAAAGCTGAGCCACAAATCCTCTTATATCTTCCTGGGATTTCACAGTCCATTCCTTTGAGCACAGAGTGCTTCTTTATATAAACAAACAAACCCAGAGAAAGCACTCACCTTCTATTCAGAAAATACAAAACTAACAGAGGCTAATCTGTCCTGCATTTAGATATTTCATTGGTGTCAAGGGAAGAGTGTGTGTGTTCAGCTTTGCTGAAGAGGGAGAAATGATACATGTTAAACAGCCACTCAGTGCTTCGTGCAGGGGGATTTGAGCAGAGAATGCTAATGCTGGAATTCACAGCACTGAACTCACATCGGTGGAAGCTGACAGATAAAACATGGGTAACACTAATTTAAGCCTGTTAAACAGAGTCATAAACCCGTGTTATCATTTGGGAAGTTGACTGTCATGTGCACAGCTCTGCAGCGGGTTAAGGACGCTTTGAACTCAAAATTCAGAAGCCTTAGCTCTCTAAGTGTGTGTGAAAACTCCGTCTGCATGTATCAAAAAGTGACAATTCACTTAATATTCAAAAATTGGTGGCACTTTTTGTGCTCAGGATGAGTCCTTTGCATTCCTGTTACATTTTCCCTTGAGTATCTCCACTGAGACACTATGGGTTTGCCCCTGGCCATAATGACACAGAACACACCTGGCAGTACCTCTGCCTTCCCTTTCCTGCTTGCTGACAGCCGTGGGCAAACTGATGCTTTCACTTTAATGAGAAAATACCTCTGTTCTTAAGATATGAAGGCAAGACAGGGAGTGATTGTTTCTATACTGCCTTGTTTGAAATCTTTGTTTTTGCAGAAGTGCTGTGCTGGGAGTGTAAAATGCTCTTGACTCCACTTTAAACATTGTGTAAACTTAAAGCACAAAGTGAAAGGGTTTTATTGAAAAAATGGGAAAGATTACAGTTTTGATTATAAAGTTGGAAACACATTTACATAAGAAACACATAAAACCAAATATTGTGTGCTTACTGATATGCTAGTCTGCTTATAGCTGTGAATTGAGATATTTTCTGATGTGTCTAGCAGAAAGTTAAAGCTCCTGCTTGGTAGAGATTTACTACCAAATAAAAAGAGCAGTTCTTTTCAGGATACTTTTCAATCTCTGAATTTCCATCCCTCAGTTTTGTTTCATGGCTTTACTTTTACCTTGTCAGCTGCAGAATGTAAATTAAATTTCAGACCATGTCCCTCACTTTTTCTATTAATATCGGGGACCTTTCTCACTGTGTTCTCCTTTTCTGTTTTTGTTGTGCAGCGTCTAACAGAATAATAAGTGCAAACTCTAGAACTTATCCATGGGAGACTCTCTTATAGAAGTAGAGAGATCTTAGAGCCTTTTTCTTGTACACTTTGTTTAATTCTACTTTCAAAACAAGAAGCTGACTTGTATTTTTACACTGTCATTCAGCATAAACCTTTCTGTGCAAATCAGCTGGTTTTGCAGACTGTTCTTGCTAAGTTTTTATTGGTATCATTTAACAGTTTATCCTTTGGGTCAACAGAACCTTATATGTGATTTTATCTGTCACTTAACCTCTCTGCTTTCCACATGCAAGGTTTTATTCATTCAGAAAGTGGAACTGGGACCATCTCACCCCAGCACAGACAAATATTCTCCATCAGTTATTTTGCATCTGCTGTGAGACACTCATGTACACACCTGAGCTTGGCACACTACAGAGGAGCCTTCAGGCTGTTGTCGCTGACGTTTGTGAGCAGATGGATGCTTGGATGGGACCAAAATTAAATTAGTATGCTACAGGTGGTGGCAGAACAAATTATACCGAGTGTTATTAGTGCAGAAATCCAGCAAACACCAAAGGAAATTCAAATGGAATCCGTGTTTCCAGCAAGGTTATGTGGAGATGACTCACAAATTGTTAAATGCGGTGATTAAAGGATGAACTTAGCATTTTTGTCGTCAGATTTTTCTTGGACACATATTCCAGTGCTTGCACAGTAGATAACTCCCCAGACATTTTTTAGAGAATCTTGGAAATCTCAATCAAGGTCATCCTGAGCTGTCCTTTGCCAGTGGTTCCTCTTTCGTGGTTGGGACACAGTGGCCATGAGCAACTGCTGAAGGAGGAGGTTCAGAGAGAGGCACAGGTGCCTAAATCTTAATTTAAATGTCTCTGTGGACAAGAAATCTGCATGGGGCTGGCTGGTGAGATGCCAGAAGAGCTGCAGGAGAATCTGAGATCCCTGGATTTCTCCCTCCACATTATTGCTCAGTAGTGTTCACGTGGAGGTTTTAGCAAGGAATGGCTCAGACATGGAATGTGGGGAACTGGCATGAGGAAGGTGAAACTGAGGGACAAATGGACAGAAACACACTGGGACTTCCTGCTGGGATATACTGCTCTGAGGGAAGCAGGGCACAATTTGTCTGAGGGATGACACTTGTGAGCTTGCTGAGGATAAGACATCAAAACTGAATTCACATTATTTTTCTCTCAGTGAATCCTTTCTAGGTGGTAGAGCTGAGGCAAATTTGTGTTTTTCGTTAGTTCAGTGCCACGTAGGATCATGTACATAGGAATGATTTTCAGGTAAAATATTCTCTTTCCCATCATGAGAGAACACAATCTGCTAAGATCAAAAACACTGCAGGAAGAAAATCTGGGCAGTGTAAATTTTGAGTGCTGTGTCTTTTTTGTCCAAGAACATTGTGCCTGATTTTGAAGCTTCTGCACTGAGGGCACGTGCAGGAGAGCTCTCATCAGGTTAGGAGCTCTGATAAAGTTATTTTTCCTCCACACAGACCATCCCTGCTCAACTTTTAGATAAATTTCTTTAATACCCGTTATTTCGATGTACATATTTAAGAGAACATAATTGCAAGAGACCCAGAAAGAGGGGCCTCTGTATCTGGGACTCCTGAGGTTGTGCAGGCAAGAAGTTGGACACTTGGTGGAAAACTTTGAGGTCCCTGTCCTAGTCCAAAATGAAGTTTTCTTTTGTGGGTTTTTTTTATTTGTTTATTTGTTTCCAAATTAAATGAACCATACCCTGGAGAAATTCTGGATGTATAATCATTCCTGTGTGGAGATCACCTCTTGTTTTGGTGAAACGAGCACAAAAAAATGGGTAAGCCTCAAAATTGTTCTTTTGGCTGTGGGATCATTTTAAGCTGCATGTTTCTGCAGTGTGAGACCTCCAGCTGTGAAAGACTGGCTGACACAAGGATAACATTCTGATTTAGGATGATCCTGCTCGGGCAGGGAGGTTGGACCAGATGGTCCCTTCCATCCTGACCCATTCTGTGATCCTATGTGATTCTGTAACCTAAAATTAGGGGAAAAAAGTGAACAAATATAAATATTTTACAAACTTACTTCCGAAGTAATTGTTTTTCTTCACTCCCCCACAATCCATTACTTTAAAAAAATATATCTTTAAAAGCATTTTAGACAGGAAATAAAATGTGTAGCAAACACCTCCTCGTATCGTTACTTAGAAATCCTTCCTGATAAGCAACATTTGTGGTGCCATATTTTAATATCAAAATAGCTTCATAGGAATATTATCAGTGTCTTTTATCATCTAAATAATTTAGTTGCATCCCATACAGAAAATTCTTTGGGCCTGCAGTTTTAAATACACTCTTCCCATGTGTTTGTCCTCTGTGGATTTTTAGTTGTATGTTTGTTTTTGGTGGGTTTTTTTGTTCCATTTAAGGGTTTCACAGTATTTTAAGTGCAAGATTTTCACTGAAATCTTTCTAATGGCTTCTGCTGAAGAGTGAGGCAAACTCTGCATTAGACTGATGGGAGCTCCATTCCTTTCAGTGGAAGCTCGTATTATTTTAAAGTCAAGGATATTGTTTCAACTCCAGGCTTTCTGACCACTAAAATTGACCACAATGAGATTTAGGTCAAGGCCTGAAAGAAACCAATGGGACAGAGAATTTAGGGGATCATTATAATCCTACTAAAACTAGAATTTTTACGTTAGTTACCCTGCATATTCCCCCACTCCTTGGCATCTGGCTTTTCCATGCTGTAGATGACTGGGCAGAGGGAAAATCTCCTTATGGCCATGTTAATATTAAAATTTGCTATTTCTCAGAAGGTCCATAAAATAAACTTGAACACTTCCCTGTGCACCACCAAAGGAGTAACATGGGATTGAGAAAGATTCCCTGGGTTATTACATACAAACCTTTCCTTTCATACTCAATTAACCATGTCTCTAAAGACCTTCTATTCAAAATACAGGACGAGAGAATAGAATTGGGAGATCAGAGAGAGAGAGACAGCATCGCTGTTAATAGCAATTTTTTTTTTTTTTTTAACTGTTAGTTATCAGCAGCTGATAAAATGTTGTTGTGGTGGGTCTGGTTATCTGACTGGGGATACCTTGGGGATTGCCCAGTATAAAAGTTCAAACCAAATGAGACCAACCAGATCCTGAGTATGTCAGAAATAAAACTACCACCAAAAAAATCCCATGTGTATCATTATAAAATCATCTGTCAAGCTGCCTCATTCAACTTTTAATAGGCAGAACAGAGCTTAGCAATTAATGTCACTATCTGTTATTTTCTTTGTAAATGATGTGGTTTTTTCTTCAAATAGTCCCTCTTATGCACTAATTACTTCAGTAATACCTAAATCCCTTCCCATTGGGATAAAGTTCAATTCAGTTCCTTCGAGTGTGAAGAAATGTCATGAATTTGTCCTGCATCTTGGCAGAAAAGAAGAGCATGCCAAGATGCTTCCATCACGAGTTCACTTAAAGCCAGAGCTGGGCATGTAAATGAAACTGGTGCCCTTTGTGAAAAAGACATGAGATGCTCTGACAAGGGTCATTTTCACCTGATTAAATTAGTTCACTGAAGTGTAGTTGAATTTCTTTAAGCTGTCTATACTATCAACATGCATCTCCAAATGCAAAGCTAGCTTTTTTCCTCTTCCTGACAAAATAAATAGAAATTTTTCCATTCTATTCAATAATATGAATGTGATTTTTATTTTTCTATGTAATGCCTTGCTGTATGGAGAAAGGACAGAGCTCAGCTAAGAAGTCATCATGTACAAAGGTACAGAGTGCACTGCACTCAATGAAAATATTTCAAACTCAATATTTGCAGTTTTAAGATTTAAAAATACCTCCTTACTATTTTGTCCCTCCTTGCTTTTCCTTCACCCCTCACAAAGGATGTGTTCTAATGACCCTGCCACCTGAGGTGCCAGATTTCCATTTGGATAAGTGACTTTCCAGGAACAAACATGGTTTAAGACACAGCCAATTGCCTCTTTACTGGCTTGTTCAAGATCTGTCACGATCAAGTTCCTGATTAAAATGGGATGTAAGTCCACAAATGGATAATTTTAACTCATGATGACTGAGCTTAAAAATATAATCAGAACATGTTCTGTGTCTATTTCGTCTCAGTAAATGGTGAAATCTGAATTTAATGGCAGTTAAAATTTTAGAGGAAGCGGAAAGAGTGCCGCAAATCAGAAGGAACAATCAAAGACAAAGTGAGGATTTATTTTTTTTCTGAACAAAAGTAGGAATAAGTATTATCTCCCACATATATTGAAATTCCATCTATGTTAGATCTTCATCTAGTTGCCAGAGGATCATTTTATTTTTCACTTTAAAACTGGCAGATTGTGACAATGTTCCTGTACTTGAAAGACACTGTGCTGTAGCACGTTCTGCATACAATGGCTCAGACCTCAGATGATGTTAGAAACTGAAACTACAGCAAACTGCCTGTCAGTTTTCTCCTTAAATGTCTCACAGGGTCTGCCTATTTCAGACAACCATTCTCTCTGTGTCATGGGATAATTGGCAATCAGCTCATTATGAAATCTCTCGTGGTTATGAGCACAAGGAGTTAAATGGTGACACAAATTGTACCTCTCTGCTGCAATCCAATAGCTCTTATTTCATCATATTGCTACTCAGATTTTGGTCTGGGGAGCAGGATAGGTTTGGCTTTTGAAAGCTGTGATGTGTGGTCGCAATAGGTGTATCCTCTCAGCATTCTCTCAGGATCCTTTCTTATTGACTTTGTCAATTGCCTGGAGGTTTGGATATAGATCATGCACTGAAAGCCTCTGGCAGGCATTTTCTTAGTGTTCCATTCAGATCAGCAAGGCTTGCGATGATTATTTAAGCTCATGTTGTGTGTAGCATTGATTTCTGCACACAGTTCTTCTAGTGCTAAGATTATATGCAAAAATGCTCACAAAATTAAGAAAATTCTCTCTTGTCCTGAGGAGCCAAGAACTTGGATTGTGTGACCTGAACCATACAAATGCTGTCCAGCCCAAGGGAGGAGCAGAACCACAGAATGGTTTGGGTTGGAGGGGACCTCAAAACCATCTTGTTCTGACCCCTGCCCTATGCAGGGACACCTTCCACTATCCCAGGTTGCTCCAAGTGCTTTATTCTGCTGCCCAGGCTGGTCCAATCTGCTGCTCTGAAAGCGAGAGATGGGAAGAGGGTGTGGCTAAAAACGGTCTTATTGCGTTGTAAATACATGGCAAATAAATCAATTAACAATCCTCGCATATTTCTGCCTCTCTTCAAGCACAGCACCAGTTGTAACCCAGTTAAACTCAACAGTTCGCAGGCGTTCAGTGGAATTGATTTTACACAAACCCACTTTTCACTTTAGGCTTCCTTAATATTTTCATCACTATTTAAGTTTCATGCATTAAGGAAAAAAAAAGAATAGAAAAAACCCCATGGACTACAGGCTGAAGTAGAAATGGAAGAAATGCCTCCAGATAAAGCTTGGGGTTAATTTTAAGGCATCTCTGCACATTACCCTGTAACTTTTGCTGCACTACCCTACACTCTTAAAATTTAAGAAACCTCATATTATTTATTCAGTTTGAAGACTCACTTACGTGGAACACGTATTTAGCAAAAGAATCATGGACTTTGATCAAATTTCATAAAAATATATACACATTTTATGGTAATTCAAAATATTTCTTTGCCCTAAGGTGCTTTTCTCCCAATCTGGCTGCGCCGGAGTCATGGCAGGTGCTGGAGTCCCTTTCCTGCCATTCCACTCTTCCATTCTCCTACTTATTGAAAAACCTGAACTGTTCTGTGAGTGCTTCTTTCCTTGCAGCTTTTATTGCTCAGCTGGCTGCATGCATTTGGTAGAGAGCTGAATTTTTGCCCTCATACGTCGAACGTTTCCCCTCACACGGATGACCAGTTTTGGGGTGCACCAGTGTGGAGTCAGCAAATGTTCACGGGATGGTTTTGAACAGCATATTATCCTGGAGAACCTTTCCATCCAGCTTATCCTAGGATCCAATACACTCGGGGATTTGTTATCCCATTTCAATCAGTGGAGGAGGATATCAGTTATCTTGCCGTGCAGACGGGACAAAACCTAAAAATTCATTTTCAAAAATCTGGTTTTAAGAATCTATTTTTCAGGGATGCACTTCACCTAATTTTAGACTTCAGAAATTTAGTTATCCAGAAAAATATATACTTCCGGGATGATTTTTTTCCCATGTAGCCTAGACAGTTGTTTCCAAATGACTGAATTTCCCTGATTGTAAGAAGGAACCCACAATTGTGTGGTTTGTATTGGGTGCCTTTTTGACAGATTCAGATAGGATCTAAGCCTTTGAGATAATCTTTGTGGTACAGAGCAGCATTCCATAGATGTTCTCATTTAACCTCGAGTCTTTGGAACCATTACAGGATTCTCTCACTGGGAGAAATGATTCAGCCAACGCAGAAAGGTCAGTCTAGATGATCATGATAGCACGTTTACCTTCTTTATGTTTAAATTTTATGAAGATTTAGAATCACCTACCCTTTGTCTCACAACAGCCACTGTCACTGACTGTAATTGTAAAAGTAAAGAGTATTTATGGACTTTATCAATGAAGTTATTTTGCCTACATTAAGAGTTTACGTATTCCACAATGAGAACCCTGAGGTGGTACTAAAACAGAGATGACAGCATATGAAGAGTATGAAACTTCCAGCCTTTTGTTTCTGTATGTAATTTTGATTCAGGTTTGTAAATCAGATATGTTACCATGTTGACTTTCACTCTGCTGTTTCATTTCATACTGTTTCCATTGTCACACAGAGTGGTGTGCTATTTATCTTCCTTTCCTTCCAAACAAGGAAAATTGTGCTTTTGAATTTCTGAAAAGATACACTTTTCAAAAATATGTTAGACTCACTGGGAAGAGGACGGGGGAAGGAGAAGTAACAAATTAAGAAAACATTGTAGAATAAATTTTCAGATCTAGGTGTTGTCTCTTGTCAGCAGAGACATTTGACAAGATTTCTTTTGAAGAAAACAGTGCTTATTGTTGTTGATGCGCATCTAGATAACAAACCAGAACCATTTATAAATTCTATATCCAAAAGAATCCTTATAAATAACACAAAACCCTTTTAAAATTGGATACATTTACTTTAGACAGAGCTTTCCCAGCGGGTGATGAGAGGGGTTTCTTCCCCTCTGCTCAGCACTAGTGAGGTGCACCTGGATTTCTGTGTCCAGTGTTGGGCTTCCCAGTACAAGAGAGACATGGACACGGTGGAGTGAATCCAAGGAAGTTCCTCAAGGACGATTAAAGGATGGTTAAACTCACCACACAAGAAAATCTACCAAACCTGAGCCAGTTCATTGGAGAATAATCTGAAAGGCTGAAACATCACTCCCAGATTTGTCTCTAATAATGACTAGATGTTCTACTGTGTTTGCAATACTTCCAAACGAAGCCATTCTTTCATCAGATACGTAGCTTCAACTGGATTTGGAATGAAAAGACACATTTTTGTACACAATATATCAGTCCTTTTCAAGTTTACTTGCTGTAGGGTAGGGAAGCAGCTCTGCTCAGTAGCTGAAGGCATGGCCAGCGGGCATCACTGTTTAAATAATTGTAGCCTTGAGCCTCGTTTTGCATCAGCTGAGCAATTACCTTCCTTCTGCCATCTCCAGGTTCAGAGAAGTCTAAACAGTGGTGCACAGAGATTTTTTGCAAGGTGATCCTGTTTTTTTTTCTTTTTTATAACATTGTGTGAATGCTGTGGAGGGCAGAAGTTATAGCTCTGCAAACTCGCTCCATAAAGACCAGATGTTATATCTTTAACTTGTGTTGCATACTTAAAATCTGTTTGGGTTTTGTTCTCCAGGTAAAAATAAAACAGCAACAGATTTGACCATGGAATTGATGCAGAAATTTCCATTGATGATAAGACTTTTACAACAGTAAAAATGAGCATAATCAAGAGATTCAGTGATGAGGGTCACTGATGCAGAGGAGCAGGGAAATTAAGTATCAATTTGCAAAGGAGTTTGTCCTTATTTTCAGCTAAGTTTAACCCCCACCTGATGGATGTAAGTCAGTTAATGGACCAAGATGGAAATGCTGTATTTGTAAGATCCCTCCCTGTAGAATTTCAATTGCTCCCTTTTGAATTCTGTAAATCATTCCGATCTCTTCACACAGACCCTGCTGAATGCCTGCCTGCATTTGGCCATTTGCTTCTTTCCTTTTTACACCTTTTTCAGTTTTACTTCACGGTTTTGGATGTGAGCAGGGGTAGTACTCAAGATGTGACCGCTCTCAGAAGTTACACAGTGGCTTTAAGGTATTTCCTCTTTGATTTTCTATTTCATTCCCAAAAACCTAGCATAATTTTGCTTTTTGGCTTGCCTCTGCTTATTAATGTTTTCTCAGAGTTATCACAAGTGATTCTGAGACGTTTCTACAGTGTTCTTCATTTATCAACATCTGATGTCATTTTCCTGTCACTCAGACCCATGACCTCCTTCAGCTGCTGTTACAGCCAGGTCTCTCTTTACTCCTTTGGCTAAATTTGAATAATCAGTAACATTTCTCAGCTCACTCTATCTTTTCTATATTACCTACGCTGGCAACTTCCCTCCATTGTAAAATTATAATTATTTCCTACCTTTTCCCCCATTCATTATTCAGTAGTTAATCCATGGGACAACTTTTCTTAAGCTTCTTTTGAAGAGAAGTGTTTTCAAAAGCTCTTTGAAAACCCAGGTTTAGTATTTATAAATGAGTTTAAGAAGTGTACTCTTAAAGGACATGTTTTGCGTATGAAAAAGTGACTTTCATGTCTTTTTTTTTTGGTGGCTGTGATTACCTCTTTATGCTCTGTTTGACATTTTGATAATATTTCTATGAAACATCATGAAAATTATAATGCCTGAGGAATAAAATTTCATTAATATTCTATGCAATATAGCAAAATAATTTATTATATCTTTCAAGATCATTTCACAGGGGACCACTTTTGTGATCTTAATCATATATTTTATTAAACTTATGGTTCAAATACTTTCTTTAATCTTTATATAACATTCCATCAAAATTTAAGAAGAAATTTCCTGAGTGTTTCATGAACTATTTCATATAGTTCATATTTTTATGGGGTTTTTTTTAACTCTGTAGAAGTATTTCTGTGTTTGGAAATATACCTGTATAACACCCCTTATTTGAAGCATTCATAAAAACATAACTGACCACATTTCACTAAAAGTACTAATATTTGATGTAAATTACTCTCTCTCCCTCAAGTTTTATCTTTACCACAGATTCATGGAAGAATTTGGGTTTGAAGGCATCTGAATATGGTTTCCAAGCTTGCTTACCTGCTTGTGTTGCTGGCCTGAGGTGTATCCAGGGATGAAGACCAGACACCTATGGATTGATTTCCAAAAGTCAAAATGTGTTCTTCCCTCAGCTGAGTTCTCAGCAGCTCTGTTGCCAGATGCTGCCTGGAGATGTTGTGCTTCGGAGGTAAAAGATTATCACTAGAATCAAAGAATAAAAATGTGAACATTTTTCTCCATCGATTCTGAAATGACACTTTCATAGCTTTTTTCCCCGCTGGGAACTGGACAGAATGGGGCTGAGAAGATGCTTTGCATACTGAGTGTTAAATTGGCCTTCTGGGGCGATGGCAGCTGGGACTTGCAGAGGAAAAGTAAAGCTGTCTAGACCTTTCTTATGGTGGCAGAGCAAATCCCTGATCAGTGGGAACAAAGACTTTCTTTTTCTTAGGAATCTCGAGAGATGACTAAAAGTAACTTTGGCTGTCAGTTACCAAAATGGTCCCTAATGAGATCCTACCAGGATATAGCTCATCTATTTGATGATCTTGGGGGTCTTTTCCAACCTTAATGATTCTATGCTGGAAAAACAACCAAGGAACACTTTTTTCCTTCATCTTTCCCGCAGACAAATGAGTGAAATAAATGCTGTCAGCAGCAGAGGGGTTAGTGGTGCTCTCAGGTTCCTCCCTCATTTGTGCTCTGTTGTATTCCTGTACTTTCACACGTGTTCAAGCTTCCCCTCTGAAACATTTCCCCTGAAGAGTTTACCTGCTGCTAAAAGGCCAAGCTTTGTGGTGGATGAAATGACTACAGAAATGACCTCAAAACACACAGGTTGAACGGTGTGATAAAATGCTACAGAATGCACCCCACATGGGGACATGATGCAGCAGCCTGAGATGCACCTTATCACATGCAAAGATAAAATACCATGGATGGCATCTCACACTGCTCTGTGATAGGATGCTTTGAACAACGCTTCAAAGAGAAATTCTATGAAACCTGTTACCTCAAGCAAAACACTGATCAAATGACAAGGGAAATTAATTTGGATGGTGTCTGGTTTTTGCAGTGTTGCAGTAGGAGTGTTTCTGGTTAAGTTTTTATCACTGGAATTTGCAGGGACAGCGGGGAACTGGGCAGCAGAATCACAGAACGGTTTGGATTGGAAGGGACCATTTTTTTCACATTTTATCATACCAAGGTTTACCTGGCATAAAGTAGATTTTTACCTGAAACTATTGGAGCTAAGTTCTGATCCTATCAGCTTTGAGAACCATTATTTCCATACATCCAAGCATATGGATGGAAGTATAACGAAGAATAAAATCTCTATTTTTCTTCTTCTCCAGGACTTTAACAGAGCCTTATTTCTGAAGGCAATGAAGTTCTGTTCATTAACAATTTCTCTTATCCCATCCAGCAGCCTGAGCCTGAAAACACTTCAGAAATGCTAGGAAATATCACATAAGGGTTGAAGCTGATTTTCTACAATGCTATCAAACCCCTGGTTGATTTAGCCACTGACAAGAGAAATTCTGACTAAATGAATGTCAGAATCTACTTCAGGGTGATCTGAAGAGCTCTCTAACCCCCTCTGAGTGTACTACCAGGATACACTGCACGTAGTAATCACCCAGCCCACACACTGCTCCCACACAGAGATTCCTGGATTCAGGCATTTCAAACAGCAAGTTGAATCCTGCTACTAAATTTCATAAAGCTGTCACGCAACTCTGCCGCCTAAACAGAAGTTTAATTCCAATTAAGTTACACTGTGCCCATCTAAGTGGACTTGACAAATATGACACTGACATTTTATAGGACTTTTCTCAGCAATTGGTAGAAGTTCCTAAAGATTAAAGAGAAATCCTAGTGCCAAATTCTGTTGCTCACTTAATGGCTGGGCTACTGAAGACTTTGTAGGGAATCTGAGGTTTCCAAGTGGAGCTGACAGGATTCTGCTCTTTCTGGAGTGGCACCTGATGCCACTAAGCACTTTAATCTAAATTACTGCTCACTGAACCAGTGTGACACTTTTCTTTCCCTAGGTACGTTCAATTTCTAATAATCGTGTAGGCTACCAAATCCTGATTTCTGAAAATTTCTGGGTGAAGTTTCCCTGCTGATCCAGGAAAAACAAAGTATTGAGAGCGTGTCCAGAGCAACAAGAAAAACACTGTCACATACTTTCACGGTTTCACGAATACATACACCTAGCTAAACAATATAGTTATTATTTCAATTTTTGAAGTAGTTACATTTAAAGTCTACCTGTAGCTGTTGCTTTTTAAATGAAACAGACATGGGTGAAAACAAAAAAAAATTTCCACACCTCCTGAGATCTAGACAGTAGGAATTTATAAAACACGAATTTGCCATCCACTGTGAAGCTAAGAAAAAGAGGTGTGTTTAATCCTGGAACCGATTATTAACTCAATATCTGTCCTTTTTGCTTGTCACACTTAATCAAAAATAGCTCCCTAGCCCTCAATTCATGTCCTGACAGCTCATACCAGCGTATTTTAGCACATGCTACTGTGCTTTTACATGAAAGATTCCTAAGATGTGTTTAAGGGGAAGCATCTTAGTTTCGTGTTCCCGTGTCAGAATGTCACAGCAGCAGTGACTGCTCAGATCTGTTCCTGTTTAGCTTTCATTATCCACCATCCCAGGCTCCCTCCTTCAATGCAAGCAGTAGGCTTTAATTTGAAACAGGCTGGTGAGACAGACAGATTCTGGCATTTTTGGAATGAATATTTATAGCCTTCCACTAGGCTGTGAGTCACCCCTGCAAAACAGAAATCTCTGGTTTGGAATAACAGCCCTTCAGCACACGGAGAAAAGTGCCAGTTTTGGAGTGAGGGATGGGAGGTTGTCATCTCACGGCTCGTGGGCCAGTGCTGCTCACAGTCACAGGGCCGCCAGGGATTCTGCATTTAAAGAAAAGAAAAGCCACTGAGAGGCATTAAAGTACTTCTTTCAGGACAGTTTTTCTTACCATCAGTGCCCATAAGCCCATGGAAGTCGGGTATCATTTCCAGAGGGTTTTCTGGAGGCTCAGGAAACTTGACCAGCTTCGTGGAAGTGTCCACATTTGTAAAGGTTTTATTGGATTTCAAAGGCAATTCATCCTGGCTGTGTTTAAAATCCATCATAAATGTGTCCTTCTTATTCCACTTCACTCCTGTGGCCAGGACTCTCCTCTGCCTTAGGGCTCTTCACACTGAGATGTTTGAAGTATTTCTTATTTTTTATCACGGAAATTTGACGTTACTCCTGTTACTTATAAAAACCTTCATTTTGTCTCCTGCTTATATGGCTGGGAACCAGCAGCCTGCTGGTCATTAAACTGGAATAGAACCAGATTTCAAATTCTCTATCAGAGTATTCCCACAGAGACTGTGGCTTGGGGATTACAAAGAAACACCAGCTGGGGTGAACTACGTGCTGTACCTTGATAAAGAAACTTTCCTGCATTCCCCCAGTGTCTGCCTCTCAATCATGTAACTACAAACTTCCCCAGCTTAAAGCTGAATTTTGTTCTGAGTACTTCCTGAAATTTCACAAATTTCTCTGGCAGAAGCAGAAATAAGATGATGAACTTGGAGAAAAAGCTTTCTTCAGCTTCCAGATGAAAATCTGTCTTCTAAACCACAATCATCACATCATCTAAATGGAGCCAGGACAACGGAGTGAAATATAACACAAAACAAGATTGCCAATCAATATACATTCCCCTCAGGTAAGAACTTTCATAGTGTATTTTATTTTCTGCATGCAGAAAATGTAAATACATAAGTAAAACAATAAAATGTTCAAAGAATATATTCCTTTTGTACTGGTCTGCAAAAAAACCCAAAACAAAAGCTATTAAAAAAAGTAATAATAATAGACTCTCCAAAAAATTAATGTCTGGAAAAATAAATCTGATAAAAGAGTAAGTTACATACTTGCCATCTAAATAATTGCAGTGCAGCAGTTAATGAACAGGGAACAAAAGTAGTGTTTCTTTCTTTCTTTCATAGTTGTGGAACAGAAAAAAAACATAAATGTAACTTGAATTTAATAAGGTCTTGCTTAATTTATTGGATTAATTTTAAAATACACCTCATAATGACTTTATCCTCTGAGAAGTTTCAGAAGCTTTTAATGTTCAAAAGGCCAGCTGCTGCAGCTTGTGGTGTATGTTCAGGCATAGTGGGTCTTACCAGACAAAGAAATAACATCCTTAAAAGGGTTTTGTGCCTCAGAAATGCTCACACGGGTAATTTGCCTGACATTTTAAAAATTTAATTTAGGGTTCTTAAAAAAGAGACATAATCATCAAAAGCAGCTCACTTTCCATCCCCAGAAATTCCTTAATGGTTCGAAATATGTGCATACTCTGAAAAATTGCTTGACTCACAACCGTGAACTTTTAACACAATTAATTTAATTTGTAAATTGAACAATATGCATCATTAATGACTCACAATTTCCAATTTGCTGAACAGTTTCTGCCTCATCTCTCAGGCATTTTGGTCAAGCCATTTTCTGCAGCTTTATGTTGCCTTTAGGTTCTGTGCAACTTTCCCACCTTAACTCTGTCCTGCCCAGTTTGGATTTTGCTGCTGAACACTGATGGTGAAGAGAGGGGCCTTGTTAATAGCTGTTCACACAGAATGAGGAGCCCTGCCTTCTTCTCCCTCCTTCCAGGTCATGTGTGGAGTAAGATCTGAACTGGAAAATTTTTCCTGGGCTTCAGCATGCAGCCGTGGAAAGGCATTTGCAAACAAGGTAGGTACCTACACAAAGTACACCCAAAGTTAACCAAAATCTTCATATTCATACAATGCACACAGACTGGTGGCCTGCTCCACAACTCATTTATCACTGCATTTGGGATTCATGTTTGAATGATGCCTTAGAATCAGAGAATCACAGAATCATTGAGGTTGGAAAAGACCTCTTAAATCATCGGGTTCAGCCATTCCCACAGCACGGCCAAGGCCACCACTAAACCTTGGCCCCAGGTGCCACATCCACACATCTTTCAAACCCCTCCGGGGGTACTGACTCCAATACTCCCCAGGGCAGCCTGTGCAAGTGCTTGAAAACCCTTCCTGGGAAGAATTTTTCTCTAATATCCCATCTAAAACTCTCTTGGAGCAATTTGAAGCCATTTCCTATCGTCCTATTGTTACCTGGGAGAAGAGACCACCCCCCACCTGGCTACAACTTCCTTTCAGGGAGTTGTAAAGAGCAATAAGGTCTCCTCTGAGCCTCCTTTTATCCAGGATAAACAATCGCAGCTCCCTCGGCAGAAAGTAAAAGAGACTTGTGAGATTTTTAGTAGCCCCATAACACAAAGAGTCCATGGAGCAAGGGAGTCAAATTGCTAATTCCTAAGGCATTAGTCGATAGTGCCTAAAGCTGCCAAGCATTTCAGCTGGGTAAGAAAGGCAGGTGGAGGAGTTTGTGGTATGATCATGGTGCGATGCATGTTATGAACCTCTTCAGGGGTTTTCTTCTTCAAGGGTTGTGCCAAATCATGAGAGTGATGAAACTGTCCCTTGGAAAAATGAAGCAGTGATGGGACAGTAAAATCTGGCTACTTTTACATTTGAAGTTTTGATGGGGTGTGGATGTTCTTTGAACATACCATGGTTTGGGATGTTTCAACTAGATGAGGCAGATGGTGTGACATGCCTGGGAGATTGTGATAGCTGAGATCCCTTATTTATGAGGCAGCTCGTGTTGAAAGCCCTGTGCCCATTCTGAAGCCCAGGAGAAGATGAACAGAAGAGGTTTCCATTCAACATTGATGCAAGGGATACTGGATCAAATAACTCAGCTCTTCAACATTTCAGGATGATGGACCAACAGGATAAATTATTCTCCCAGAGTTTTAAAAACTTTTTCTTTCCATAGTGTATCTATCAGTAGGGTGATACTTATTTTCATAGTCATATAGCCTTAAAATCACTAGACACAACCCAAAAAATGGTGATTTTTGTCTCAACTCACATAACTTGGCAATCATTAAGTACTTTATAGGACAGAGTTATGTGGTGGCATTGATCTGTGTGCTTAGCCATTGTAAGAGAGACAATGTAATGTTTTCCTTTTATATTTTACGTAACCCAAAAAAGCACAATAAATAGAAATTCAATAGAGAATATAAAAGTCAGTAGGATTTGCTGAAAACTATGCACAGCTGAAGGTAATTGCCTGAGTAAATCAACTCATCTTCTCATAAAGAGCCCACGAATAAAAGTTGAATGCACATGAATAGGAAACACATGTAAATATTTGAGGGTTTGCACTGCTTAGGTGTGTGTGTGACCCACAGGCGACAGCTAATAATACCAGGGAATGAAATGTAGGAAGAAAAAATAACCTTTATTTGGACATGATTTTTTTCACTAAAATCACAGATTTTAAATTATAAAATAATTGTTAGATACTTGCTGTAGTAAGAAGCTCAATTTCATTAATATTTAAACACATATTTCAAAATTTTAAAAAAATGAAACAAGCAACAAGTCTTGAACTAAGCAAAAGAAGAAAAAACCGCTATTTTTAAAAATCTTAAATGATGTAACAGCTAACGACCATCACAGCTTTCTTCATTATGATGGTCTAGTGTTGTTTTGTGCTGTTAAACTTTTCAAAGAAATTATTTTCCATGAAGGAATCTACAGAGAGAGACTGTGTAGAGAAATTAATTGGGGCACTAGTGCAGTATTAATATTATCAATAGAACAGACAGGAGTCTTTTGAGTTGCAGTTAAATTTAATTTATTGATCACATAAAGTATTTTGAATTAGATTAATTTCAGCATTTTTACATAAATTGCATAAGGTGGGTAAGTTGTGAAAAAATTGAGAGTATATTGATATTCAAACAAAATAAGTTTGAAGTAATTACTTATAATAAACTTTACTAAATGTAAATCAGATGTCAATTTACTGGACTAAATAACCTGGATCACTGCATGCTATATCAGGAAGAAAAAATTTTGAAGGGAAAAGGTAGGAAATTAATCTGCCTGTGGTTCACACTTTTATCTCTGCAAATACCTGTTCACTCTAGTGATAAGACAAGGGAAAACGGCTTCAAACTAAAAGAGGGCGGGGTTAGGTGGGATATTAGGGAGAAATTGTTCCCTGTGAGGGTGGGGAGGCCCTGGCACAGGGTGCCCAGAGAAGCTGTGGCTGCCCCTGGATCCCTGGAAGTGTCCAAGGCCAGGTTGGATGGGGCTTGGAACAACCTGGGCTAGTGGAAGGTGTCCCTGCCCATGGCAGGGGGTGGAACAAGATGAGCTTTAAGGTCCCTCCCAGCCCAAACCATTCCATGATCTCCCAGTTACACAGGAATTAGAGTCAACACTGCTTGGATATCAGCTTGCTTTGGATGGGTTTAACCATTGTAAAGTTCTTTTATCTCACTGTACTCGTGTGCCATGATCCTCTCTCACGCAAAGCCAGGGGCACAGTGGGAGGTAGAGTGGCTGTTTCACTCAACCTCTGTATGATTTTTCAGTAGGTGAAACCTTCTTGTGGAAGGTGACAGAACCTCTCAGTCCTCCATAATGTGAAATCCTTCACACTGGAAGTTTAACCAAAGTGGATCTGCTGGTGCAAGTTCACTGAAGCTTTTACCCAAACTCTTTGGTGAAAGTTTTGATTATGCTGTGGTTTGGGGTTTTTTTTAATGTATCACATTTACCCTTCCTTCTGTGTAGAGGAATATGGTCACTGGCTTGCACACAGGAAGAGAATATGATAGACCTAATGCTCTAACAATGCACCAGAACAAATCTCTGTGTATTTTTCCCATTTCTCTCACGGCTGTATAATGATTTAGAAGCACTGAAACTAGTTGCCTGTCTTCTTTCATGTGAAAACATGTTATGTTTTGGTCTTCACTCACATCAGGATGCTTCCCTGTCAGTCTCTGTCACTGCAGTTCAGAAAAAAGCTCTCTTGCGTTTGCTAAATTAATTTAAGATTGTTTCTATTCACAAAAAAATGCTTAATTTTCTAATTATCCTACCCCGATCTGTCAAAATGATAATGTCACTACGTATCAGTGAAAAGGTCAGAGGAAAAAAATAATTGCAGCTGGTATTATATCTGGTACTGGGAGAAGACTGTAAGTGGTTTAAATCACATGGAAACCAAGGTATGTATTTTCTTTTTTTTTTTTTTAATGAAGAGAAGTCCACACTTTGTTTTTTTCATTGTACAATAATCTGTGTCCTGTTGTCTGTCTTCTCCTTTTACTGATGACAGCAGGACCTTACTGGGACAAAAAAATGACTGGCCCTTTCAAAGTGTAGTAAGGCTCTGGAAAATGTACTCTCAACCCCTCCAGTGTAATGTTCTTTTTTAGAAAAAAAACCCTTTTAGAATTCTAGAGCAGAGCTGTAATTTCCATTAGCATATTCTACAGAGTGGTTAGGGTGAGACAGATTCAGTCTTACTCCATTCAGTTGGACTTCCCTATGAATATAACATATATATGTATGTGCATCTACGTAGAGAGAGGATTGTGTTTGTGTGTGCATCAATACATTTTAAGTCAAAATTTGGGTTACTTCAATATCTGACATATCTTGATAGCTCACAGATATTCTACTTTGCTTCTCTACAGCTTTGAAATCCTTCTTGTTTATGAATTCCATGCACAGTGCCCTGCTGGAAGCTTAGTCCAGAATACTTCTATTAAGTTTGGAATAGCTTATACAAGAGTAAAGAAAAGCAGATTGTGTTATTTATTCTCGCTACTTATTGTTGTTTCAGCCCATTAAATAAATATTCCCCTAGTCCCATAGGGCATATGAATTCTGTTGGAAACATATTTTATTTTAAAATACAAGAATATATATTGAACTTCTAATGTAGATTCGTGCTAATGAAAAAAGAGAGATTGGTAAATAGAAATTGTGCAGCTCAGGCCTCTGTTTTACAGATACACTACATGTTGAAAATAGGCATATGAAAAACAGAGGTGGTGTTCTCCTTTTGTCATATATAAATAAGAACTATATTCTCAATTTATACAGGGTTTCTCTAAAATTATTAGCACAATTTTTATATGAGCTTTGAGATCTTTATCAATTCAGCAGCAGTTAATACATCTGCACTTTCAAGACTGTGGGCAAAGAAAGCACAGTCCATTCAATTTCAATTTCATACAAGTGTGAGGCAAAAGCTAAAATTAAATCAGGGAGAGAAAAAAAAGCCTGGAGTCACACTGAAATCTGCTATGTCTCACTTGACTAATAATATAGCAAAGAGTCATTCCCAGGCCATGTTATCATCAAAGTTTTATCTACCTTACATGACTTTTTAATACTCTTTATCAAACCTGGTCTAAATTTCAGCTGAAGAGTTGCATTTACTGTAATTTCAGCTTGTTGAGAGTTTCCACATTTCAACAGAGAAAGATGAAAAACAGCTCTTACTTTCTTTCACCGCCTGCAAACAGAAAACGGTGAGTTCTGAGTGAAATTTGCAGTCTAGCCCCGGTTTAAATTCTGGGGACACCAACTGGACACATGTAAGGAAGGAACATCACCCATTTTTTAGTCAACAATCCACTGTTTTAGGCACTCAAACAAAGGATAGGGCAAAGAAATTCAATTTTCTTCTCTACCTGTGGAGATTCAATCGCAGATCTCGCATTACTCACAGGTGTATCCCAGTTAACCTGCAGTATGTGATTATGCCTTTCTCCGAAATTATCCCACCGACAGTGCTCCACTTTCCTTCGTAGTAGTTACATATTCAATGGAATTAGGACTCAAATCCTGGCACTCCAGCTTAGTTTCCAATCCCTAATTTACGGAGTTATTTTCCTTTGCTCTCTCACACTGGCTCAATAAATGGCATTGACTAAGAAGACCGTGAGTGCCCTAAAGTAAAATATGCTTCACTATATGAACAAAGCATTCTCAGCACGATGAGAGCATTAAACCTTGATCCCCCCTTCCCAGGTGAGAGCCTGAATGATGGGGCTCTGCAGCACAAGGTAGTGAGACAATATTAGCTCATTTTCCATGGTGGGACAAGTGCCTACAACAAGCCCTTCACTGTTTTGCTGGAGAGCTACAAACATCCATGCATAAAGCAACCCTCTACAATTTTATGTGAAAATAATTAACCACTGAAAGAATCTGCCTGGGGATATGGTTAATTTTCTGTCATGTGAGGTTTTGAAATAATGCTTCAATAGACTTTGAAAGGAGAATATTGTCTTATTTTAACATATTTATGTCTTATTTGTACATAAAACTATAACTATGTACTTATTTGTATATAAAACTATAACTAGTTTTAGGTTTTATTCGAGAGTCAGTGGGTGAAATTTGAAGTCTCCTAAGCTGCAAGGCAACGGATGATATTCTCTATTCTGTGCCTAAAATCTATGACTTTTTTTAAACGTTGGCTTGTGATTTTTGTGTATTGTTATTTGTTGTCCACTCTTTTTGTCCCTTGCTTCATAATTTTGAAAAAACCCCTACATTTTAATTCAGTGAAATACATATTTAAGGTCACCTAATGTATTCTTGTAATTAACATTTCAATGTTTGTTAATATAATGGTACTTAGAGCATTGGAAACTGTAACTATTAATCTTCAGAATAACACAAGTTTCTGTATTTGATTTAAATATTCAGCAAAGAATTTTGACACAACACTAACCACGAGAATGAAAAGGTCAAAAAATTATAGTACTGGTTGGTTCTTTAGAAGACTGGAGAAGCAAGTGAAAATTAGGAGTCTTTCAACAGACTTGGAGGGAAATCAAAATTCTATAGAGCTGCTTTGCCATTAATAGATTAATACATTTTCACTAAATCACACATTAATGGGAAATACAAGCAGATTATCTTTTACATTTGGATTTCTAAGTAATATTCAGCACAAAGTAAATATACCCCATTATGTGCTGGGCCAATAAAGGTGAGGTAGACTCAGCACTCTCGACAACAGCAGCCACAGAGGTGTTTCCTTTTTCAAAATGATATAATTACATTCCAACAAAGGCCATGTACAGGAAGCAATGACATACGATTCACATAAAGTTTATCATGGAATCATAGAACAATTTAGTTTTTAAAGGACGTGTGAAGTGGCCTGCTCTAACTCCCTTGAAATCAAGTCCAAATGCTGCACACACACTCGTCCAATCGAGCTTTGAAATATCTCAAAGCATAAATATTTTTACAGCCACTCACAGAGAAAAACTTTTCCTAATATTTAAGTAAAATTTCCTACACTTCAATTGATACCTTCTGTCCTGTGTATTTTCCTTGTGCTCATCCAAGAAGAGTCTGGCTCTGTCACCTCCATATTCTCCTGTCAGGCAGTTGAAGACAGCAATGTGGTCTCTTGTTAGTCTTCAATTCCTAAGGCAAAATAAACCCAATTCTCTCAACCTCTTGTACTCTGTCCTCCACAGCAAAGTGCAGTGTATTTTTTTACGTCTCCAAGTCACTGCAGATGTAAAGCTGGGATAAGTTTTACAAGAGAATTAAAATGGCTGTTGTTCTGGAGGAATCTTAGATATATTCACCCAAGCACGTGTCACAGAACAGGGGAGAAAATTCCTTTTGATGTCCCACCATATGAATTGAGTGTTCTGAATGCACATTAATGAATTCTGCTCAGTCTTCTGAGGTTGTTAATAGGGGCCTATTGCAGTCCTGGATACATCTATGAGAGTACGTGCCAAATCCCGCAGATAATGGCTGTGCTAAGTTATTGTCAAACTAGTGGCAATAGCTGGTCACTAAATCTTAACTGGTCATTTACTGCAGATGAAACAAGCCAGGAATACTGAATTTTTCCTTCCTGACTGAAAAAAAAAGGGTCTGAAGGTCCAGAAATACTTCGAGTAGGACAGAGGGACTGAGGTGATATGTGAAGAGTTTAAGGGTTCAAAGAATGGTTTTAAAAAGGAAAAAAATTCAAAGGCACCACAGGGGTCTCTATAAAGGATGTAGAACAGCACAATCTTTTGTATTGGGAAAGACTGCTGTGGTAGCAGGGCCATCTGAGGTTAGGGGAAATACAAGAAAAATTCCTTAGTGAGAAAAGAAACTGCAACCTTGGAGTATTGCTCCCTTTACCTGTGTCACACAGGCCAAAAGAAGCCTACAGCACAAACCTCCCTTAAATTAGGACCTCACACATCCTCATGGAAAATATCTGACAGAAGGAACATAACTAGATCTGTTCCAGCATATCCTGCCATCCCTAACAGGCAATAATCAGTGCCTGTGAACTGAGGGAAAGGGAACTGAACCACGCTTGTTCCTCCACTGCTCTTTAATCCACCAGGAAAAGGGAAATCAGGATTCAGTGGGTGCAAACTGAATCACAGACCGGTTTGGGTTGGAAGGGATATTAAAGATCATTTCATTCCATCCCCTGCCGTGAGCAGGGACACCTTCCACTATCCCAGGTTGCTCCAAGCCCTGTCCAACCTGGCCTTGGACACTTCCAGGGATCCAGGGGCAGCCACAGCTTCTCTGGGCACCCTGTGCCAGGGCCTCACCACCCTCACAGGGAAGAATACATTAAATTCTCTTCTGGTTTAAATTAAAGTGAATTTTCCCTTGATTTCTCTGAGACACGATTTCACCAGATATCTGCAAAACTTTATTCCTGGAAATGCTGGGCTGTTTTTTATCACAAGCAGAAACTGATGATGAAATTAAAGGAAAACATAACCTCACCAAATCAAATTACTGTGCTGTTGAATGCTTAGAGCTTTAAAATAAATAGTGCTTAGTAACACAGGGATTGGAAGGGAAGTCACAAAGTAAAAAAGATTATTTTGTGAAACAAGCCAGGAAAGAGCCACATAAATCTGAATGAACTGCAAAACAAGTATTTGTTCCATTAACAGATTTTACATAGGTATTAAATAAAATCCTGTGATTTTATTAAGAAAAATGGGCTATTTCAGTTCATGTCAAGCTAACCCTATTTCATGTTTCCTGAATATAATCTTTATAAATATGTATTGATTTGAGGTGATGTTTTATTAAATTAAAGGCAGCAAAAAACCCCCAAATGTCTAGTTGGGTAGAATACATATTATAAAGCTTAGTCAATTAATTTACCTCGAATATGACTCCATCAAATTATGTAAACCTAATTTCAGAACCCAACACTTTTTAACCATATGAAGGAAACACCTTTTTAAGACATAATCTTTTTCTTTTTTTAAGTTTTCTTCCTCTGTGTGTGGATATTTAGACTAAACATGCAAGTAGGAAGTTAGAAAGAATACTCTAAAACTTCACTGTGGGTGCTGTTTCATCACAGTTTTGGGAAGCCTCAAACTGACCCGAATCAAAGATTTATCTTCTGGTTCAGAATAACTGATCCCTAAATATGGGTCATTTCATAACCCAAAGAGCTTTAATTGTTTACTATGATGCTGCTGTGCCTTCAGATGAAAAAAGGATAAAAGGTCCATGCCAGTATAATCTAAACTTCTGGTATATTTTATACAGTGAAAATTGATGATTACAGAGAAAAATATGACTGGAGAGTGGCATTAGAGACAAATAACCAAGTCATATACTAAAAATAGGAAACTACACTAAATGGCAAAGAAATTCAAGTTTGGTGCCTTACATAATCAGACAGAAAGTGGATTTTAAAGTTTCTTGCTGGGTTTTTTGATGGTTTTTTTCCCCTCATTTAATTCTGTCTTCAGTGATAGCCAACACATGAAAAGAAGGGCCATGACCAATTTTCAGCACTGAATCTAACATGTATTATCAGGCCCTTTGAACAACTACTATGATTCCCACTTCTGTACAGTGTTAAAAATTAATGACTGAGTTCTTGGTGTCACAAGCACAACAGTCTTGAAAAAATGATGTAGACTATCCTCTAGTGCCTCACTTTTCCTTTGTTCCCAGTTGTGTGACAGCCAGCACAGATAAAATACTATTAAACCATTGTTTTGAGTGCCCTTTTGCTCTGTTTCAAAGCACGTGCCAGAAAGCTGATGACAGGTTTGCACATAAAATAAACTGGTCTGTTGGTGAGTTTAATCTGTGAGCTGGACCAGTGGGAAGGGTTACTTTCTCATGGTTCCAAATAACTTTTGAGATAGAGTTGAAGAAAACAAACTCTTTAGTGAATTCATTATCTCTCCAGCCTTCAGCTTTCCTCCAGCCTTTAGCATATCCATGCATTTCCCCAGGGTTTAGCTAATGTGTTTCTCAATTCCTGGGTTGCTTTAACAACAAGAATCGAAGACGATAACAAAATGAATTCCCAAACCCGTTCAGAAGCATATGAGTGTTGAATTTTAAGTATTTTCTTGTTTCAAGGCAAGCCTTACGAACAGAATTTTTTGAATCAGATAGAAAAGCTTTGTGAAACACCTCCCTGGTCTCTTATCAGCCACCAGCCAAATAATTTTATATCTGTTTCACAAGGAGCAAATCAACAATGGCACCTTTTAGAAAATTAATGAAGAGCAAAGAACCCTTAAAGACCACTGGCTATTCTAGATGGGGCATAATACTAGGGAGTTTCCAATCATAAATGTGAAAAAAACTTTAAAGAAAACCAGCAAGAACATGTATTTATGCTTCCTGCTGTCAAGTATTTTGGATTCTTGTCAAGTCTTTCTGTGATTTTATAAATACAAAAATTGAAAAACAAACAGTAGTAGAAGGCTGATTCATTTGTCAGATTAATGACACCAGGACTTGGTGTCCTGGTAATATAGATGATATTACACTTTTTCAGATTTTGACCTCTTAAACATTTCCCAAGGAAGCTGTAGTGCCTTGTATGGCTTTACAGACATGTGGCTTGATTTTTGTTTTAACCTGTCACAGACCCCGAAAAGGCTTCAGTGTTTCGTGGGCGACAAAGTATAAGTGACTGATTTGCTCTAAAAAATACGTGAATTGAAATAACCAGTCTGCCTTGGGTGACCTCTTGAATTCCTCTCACTTCGGGTGTATAAACTTTACAGTCTACTATAATTTAGTCACATAGGTTTCTTCTAGTGCAAAGAAAGAGTGATCTCAAGATATTTGATATCTCAAGGTATAAAAGCCTTGAACTGCTCTAAATTCAATGGTGCCACAAAGAAAAACAGAAATTTCCTGGGTCCTGCTTCAGTTGTTTTCCTGTTGGGAGTTCTTTGCTTTAAAGAAACCTCTCATAATGCTCCATGTCTGGGAGCTCAAAAAAGCAAGTTTTTGACAGGTGCACAAAGAATCACAGAATTGAGAAGGTTGGAAAAGACCTTCAAGACCTCCCGGTCCAACCATCAACCAAGTTACTGACACTGCCACCCCTAACTCACTAAATCACATCACTGAGATCCAGATGCATCTTAAACACCTTCAGGGATGGTGACTCCACCCTCGAGCAGCTCAACACTCCCTCATAATTTACTGAGGGTACACTCAATCCCCACATCTGGTCATCAGTAAAGGTGTTAAACATGACCTGCCCCAAAACTGAGCTCTGAGGAGCACCACAAGTGCCCAGCCACCAACTGGATTTAGCTCCATTGACCATATCCAGCCAGTTTTTTATCCATCAGAGTCCACTCATCCAAGACATGGGCAGCCCGTTTTTCTAGGAGGATGCTGTGGGAGAAGGTGTCAAATGTTTTAATGAAGCCCAGATAGACAACATCCACAGCCTTTCCCTCATCTACTGTGTCAGCCACTTTTCCATAGGAGATTAGATTGGTCAAGCAGGACCTTTCTGCCTTTCATAAATCCATGTTGGCTGGACTTGATCCCCTGATTGTCCTGCATGCGCCATGTGATGGCCTTCAGGATGATATCTTCCATAACCTTGCCTGGAACCAAAGCGTAAAGCCCTGGTCCTGGCAAGTTTATTTAAAAGGGGCTTAAGGTATCACTTTTCCCTGAGGTGGCAGGAAGGAGAGGTTGACAGAAGTACCCAGGAGGTCAAAAAACCAAACTTTACTGGCAGACTTTAGGAGATCAGGAATGCGGAAAAATTTAAAGCAAGCATTCAATCAAAATAAAGCATTTCACAAAGCACTGGCTTAACCGCCTCTAACCCATCCAACCCTAAATTACCCAGATTTAAAGAAGAGGAAATTAGGAGTAGGAAAGGAGAGAAAGAGAGATAAAGAGAGAGAAGAGCACCCATACTACTGAGACCACATTAAAAGGTTAATTAAGATCTCAGTAATTTTTTTGTGTGTTTCTATAGACACTACATGAGCCAGTTTTATTTGTAGGGAATGATCTCTAGTTTAGTTAGCCAGAACAACCCCTGCCAGAAAGACCCTCAGGGCTTTTTTGGGGGGTTTTTTTTTTTGGTTTGTTTTTTTTTTGGTTTGTTTGTTTGTTGGTTTTTTTTTTACTGCAAGATGAGGGTTGTCATATCCGCCCTATTGACCACATTAAACACTTTCAGTTGAGAGGATATAAAAATCTATTTTTCTGCACTCCCCCTTGTTTCTCTTGTGTCTATCCTTTAACAAGGTAATAAATATCAGTTTGTCACCCAGAGAGAGGCCAGATGTGGAAGTCAAGCTAAGTTGCACTGTCCAAAGGGAGGAAAGATGACTTGGAGGCAGAGAGGGTCAGACTCATTTGGAGTCTGCTGTTTGACCTCCCTGAACAGGCACTTGGGCTCTGCATTTGCTTTCGGTTCCCTTTTCAGCAGCACAGAGAACCAGGAGCTGCAGCAGAGGAGATGGAGAGATCACAGGTGGCAACAACACAAGGCACAGAATGTCCAGGTGAGAAAGGAAATGCATAAATCTGTTAAAAAAATAGCCTTTGCAGAAAGTTTCTCTAGTTTTAATTTTTTTAAAATATAACCTTGTCATAGTAATTAATGGATTTTTTAAAAAATGCTTCTCAGAACACATAATTTAATAGATCATTTGTTTGATCACCACCTATGAAATTTTGAAAACTTTAGGAAAGAGGAGAACAGCGTGTGTTCCTGAACCTGTTTGTCATCATAGATTGAAATGTGAGAAGTGAGGGGTTAGGATTTGCCACCAACTGAGCAATAACTGCATAAACCAAGTTCATCTCAACCAGAAGACTTTTCGTATATTTGCTTACACTGTCTTTACAAGCCACTACGATGATACATTTTTTGGGGTTGTTTTTAATGTATTCAGTAAGCTAGAAAAGAACTCACTTGGGTGTCTTAGATTTACTCATTAGGCTTCAGTAACTCAATCACTTGCAATTATTTCTCCTTATCCACACTGAATGATCTGTGAGAGACTTAAGAGACAGCACAGAAAAAAAAGAAGAAAACAAAGAGTACAAATAATGTGAAAGAATTTTAATAAGAATGAAGGTTTTAAAGGTTAGTAAGACTATTGGGAAACAGGTATAGAGTTTTTATTGCTGTTCAGGAATTAAGTTCACACAGTCAATGATGAGTTTAAAAAAAGTGTTAGAATCAGAGAATGGTTAAATTGGAACAGACCTTTATGGTCGCTGAGTCCAACCCTTAACCCAGTGCTGAAAATTGGCCACCACTAAACCATGTTCCCTAGGGCCACATCCACATGTTTTTTAAGTACCTCCAGGGATGGTAACTCCCCCACTGCTCTTCCAGAACTTGATGACCCTTTTTGAGAACAAACGTTTCCTAAAACCCAAACTAAACTTCCCTTGGTACAACCTGAGGTCATTTCTTCTAGTCCTACTGCTTGTTCCTTGGGAGAAGGCACTGCTCCCCACCTGGTTCCACCCTCCTTTCAGGGAGTTGTAAAAAATGGTGAGTTTCCCTCTGAGACTCCTTTTCTTCAGGCTGAGCCCCTCCAGCTCCCTCAGCTGCTCCTGGTGCTCCAGATCCTTTCCCAGCTCTGTTCCCTTCTCTGGACATGCTCCAGCACCTCAATGTCTTTCAACATTTAACCTCACTGTCTGTGAGCAATCCATGCAATGATTTCTTTACAGCTTTTGAGCTAACAGAAGCAAGTGTCTTGTGAGAAAAATGCCATGGAATTTTTGTTGGCAGACTCCCATAATGTGAGCACTCCAGCAGGTTACAGAGGCAGCTGTCAGTTTTGACATTCAGTGAACTTCAAGTACCTAGATTTAGAGCTTTAGGAAATGTCTTGTGGAAGAGTTTTTCATAATTAAACATCTGAAGGGTTTTTGGTGTGTGTTACTGCATCACGTGGCATTAGAATAATTCCAGTCTGGGTCATTGGACAGATTGGAGACCTCAGATCTGCAGAAGCAAACATCTGTTGCTTCAACTGCCTCAGTGACAGACAGCTGTAGGAGGTGGTTTTCCATCACATGGCCAATGACTAGAAAAAGACGAATAATATAACTTGATGGTGGGATTTACCGACATTGACTGACAAAGAAAGAAACGCCAAGGAAAAGAATTCTGGAGTTTCTCCCAGCGCATAATTTCCTAACACTCTCTGTGTTTATACTTTTCCCTGGTCATGACAACCTATTTCTCTCCTTCCATTTCCTCCCCTTCAACTACCTTTTTCAGGGTACATCTATTCTTATTCTAATTATACCTTTTTTTTTAATCACTCTGCATGCCATTGTAACACTTGGTTACCTTTGTCACTGTTTTCTGTCTTAGCTTTGCTCTTCTGGATATTTCTATATGATTGCACTGTAAACACCTTTAAAAAAAAAAATCTTTCACTCCTCTCGGTCCTGTTATTGGAGAAGATTCAACATTATTAATTGGAAGTTTAAAAATCACATGTACTGTGAAGCAGATGTCTGAAGGAGGATACTTTATCCTGAACAGTTTAAGCTCTAGAAAATGATAAGCCTGCTTTAAAGTCCTACAAGTCAAAGTATTAAACTTCATTGTGTAGTTGTTCTCACCGAGGAACCCCATAACAACCAGTTGTGTGGGATTTTTTTTTTCTCCTGCAACATCCATCCCTAAGGAATGCAGACAATACATTAAGAGTGATATCCTGTGTTGAAGAAGTTCAAGCAATCTCAACAGAACATATTCCTGTTTGTTTCTGGGTTAACAAACCATTCAAATGCTTCAATATCTAAGTTCTAAGGCAGACCAAATGACACTTGTTTTGTTCCACACTAGAAACTTAGGTTAATTGTTCTTAGTCAGTTTTTTATGTCCCATCCTTTAATAAACTTTGTGAAACCAGTCATCTCCTGTGCACCAAAGAAACTATTTATCTTCCACACAACCATGAATGGAGCCTCCAAAAATCCTACTTGAAGGCTGCAACGAATCCAGTTGTGCTTTTTAAGGGAAAATATGACTTAGGTTTGGCTCACTGTACAGACAAACAGTTTTTAGAACTTGTCCTTCCTGAGTACAGCAGCTGGAAATTTCCATGTACAGTTCTCACCACACTGATGAACAGAGCAGAGCCAATAAACTCTAGCTGGGACTCCACACAGTTGTGATCATCCCTGGTAGATTAATGGACAAGTAGAGCAAGATTTCCCCTCCAGAGCACACAGGCTACAGATTCATCTTTTAGAAAACAGAGCCATGTTTTCCCTCATCTTTTCTCCAGGAGATGGGAGAAAAATATTTGCAGCTGTGGCTGTGTTAACAAGAATGTACAAGCCTACAACACTAGAAACGACAACACTTATCCCTCAGGCCTCAGAAGAAGTCTGTGTTTCACTGCCAGCTCAACTTAGGAGCTGATTTTTTTGATCTGGAATCATGGCTGCTTATATCTGATTTCTGTATAGGAGCAGTAGGATTTCTTTCTTGGTACTGCAAAGAGTATTTGGCTCAGGTCTGTAGGTATGGGTAAGAGTGAAATCTTTAAAGAATGAATCTGCAACTCCCATGAACCTCTCACCCATTGGCAGCTAGCAATAATTAGTAGAACTTAGTTATCTTTTTTTTTATTTGGTGTCCGTGGCAAGGTGTTGGCAGCGGGGCCTGCAGAGAAGCCTCTGTCAGGAGAGCTCAGGGGCTGCCCCATCCAGCTCCAGATGGATATATGCATATATATTTAATATATATATAGGAATAGATGTATTCATTTATACATCAGATAACTGCAGTATCCCAGTAAGCTCTTATCTAATCTCACTGTGAGTCAAAAGTGTGACATCTCATAGAGCAGCAGGAAGCTGACCCACACTTTTCATTGTTTAATATAAGAGTCCATGGCATAATTAAAGACTAACAAGTGAGGAGCACTGGCTGTGCTGTATCTTTTTCAGCCCAAAATGGCATCTCTTCTGCTGTGTGAAAGCTATTAAAATCCAAACCCTACTAAGATTCAGACAGAACTGCTAACTTTTCACAGACATGATTGATTGGCCGTTGCAAATTGTTGAAAACCAACTGATTAAGCTTTTAGACAATCAATTGCATAATGATGGGCAGTAAATGAGGAGGAACCAAGAAAATGCATATGCTTAGAAACCAATGACTTTTAAAGACTCTAACTCACACATGCCAGGCAATTTAATCGTAAGGAGTGCAAGCTGTGACCTCTGGGTTGGGTGTGGTAGCCTGGCAGTCAGGAAGGTAGCAGTGGCATGATGCATTGGTCTTTGCTAGACCACCAAGAAATGATGACATTGTTTGTGTAATTTGCGGCAGCTTGAACTCATAATTGACCTAACTCTTTTGTTGTTTCAGATTTCAGCAAAACCCTCTCTTTGTACACTTATTGCCCTAAGAAATGTGTAGGATTCAGAAACCTACATGCCTTGTTATAGCATAGTATCCCATTAAATCCTGGTGAGCTTTCTCTTATCCACTCTACGCCTCCTACTTCTTTTCAAAAGGTGTACCTGAACCTGTCCCAGAAATAAAGAAATCTTTCCATTCTTAGAATGTTTCGGTTGATTTGAAATGGTTTGGATGATTAGGAACAGCCCTTGTTCTCTCACCATCAGGATCTCCAGCACATCTGATGACTGAGTTGTGAGTGAGTACGGCACAACGAGACCTTTTTGGGACACATGCAGGAGCCAGGTTTTGAGTGAAGGAGTAAAAGTTTCCAAGAAATAGTGAAGGTGATTTTTTGGCATTGAACTTGCCGAGGGGACAGATTTGGAGACTTCCAAGTGAGAAAACTGTGGCACCTCTATAAGCACATATGTGTGTATATATATCTATATAAAAGGTATATGTGTATATCTATATAAAAGGGAGGGACAGTTTATAGTTCATACATATATATATTTAATAAGATTATATAGTAAATAAGATTTATATTTCCTACTCATTCTGCTCATTTCTGGTCAGTAGCTGCTAGACCTGCCTACTAAAATTAACCAATATGAGGCAGCAGATGAACATAAAATTAATGACATCCACTGACCCTTATATTTTTTGGCCTTTACGTTTTATGAGAAAATTTCACAGTCATAAAATTTAACACTGTTTTTCATTACAGATCTCTTTTGCCAGATTATTTTAGCTACAATAAGTAAGACTTTGTGGATTGATATGTTTGTGAACAGCTACCACATCAAGTTGTATCTGAGCTTAAATTATCTCAACTTTCACTGAAAAAGGGAAATCCAAACACTACAAAGAGACTTATTACGAAAAGCAATCAAATAAAATGTACAGATAAGGGTGTCAATACTTTACAGTGGGCATCCTTTCTCTAATTGTTTGGAAATTGAAAGTGGTTCAGATCCCTCTGAAATAAACACATTTTGTTGCTGTGTTATGTGTCAGTCCTGGGTTAGTTATCACATTCAGCTGGAGTCTAATAGCAATGTAGTACTGAGGAGAATCAATATCTTACTGTACAGAGTGATTGCAAAATTAATTGCTCTTTATAGATGAAATATATTTCTTTACAGTAAATACACAGGCAAGTAATGATTATCAAATAGCTAGTTTTATAAATATGGCTTTGGTGGCTACTGATTACTTCACATCACCAGTGCACTTAAATAAAAAGTATTTGCTTTCCTTTTTTTTTATTAAAAAAAAAGGAATAAAAAAAGTGAGACTGAGACTATAAATGAGTGCAAAGCATGTATGAAACATTAACTGTTTTGGGGAGCCATTCCTACTCAGTTATCTGGCAATACCCTGTGTTCTCTTGCTCCTGGAGTACACTCAACCAAATTTTAAATAATTGTATTTTCTTTCACGCTGAAAAGGATCAAATAAAACATTAACCAGGTCAGTTATTTAGTAGTCAGGTGAGAAGGCAGTATTTTAGCTGAGTGTTAAAGACTGTTTAAAGGGTGTCAGATGTTTTGCCAGTAAAACAAATGACCCTCACATTGGAAATAAACGGCTTAATCCACTTTTTGCAGAAGTTGCAGGTTAAAGTATGGAGCTTTCATATAGTGTACCCCGTCTGTTGACCTTGAAACACTCCCAAGGGAATTTCTGTGCGGTCATGGCGCTTTAGTCCAGGACAAAGAGCTCAGAACAGTACACCAAATCCCCTCCTAACTTACACACCTGTTGTGCTTGCTTAGAACTTATGTCCTCACAAGCCAGCCCATGTTTACAGCATTTTGCATATGGGAAATGGAGCAAGGCAAACCAAGTGCCTTGCCTCAGGCTAGGTGAAAAGGCTGCAACAGAGCACAAGTGTCCTGCCTGGAGGCAATGTTGCTTCCTGTCTTCTGGGGGGATGTTTGATTCATGGCAACTGGACCTGTTCTATTTCCTGTCCCGTGCTGAGGGTTTCAAGAGGCACTGGCTGCTTTGCACTCTTTCAGTTATGAAAAGTGAATTAAATATTTACCTGGGTTATCAACTGGTTCACACTAATTGTGGGGATTTTGAGCAGCCAGAATACACAGAATGAAGCATTCTTAGGCTCTTGCATCATTTTCATGAGCATGTAATCACAATCTGAATAGAAAAAGTTCACTCAAACCATAAAAATGTGTACATTGGGTACACGTAGTATATGTAGCCCCATACTGAGTATATATAGTAGTCTAACTCTACCCCAGAGTAAACCAGCCCTTGGGGAAGGACAAGGTGAAAATAAACCCCACCTGAGCCTAAGCCCTTACCAGTCTAACTCTCCCCCAGTTAAGCCAGCACACTGGGAGAGCTGGTTGCTGCCTACTCTAGGATCAGGCAGCTGCCTGTGCTGCCCTCCTGCACTGCAAAGAACATCTCAGTGCAGCTCTGCTCCTCGGAGGGGCTGCTCACCAGGAACTTGCAGGAGCAGGGCAAGAGCACCAGGCACTGGGGCAAACGCAGCCAGGCTGAAAACAGCAAGTTTTGCACCCAGGTGGAGATTTGCTCCGGGTGTAAGTAGGAGCCTGTGGGTTTCTAAGAGCAGAGGGCTCTAATCCTGAGGCATCTCCTTGCCCCAGTAGTAGACAAAACACAAGGAAAAACTCATCCCATCAGATGCTCCATGGAGCACTCCAGCACCACACAGATGTCAGAGCACCTCTCTGGCTGCTGCCCCATGGTGTCCTGCTCCAGGATGGAAGAGTGCCCAGGGGGTGGCTGCAGGAACACGAGCAGCTGGTAGAAGATTCAATTCTTGTGGATTCTGTAATATCTAATAAATATAAACAATCAGCAGAGACACTGATTTGCCTGTTATCTTTATTACTAAGGCCAGGTTTCCTAGAACAAGGAAAGACTTTGTGCAAGAGATAAGACAATGTATTAGTGATGCTGTGGGGTGCGGGGATGAGATGTCCAGCTCTGCCTTGAGCTCAAAGACTGAAGTTTAGCTGACACCTGAAGAGGTCAGTGGCAGACCCGGACTGTCCCGAGGGGACAGAGCAGGCCCACACGAGGTCTTACTTTGGTGAATCTGAATTGCTCTGATTTGTTCTGGCCAGGTGTACAACAGAGATTCCAGACAAATGTCAGGGGTTTGCTGTGGTCCCACAGAGATGGGATTAGTAGAAGTTTCTATTTTCGCTGATTGTTTTTAGTCAGAAAGAAGTAGCTCACACAGAAAGACACGTGCAGGTGACTGTGAATGTATCAGCCTGGAGATAACAACATTCACACTCTGTGGAGACATCACAGCTCAGGGACAGAGGATGTGACCTGAGTACATCCTGTGATTTACAGCTGAAGGTCCTCTGCAGATACAAAATCTTTTCTAATAGAATAAAAATCCATTCAGTTTGACAGAGCTGGGATGTTACATGCTAGCACCCAGGACACAGCACATAAAGCAGCTCTGGGAGTGCTGCTGCCACTGGCCAGGGGGACTGGAGACCTCTGCTGTGGATGGTTCTGCTTTGCCTTCAATGCTGTGAGCTCAGCCAGGAATGCACAGGAGGTGAAACTCCCTCTGTCCAGCACTGAGACTGTAAATTCAGTTCTGCAGCTCAGTGGGAACAATCTGCAGAGGACAGAGTGTCTGCACTGTGCATGTTTTGAGGGGTCCCATTCCCCACTAGCTCTGCTCTGGTATTGCTTTGCCCCAATCAGGTTATAAACAGATCATCACAAGTGATCAGGTTGATTCTTCTCAGATGAGCAGCATTAATATTCTGGGCATGCCATTGCATTGCAAACGTAGAGTAAAATCTGCCAGTCCCTTGTCTGTGGACATAGAAAAACATGGCAACAACTGGGAAAAAAGAATTCAAGTGGCCCACCAGGAAATCTCAGCATCTTGATCCCACAGCTGCTGAGCTTGAACAAATCTAGTGAATTATGATGTTAAACCATGAGAGCTTGTTTATTTATGACTGTCTAGATGTAGTTCTACTGAGCAAAGTTGCTTTTATGCCCTGAAATGTAGTGTTTATTCACAACTCTCAGTGCTGAATTAGTGCATGGCTGCTGGCATTGGTCCTCCCTTTTGACTTTGCCTTGAGTGACGTTTGAAGTCTCTGATATTCCAGCCAATATTAAGCTGAGACTTAGGGCATTCTCTGTCCACTTCCCCATACTGAAGGATGTCTGAGGTCTGCTTTCATGTATTTTTATTTGGGGAGAGTAGTTCACCTTTTCAATTAATTTTTCAGAACTCCACTTACAGAAATAATTTAATCTCACTGTTCCTCAAGCACAGAATTAACCCAGGGGCCTAGCAACCCTGCAAACACCTGTCAGACCTCAGTGAGATGGCTGCTGGTGGAAACAGGAGCCAGGGAAATGTCAATTTTAACTACAAACTTTATTTTCAAATGCAGCTCACGCTGGTTTTGTGATAAGGCTTTCTTGGGTTTGTTTTTTAAAAAAACCCACTGCCTCTGTCTTTTTAAAAGCAATGCCTGCTTCTTAATGCAATGAGATTTTTCTTAATAATGACACAGCACATAATCCTGAAAGCCTGGGGGTACAGTTCAGCCATTTGGAAAAATGACCTTTTGTACTATTACGAGAACTAGCTAGCAGGCTTTGGTGCCTGAGTTTTTTTCCCTCTGCACCACAGAAAATAATTCAAAACCTGTTGCTCGGTGTGCTGGTTTTGGCTGGGGCTGAGTTAATTTTCTTTAGTAACTAGTGTGGGGCTGTGTTTGGGATTTGTGCTGAGAAAGGCATTGATAATACAGGGATATTTTTCTTATTGCTCAGCAGTGTTTGAACAGCATCAAGGCCTTTTCTGCTTCTTGCACTGCCACGCTGGTGAGGGGGCTGGGGCATGTCCTGGTTTTGGCTGGACAGACTCAGCTTCTTCTCAGTAGCTGGTGCAGTGCTGTGTTTTTGATTTAGAAGGAGAATAATGTTGAAAATTTTGTTTTTGTCAACAAAACACCATCAGTATTTTGTTGCTAAGTCCTGTTTTTGCTAAGTCCTGTTTAACCTAAGGATTTTTTTTTTCTTTTGTGTCATGCGTTGTCTATGAGAAGGTACAGAAAAGAAACTGGGAGGGAGCATAGCCAGGACAGGTGACCTGAACTGGCCAAAGGGATATTCCACACCAGAGAATGGCATGCCCAGTACATAAACTGGGGGAGTTATCTGGAATAGGGCCTGATCTGGTTTGAGAAAGGCAGCTCTGGCATTGTTGCTCAGTAGGTAGCAAGCACATGTAGTGTGCATCACTCTTTCTTTCTTTTTCTTTCTT